>OX463761.1:0-492926 GCA_949825005.1 Gasteruption jaculator
AAACATTTCGCAAGTTGCTGAACGTCAATGGAGTTCAGTGGGAATGGAACATTCCGTTCTTGAAAATTCCGAAGGAATGCGACGAGCTGCACTCTTAAAAGTACCTATATAAACAATTGCAACTTATCTCTTGAACTACCGTCCATTTTGGACGTCATTTTTGCGACTCTTTCGAATGATATGGAACACATTATTGTCATTTCTTCTGTCGTTCGTAACTACATAGATTCGTGGCTTGTAGCGGAGGAAAAAGCATCCGTTTTGCATCCAGCGAACAACATATCCGGCGAGGTATCTATATCGAAAGGGTGCGCGGACGTGGTTAACTCGAGTATGAGTTTAGCATCTTCAATTATTTCGATAGTTCATTCAAGCGACTTTTTCACACAGAAGCTCCGTTCTATTTGAGTTATGCGTTTAGTTTGAAACTACCAAGTATCGTGACTCGCCGCTCAAGGGCCGGATGTAAGGGAAGTTAAAGTTTGCCATGGTGACTTTACAGCCGCGAGTCTGCAACTTTTATCGCGGTCCGGTAATAATCTTCCTCAAAAGTACACGCGCGCGCGTAGATCGAAAACCGTACCGAATACGTATTTATGTACATACGTATGTACATAAATATATAAATATGGATAATAACAATTGGAAATTGCCGATCCCGTGGAAGTGCCGTGCCACGTCGTAAGCATTATGACAATATCCTTTGCAGGTTTGATACTGTATATCATTGAAACGTGTCGGTGTTAATAAAAATCAACAGCAATTTACTGGAATGCACAGAATGTTGCACCCAATGAATATCAATATATTTCTCCGTGCCGTGGCACGATCTTTTTGCATTTCATTTGAAAACAGAAAGCTTTCGTTTTCGCTAAAATTATCGATCAGTAAATAATGAAATATAAATAATAATTTGCATGTAAAAGATAAAAGAAAAATGTTGGGTCACTAAAAGCCCGAACTGTAATTGTTATTGCAATTAATTTCAGCTAAATATCGAATAGCTTCCACGTACAAATTTTAGCGATGCTTTAACTTCTATTCTTGAAAAGTGCCCGGTTCGCGCTCTAGCCAAAAATACCTTTGTCAAGTTATTTTCGGCGTTTTCATTCGGCCATTTAAATAGGGCATTCGAAGAGAGGCACGAGATAGAAATTCAGGAAGCATGAAATTTTCAACATCCTTTGCCATTATCTCCCCTTGCAGAAATCCAACTCTTTTCCCGGCTTCGATACTAATGGCATGCGAGCCGGATGAGAAGTGGTTGCAGTCGCGATTACTATTATATTTCAAGTGTTATCGAGTTAACCGAAGCCGCTCTCATTTTGATATGCAATAAGATAATAATGTTCCCCGGTAATGGACTGAATGGCCAATGGTAGGCAATTGCAAAGTATCGTCGACGGTATACGTTCGTTACAGCAAAGTCACGGTTGCGATGCGTGTGTACGCGAGGGTGGAAGTTCTTGCAGCATTCATAGGGAGAGAAAGCCAATTAGAATAATGGAAGGTAGGACTTTCAGTGAATTCTCTCAAGCACTTGTACTCGGGGTAAGTGTCTCTTCCGCTATCTTCAGCGGCTACCTCCGAGGTAATATGGAAGATACATTCATACGTAACATTTTTTTAAATTCCCGTGTAGCCTCTTTTCCTTTATCGAAGAAAACAGCACGGTAGGAAGATATCCGTGCGGGAATTTTCCTACATTCAATTTACAGGGAGAAAATAGGAAAACAAAAATGAAAATGCGTTCGAGCAGAAAAATCATGAGAAGGTATTTCTTAAATTTGTAAATCGATTGCGGAAATTGTCCAAAAATAACTGTGCAGAAATTCTGGAAAATCATTTTTTCGAAACTTTAACGCCATTATGATACTTGTTCTTGTTCAGATTTACATTTCTATCAACAAATAGCAGCTCCAACATGTAAAAACGGCCATTTTAACGTTGCTGCCTTGCTGATTATTTAAAAGAAGAAATTTTGAAACCAAATTAACTTTATGTACCTTACAATGTACACCAGGTTCGAAGGGGTAAAAAGGGCCGACTCCTTTTTCAAAGGATTTGGATTCACTTTTGACTTTTCTCGTGACCGTTAGGGGAAATTCAAGACCATGTCTCGAGTTAGTCCTGCTAAATCCTGCCGCTCGCCCGACACTAAAACCACTGTCATCTACCTACTGTTTACGAGACCAGTAATTAGAACAGAACCGAGCTCATTAACTAAGTAAGTATGTATCAGGTTAATTAAGTAATACAAGAATCCAATATAATTCCCTCTTCCCGACGCCTTTCCGTCATTCAAAGTCTATCGCGTGGTGTGTGTGTGTGTGTGTGTGTGTACTTTGCGGAGTTTTAAGACTGCTTTGCAAGTTTGCGACGAGTAATGTTTTGGACGTAAGTAATGCAGCAGCCTTACAGACTCTGACTTTCGTCTATTTGTTAATTCAAGTGGAGTGATTATCGTGGATTCCGCGAATCACTGATGCCTAGCTACAAACAACCCAAAACTGCGACTGCTTAATAATTGCCGAGTATTTCATTAATAATTGAACAGGTATCCTCGATGGTTGTGTACATGTAAAATTGACGTTGCGCCTTTTCTTCGATGCACCGCGAGCAGATGCATGATGTAATTTCAGTCGGTAACCGTTCCCTGTGGTTTCTTATCCTACCGGAACATTTGCGCACCGCGTTTGCTCCTATCCAGAGCGAATACCTGATTGAAAAACGCGATTTAATCGTACCGCAGACAATGGAAAATTAAAAATACATATGGTATTGTGGTATTGAAATCCGTGGGAAAATGGAAGTACAGCGCGTTGTTTGGCACCTTATAAATAAATCGCTTCTTTGCATCAAAATTGAAATCGTCGCGAAGTTGGATTTCTTTGGATTAAATCCGGGAAAGGGGAAACGGATTTGAAAGGTTGAGGAAATGCTAATTTTTCCGTGTGGCAATTTCTTATGTATTTGCATGAGATTCGTGCCATTCGGAAGATTCCTCGGTAGTAAAATTACAGATACGTTGAATCAAAGATGATATTCCTCCAATTTCCCATGAGGCAGATCAGTGGGTAGCGGAAAAAAGTCAATAGGGAGACGCGAGTATGGAATAAGTACCGAATGAGAAACGAAGATGAATCTCGATGGCGGTGTTTCGAGTAGCGAGCAATCGATGTATTGGAAAAATCCTGCTGAAAAAGCCACAGGTCCTATCTCCCCTGCCCATCCTCAGTCCACCCTCGGAGAAATTTTTTCACGTAAAAAAGTTTCGGTCTATAGTTAAAAGAAACTTGCCTCCGTCTAGCTTCCATTAAAATGACGGAGTATTCATCGAAGTTTGCCTTTCGGCGGGTTAATTTGTACGTGAGCGGTGGATACACGCGGCCATAGTTGCAGAAATGTAAGCGGAAAGACTTTCGGGGACGGTTTCGGTAGCTCCGCTCGACAAAAATCTTCCGTGATTACTTTGTTTCTTACGATCGTTATCTCTAACCGACGTCAAGTTATTCGTTCGCTTTGTTCTTCAGAGAAAATTATTTATTCCCGACAAATCCGATAAATCTCCCGCTTTATGGATCGCCATAAACCGCGGTATAAGTACACAACCTTTGGGATTAAGGAGGGAACAATTTGTTGAATTAAAGTCGTATTCCGTTATATCCATTTACAATACAATGCAGCTTCTCCACACAGTGTACCATAGTCGTATAGGTATACACGGTCGAGCTTAAACTCCAGGATCAGCTCGAGTACCATCTCTGTATCGTAACGAGCAGCTGATTGTGAGAATGATCCTTGTCGTAACGAGGTATCTATAATTAATTCTTTATCGGTGACATTTAGCAATATTATCGAGGGTAAATCAATTTTCAGGTTTTCCTTGTGTTCGACGGCATCGATTCAATTAACTTTTCTTATTAGTTGAGCCTCCAACGTCCAATATCCGACGGTCGCTTTACGGAGTCTCCTCGTGTAGCGAAATTGGAAATGATAAGTGAGAGACTTACAGGACTTTAACTTCCTGATTTATGAAGCTGATAATAACAATAATAATGACATTTCTCCAGAAGAACGTTCTATAATATCGGATGGCAACGACACTATCGGAGATATCGACGCATCCTGGTCAGATCCAAGCAACGGGTCCTTGCACCGAATTGCGATGTGGTGTTACGTAAACCACCGAATCGGGTTAAAATTAACATGCTTGCGGTCTGTCTATGGAGGACAAGGAGTCAATTGCGCATAATATCCAGCGGGCAACGGAGCTCGAATCGTGAACGTTCGTATTCCCGGTTCGAAAAATGTAGCAAAGGGGAGTTTCGTGCGCTTGACTTATCGTCCAACTTGGACGGTCAATAGCAAAGTTTGAACGTAAAAACTCGTTGCTGGAAGGGCTAAGAAAAGTTTAAACGGAATTATACCGTAACAAAAGCCACGCTGCTGAAATATACATCGAAGGCTTGTGCGTCGAATTTCCCAGTGGTATCCGGAATGAAGACGTAACGGTCGTTGTAGCGTTTCGTGTGGACTACCAACCCCATGGAAACTCCGTTCCCTGGACGCACAATGTAGGGCCGAAGGGAAAGCATTTCGTATCTCATCTCTCGCCATATATGTACATACATATATTGGGGAGAAAAGAAATTTCTCGTGTATCGATTCTCGGATTTTCAGACTCCCGGAATTAGGATCGGCTGTAACGCGGTACGAGTTTTTCTTCCGATCAAGTTGTAATAAATAAAGTAGAAAATCAACATTTGGCCTATTTGAAGATGGTGGTGGTAGTAGTAAGTCGATTTGCATGTCGTTCGATCCCGCCCGCGGCTGCTGAGGCAGGGACACGGGTGACATTTAACTCGGGAATGCCGGGAAAGTGTCATTTTCAAAAGGGTAGAAAGAAAAAGCATCGATTGACCGAAGAAGGGTAAGTTCAAAAGAGTGATTCTATTAAGAAGCGTGTCCTCTTTTGATTAAGGCAAGTCTCGTGAATAGGAAACTCGGTGGCGGTTTAAATTATGGAATAATCTCGGAAGATCAATTGCGTCTGTAAAATTTATGAATTTCTAGATCAAGTGTATGAAGTCAGGAAAAAGGTGAACGAGGCTGGTCGGGGTAGTTCCATATTGCGAGCACTTAACTCGCTACCCTTGGCTTTCCCGTCTCATTAAACATCTCATGCTTCGATATTCATGTCACGTACGTACACTCAAAACGTATGTATGTCCGTGTATGGTATGTATTAGAGACACATATGGTATCACCTTTTTTAATGCCACCCTGATTTCCCGTTAACGCTTAAGCATTGGAATTCCTTTCCCGCCGGGATGCGAAATCCATGCGATCACACGCGTTTCCGTAAATGGTATTCGAGAATCCATTTTGCCTGGGATCGAATGCGAGCTTATTACCGCCTGCGCTCGGGTGCAATTTGGATATGCAAAAGAAAGTCTCTTAAATGAATAAAAAAGGAGTTTCGCATCTTGAGCAAAAGACCTTCCGTATAATTAAAGCTTTCAAGATGAGGACTCGAGGTACATATAAAACACGAGGCGAAACGTTATACTTCGAATGCAGGATGTCGTTAACGATTTTCTGGTTCATCCGCAGAGTTACGCTGATGGAGGTACATACAACACCGGAGGAGGCATTCAAAGGTTTACTCGTTAAGCGTTGTTTGGCTAAGGAATAAATTCCTTCCGGCCAATCGACGCGACGCGTCGTTTTCAGTGCATCCCGTCACCGGAATCCGACGGTAGGCCGATTTTCCAAGTACAGATTTTCTTTCTCGATCAACTTTTTTGACCGTAGCAAATGAAAAGACGCCTTTCGAATGTCAAGTTGCTGCAAAGGTATGTCTTCGAGACGGAAAGGAGTTGGACGGACTATTTATTTTTTACAAATCCGCCGCAACTACCTTCCCGACCACGAAAAGATACATATTTCATAATAAGTCTGAAGTTGCGACCCTTATCCGAAGAAAAATGGGCAAAGGAAAGCGCCGCAGCGCCGCAGCGCCGCAGCGCCAGGTGCTCCTGGAGAAATAAAGAAAAAACCACCCCTTTCTCGAGTGAAAGCCGGAGCTTTACCCCAATTCTTGCGTGTTTTCTTGTATACGAATTGGGGATCCCTTCCAAGAAAAAATACTGTTGACACGAGATCGAAACGAAAACAAAATCAACCGAGGGTGTAAGTCCCTTCTGCCAGTCCGAAGCAACCGAGCAGGTGCATACGGCAGCTACTATAAGGCGCTAGAAACGTAACATTTCGGTCAATCGATTTCCTTTCCATCAATTATTGATACATTTTAATAGAAAGTAGCCTCTGTCGTCCTTCCTCGCGACTCCTTTTTTTTTCTTTCCAGAGTCACCTGGAGAATCTAGAACGCCCGAGTTTTCCAAAACCGCTGTCTTTCTTTCTTTTTTTTTTCAACAGCTCCAGCTGTTCGATATTGGAGTAACGCAGTCCGAAGTATCGATGTTCTATAGATTCCCCCCCACCGCGGTTCGCTTGAATTACCGAGGCGATAAATTTCGAAAATTACGGTAACGGTCTTCGAGGTTTCAATTAACTCGCAGTTGCAAAAGCCTCGGGATTTATCGAGCGGAACGAAGGTAACGGCCAACCAATAACGTTGCTTTTGGATCACGATGGCTTGGAATTTTAGAAGAAAATTTTAGAAGCCCTTCCGGTACTCGGATCAAAGGATAAGATTTTCTTCCGTGGGACGACGCGTTATTCTTAAACCTTATCCTTAAGCGTTTTGTCTATAAGGATATGGGATTTCTATCCTCTCCAGAAGCGAGTATCTCAATCCCAAAAGGCACGCCGGAATACGATATCAAGGGAATCATAGCGACGTACGGAATTTCCTCTGATGAAGTTATATTCTTCTACGGAAGTCGCTCATACTCGTTCAGGAAAGGAGGAGTAAAAAGGAGTTTCCCCGATCTTCCAACGAGTCTCTTCTCTCCTCTCGATGGAGAACCGACGACTAGCCTAGATTTTAATCTTCTTTCCAGCAACTACAGAAACCCAAAGTTCCTTGCTGCCGGAGCATTCGGGAAACTGTATTAATTGGATACAAATTTAAATTCGTCTGTACTTCACTCGTACCTTTACCCCGATGTTGGAAACTTTTAAGTCCAGGTACTGGTTGTTTTCCATAACTTAATAGTACGTTCCTAGTGCTCGACGCTGTCGACCTCTACGTCGGCGGTACAGTCTATCATTTAAAAATCACATTTATTATTTTATTACCCACTTTCCCATCTACTTACCTTCAGGCAACAATGAATAATAATAAATCCAAGCCTGAATTTCATAAAAACTCATTCTCATTATATTATGTTCTAATCTTCAAAATGGACTCTCTCTCTCTCTCTCTCTCTCTCTCTCTCTCTCTCTCTCCAACCTTGGCTGAATCCTAACCGAGAGTAATTATTACAACTTGGAAAAATTGAAAAAGGTACAAAGGGAAACTTTCAAAAATATGAGGTATGTGTACAGGAAATATCAGAGAACAGCTGCGATTAGGTTTGCCCCCTTTTTTGTCAGGCTTTTTGGCAAAAGCAATTACAAATGGGAAAATTATTGGACCCGAAGTTCTTCCTGAGATATCCTTTCGTAATACAATGGAGTAATATCGCAAATAGCATTCCAGTCACGTATCGCCCTACCGGCGCAATGGGTAAACAAATATTGCTTTCGGTTGAAAAACAAATTGCGGGAATAAATGGTTACTAATTGTGAGAAATCAAAGTAACGTCAGTTTTTTATGATGTCGTGAATAAACATGAGTGTATGTATTCCAACTTGAAATGCAAACACAAACCCTAGCAACATCCACTGACGGATACGTGTGTACGTAGGTATGAAAATTGCGGTCTTACCTCCGTGTCGTTCCACCACATGTGCAATCTGTAATTCCTTAATATCGTTGGATTTTCGTTAATATGGTCAACGGCGAGCATAACGGATGGCATAACACCACGACCTATATGACTTTCAGGCACATGTCTTCCGTATGGGAAAAACCCAGCGATATAAACATCCCTTCTTTTAACACCACCGAGATTTATTGGCTTCTGTCCGTTGCATGTCAATAATACGTCTAAACATAACATCACTGTTAAAAATTGTACACGACGTAACTCTAAATTTATACGAGTATTGGTATTATTATTGTTGTTGCCGTTGCCGTTGCTGTTGCTGTTGTTGTTAAAAACACTATAACAACGTTTAACTTCACCCGCCATTTTCCGATTAACTAACAAATTTATTTTCCGTTTATTCGCGTGTTCTCCTAATTATCTATCCCCGTTTACGTCGAAATTACATTTCGTTATCACACTTATCGATATATCTCGGTCGATTACCGTTATCCAAATAATTCCAACTCGAAGATTTCGCCTACGATAAATATTAGAAATCCAACCATTTTTTTTAGTCAACCAATTCATTTATTTGTTCTTCGGAACTTCTTCCGCGTATCTTCCGGCCTTTAACACGTATCTTTTTAACTTCGGTATTTTTATAATTTTTATTAGTATTGTTACTATTTGTAATGGTTTCTGTAATAGTCGTAGATCTTCATATCCCATTCTATTGGCATTTCGTTATATTGTTTTTATACAAATTGTATCCTTCTCTTCCTTCGACTAAAATTTCATCTACTTCATCCGAGGAGTAGACTTTTGTTCCATTCGCAATTGCAATCAAATCTCTGTTATTTCATAGCGATTTTCTCTCGATCCATACAATCTTTTCGATATATCTTTCTTTTTGGAAGATTTGATTTTACTTTTTATTTGGACTATTTCCTTCTTCTACCGGTCTCTCCTCTCAATGGATTTTCACCTATTTGAACATTCACAGATTTTCTCTCTATTTTAAATCTTTAATGCACTATTACTATTTTCTTTCTACACTTTGTCAATTCATTAAATCAAGACGTTCCGTGTGTCCCCCTTCGATTCTCGTCTTTCACATCGATATAATTTACTCTATTTTTGGTACATTGAAAAATATATTCAAACATAACAATTTCATTATTATCTTTTACCATTTCGTCCTCTTTCTCCGGTACAGAGAAACCTTCAACTTTCCTCGTTCCTTTAAACTCAACAGAATTTTCAATATTTTCTTCTCCTTTCGACAAACATTCAAATGTAACTTGGCAAAAACGTCTTTTAAAATTCGCTATGTTTCAAATCCTTATATTTCTTTATGTTCTACAATTGTCGCTACGCTTTTCCTTGTTTTTTTTTACCAGACAAATCGGTCTCGGTCCGATTCGAAAATCTGCCTGATTCTTGCTTCTTATCTATTATAATTGACTAGTTGTAAAAAGTAAGAAAAGTCGGATAGCAATTAGCTCAACTTCTCGTTTCTTCCC
Source organism: Gasteruption jaculator (assembly GCA_949825005.1). Classification (NCBI taxonomy): domain Eukaryota; kingdom Metazoa; phylum Arthropoda; class Insecta; order Hymenoptera; family Gasteruptiidae; genus Gasteruption; species Gasteruption jaculator. The sequence continues at coordinate 9,404 of OX463761.1, forward strand.
TGATCTTATGGTTGTCTTTCTCCTGGTAGTCCTGCTCTGGAACATCGTCTCCCTCTCCCAGGTCCACTTCTGCAACAGAAAAAAGCGATAGGAGAACGTCATTATATTGATCATGATTGATAATCCACCGAGTGAGCGAAGAGAAAAATGGGGAAAGAGGGAGAAAAAAAGCTCGGGTAAACTTGTTATTTCATCTGGAGATAATATTATTTGATATCATGACAACGGAAAATGAATATAAATCATCGGGTGAAACAACAGTCGGAGAGCCACCGAAAGAACATAAAATAGGGAAGGAAAGAAAATTCCATCTACACTGTGGTCTATTTTCCTCGAGTGTCAGTGAGAAACGTGTCGTATCTTTTTCCAGCAAACGTGCAATGGCTGCCCACAATGCACTCGGTTGTTGCCATGCACTCGGCTGGGCTTTCTTTCTCCAGTGAGACGCTCTTTTGACTCGATTCCCGGGGAACCGGTGACGCGAAATCGGGACGATTCGGGAATTTCATCGAGAACGACTTCATCGGGTGAAGAAATAAATAGGCTGCGATTATTTACAAGTAACGGGGGTGGATACAAATTTTATTTCACAAAGAGCTTTTTAAAGAAAAGCCCCGCAGCCATTCTCCCTTGTGATGAAACTCCGCCAGGATGTAGAGCATTTCTGACATATAATAGGTTTTATCGGTTTCGAAGAGTGAAATCAATCGCGAGAAAGTTCCCATTTTTTTTTTCCCTCCACGGTTTCCCCAGACGACCGAAGTGTCGTCGGTACGAAGTGCATAAAAAGTGGGCGAATTCCGAGTTTATTTCGCGTAATAATTAAATTCGTCCACGGAAAGCGGTAGCTTTGATTGCGCGATACGAGCGGTTGCTCTTTTCTTTTTTTAATTCCGGTGAAAGGGGATAATGGGATTTCTGAGGAAATGCGAATCTGAGCTGACGCGAATTGCACAGCCACGCAGTAAATAAAAAGCTGTTTTTTTTTTCTTCCTTTCTCCGTGTTTCACTCCCAGGTGTAAAGATCAAAGAACTGTTTTCTTCCTCGATGTAAGATCTTTTCAAGCGAGTTGCAGGAGAATTAAAAAAATGCAGGCAGTTTACAGCAGCTGTCGTAGCTTCTATTCCGTTTCAAATATTTCTTTGAGTTCTAACAAAATGTGAAGAGCGAGTGAGTGCCGTCGGATTCCGTCATACTGATTTAGAACTGTGTCATAAAATTTTTACATAAAAAGGATTCTTTTGAGAAAGAAATCCTATGGAGACGGTATTTGTCACGATATATGCGTTTTTTTAACGAAAAACGTAAAATTTATTGCGAATACCCCCATTTTGCAAATTAATAATACACACGTATGGAATGCTGTCAGTAATTTTTTAGCTAACTTCTGCTAGGGTTCTGTTAAGGTTTTCCTATAGAGAGATTCCTAGGAGATTCCTATAGTTTTCATTAGATATATTAAGAGTACACGTGTTAAAGTTTTGTTTCATCGAAGATGATCCCTTGCGCGTCCTTCTTCCCTTTATTTCATCCCTTCCAATAGCAATCAATGTCAATGTCAGTTAGGGTTACATAAAGGTTTCCCGGAAAATTTTTTTCGTCATCCCGAAGATAAATAGAAGATCCAAACGATCTTCGACTTTCATTGGACGAAGAACCTATGTTCGACATTTGTAATCCTTATCACGGTTACGATAATTGTATTTCTTCGCGTCTAATTCAATACGAAATCTGTATGATGGATCTTCTCATTTGGCACTACGCTTCTCCAATGTTCATGTCCGTAAGAACGTCCTTTCTTTCTTATCGGTTTAGCAAACTTTGAAATCGAGTTGCGCGATTGTTAATGAAGATCCTTAAATATGCAAAATTCTATACACGTAAGTTGGATTCACTCGCAGTTAAAAGTGACAATCGGAGCCCAGCCAACGGAGTAGCTTCTAAAGATATCTCCTTTTTAATCAATTGCGAAAATACATAATTAATATTGTCTCTACTAATTTCCACTGCCTAATTTACCAACTCATTACAAAAACGTCGCGATACAAAGCTCCGTTCATTAATTTCAAATGAAATCGGATAAAAATTCGACATCCTCGTTATTTGCGGTACCGTTGTTCCAAGGATTTTCTGCCGAGGTAACGATGCATTTTAGCTAAGCGCGAGGGGTTAAGACTTTTGATAAATTACGCGGATGCTTCCGTTTACCTCGTTATTCCGAAGCCGAGGACTTGTTTTCAAAATTCTACGGAACTTCGCAAGCTCCCGATGCAATTACGTCCGATCGGCGATTTCTTATCGATCGGATAATTGGCAACGAATTCAACGGAATTGACTTTTTCATCGTTCTAGACTGACTTTCCGATAACGGTATTTTCTCCAGTATTTTCTGCAATAATGGCCTTATTTCGCCGGATTCACATAGACAACAAAGTTTGAGGACAATTCAACGAGGATCCAGTGCCGTCAAATTTCTTCCCTCGGACGGTACCGTCCCGTTAAGACACTGATATTATGCTAATTATATTTGCAATATATATACACAAAGCTATCGTTAATTAAATTGATAAGAAAGAGCGGAGTTAGTAAAACTCATTTTGTTAATTAAATTTCATGAACGCGGAGAATCCCAACCAAGCCTCCTCGCTTTCTGCCGCTCGTACACCCGTAGAGTGAGAATATAACTGGTTATTAATATTCCAAACTCGTACACATAACTATACGGTAGGAATATCGACTACTAAGCCTTTAATATAATTAATTTCCTTTAATGAGGAATATAAAACATCAGCGACTATACGGAAATATTATCGATATTTTCTGCTCGATTGCGCGAAATCGATTTCAATTGATTTTCCCTGGCCTTCCCTGAAATTTCCTAAAAATGAGTTTTGGGGTGGGTAGCGCATTTGTAGTGTTTGTTAAATTCTCCTTTTCCGTTCCTTCCAGCAATGTCGACGCGACAGCGGACAAATTACACAATTTTCGTTTCACCCGATTACATTAGAGTCGAAAGAAAATTCCGAATCCGTTGTTGTATTTTTCAACGTAATTTCGGCAGTTTTGGATGCTTTTACAAAAAGACTTTTACAATTCCAGTTCGATTGCGGATAAAAGTCTTGTGTACAAATACAGACACACAGGCGGACATGCACCAGTCTACGATGCAGCGAAATAGCGATAATTATACAATTCATATAATGAAGTAAATGTAATACTCCAACAGTCGGAGAAGTAAACCAAAGTCAATCAAAGTTCCTTTATGAATTGTTATATTGGTATTTTCACAACATTTGATCGCTATTAACTGATGAAACATTTAATTAATATCTTCCTAAAGTCTTAATCTTCGTATCTGTATACGAAACACCCCGCGTGTATTTCGCTGAGGATTTTAGCTATTACCCCAGAATTTACTTGAGTAATAATGCGGATAGTTTAAAGCCTGGTCGCAATGACGTTAGTTTGCGAACTTTTGTTCACCGACAATGAAATAAATTACCCCCATGGACGGGCTCCAGATTGGGTGAATTCGAAAAACTTTTGATATGATATGCACGGTTCTCGTGTTACTTGAATGAAAAACATTATGAAAAAAAGATGGTAGAAAATGATAAAATTTACCACGTTCCAGGGTTTTGCCATGCCTGTTTTTGGATTACTCGAACCTTACTTTCGTTTCTACGAAGCTTTGAGCTCTAAATTGCCTTTTCTAGTTAGTTTTCCCGTGCAAATATGTACGGGAAGCTAATTCTCACTAATTCCGAAGTTACCGCTCGGTAATTCCTTGATAACGGATTCTCACTAATTCGGTACAGAAGTACGGTTTGGCAATTTTGAGATGCCGAAATCCCCTTTGTTGCGTTGAAAGCTTTCTTATCGCATGACCGAATACATGCGCGTCAGAAAATAGGATCGAATGCGAGAAGAGGATTATTTGAAATTCGACTCGTGCCGATGCGGACTCTTTGAGGCTTGGGCCAACAAACTTAAAACAATTTGAAGAAACCCTGGGGGAGCTCGCACACCCGAGCTTTTATACGTCTGTGTTATCGGTCGAGTGTTTTTGAATACATCAGCTCGCAAATACGGGTGGAGGGCAGCCGAGAGATTTGGCAATCCGGGGATCCAAGAAATCCTTCTTTTATATCTTTTGCCCTCTTATATTTATTTGCGGGGCATAAAATAGAGGAAGATACATTGCGACCCTCCGACTAATCGACGGACACTTCTGGACCTCGGCTCGGTAGAAATGGTATTCCGCATCCGACCGAACGCTGCTCTCTGCCGTTGCTTCGATTGTTCGCTCAAATGCGGCCCTTATCGAGAACAAGAAAATTGCTCGCGACCAAGTTTCGGAGTTCCGTCCCAACCGGTGGCCGATATGCATCGTCGCCTCGGCCGGCTGGCGCTTTTTCCCCGGCAATGGAAAGGCGTGGAAGCCACTTTCTCTCTTTCTGGACCTTCCGCCTTTCGCGTAGGCGATTCAAGACAAATCGTTGGCGTACACCCAAACACTTTTCACGCCCGAACTAGTTTTTCATCCAGCATCTTGCTATTTTAACGATTCAGTGCATTCACGGCCACTGAGATCGAAATCCCTTTCTTCGAGTGGTTTAATCCGAACTAGCTCTCCACACATCGTGAGAGTCGATAGTCTTGGCTCTCGTCGAGAGCCAAGTGGAAATCGATTTGTGAGCTTTTAGGGCACTCCGTTGTCCTCGTTGAAATCCATAGAGAGTCCGGAGTGCCTCTCTGTCGCCTTTGAATGCAGTCGTACGCTGTACGTGTCACGCGTCACAGGAGAGACGCGACACCAAACGTCCAAAGGGCGGGAAAATGATTTGAATTCGAATCATCGGTGAAATCGCCAGCCAATTGTATTGATTTCCAAAGAAAATTGAAATTAAGAGGCAGCCGACAGGCGGAGATCTCGTTTATCGCGTAAATCGAGAGACTCTGTATAATTTTCTGGTGAAATGAGACTTGCAAATTGTTGACGTTGTTCTTGAATAAAGCAAAGAAATGGAAAAGGGGGAGAGACGGAAAATAAAAGAAGACGTCATTATCGTGAACTTTTGTTTTACTGCCGTAAGCACTTGATGCGACGCAAACTCAACGATTTCGATAGGTCTTCGTGTTAAGCAGCAGTTAACTTTTATAGGAAGGGAAAAAAAAGAAGGGAAAAAAAAGGAAACGAAACTGTTGGATCTTTCTCCTTAGGAAGCTAGAAAATATCGACCCTCGAGACTCCGTCAGTACAAACGCTATGTAGTACGTACGTACGTACGTACACACGTACGTACACACGCTACAGCCGTAGGTAGTAGCGTGACAGATGATTCGTCTTTTACGCGAATTATGTTACTATGCCAAGGCCCAGCCTTGGCGTGGTACGGTCACCCATGAATAAGTGAATGAAATGTTATTACTTTGATTGTCGGAATCCTCCGGCGAAAACACATGCCATCGTAAGACTGCCGACGATTAACAAACTTTACCATCAACTTTTAGCGAACGGAGTAATTCTCAAGTTCCTATGGAGCGCATAATAAAGTTCTGCATAGAGGTATTTATATTTCCGCATCGCCACCCCTTACGGGCCTTCGGCAATTATACGCGCGTGCAAACAACCAAGAAACAACCTTTTTTTCAATGGTTTTCGAGATAGAGGGTGAAACTTATGGTTCGGAAGGTTTGCATTTAACCCACTCGTCATTGAAAATACCGCAATCTCAGCTGTTTTCGCTCCAGAGTCAGCAGTTCCCGTGGCTTCAAATCATAATGTTTTATTATAATACCAAAAGAAACTTATCGATCGTCAACCAATTTCACAATCAATTAAAAATCTTGAGGGTATTTCAGCTCGATTGCATCAGTAATTCCTTTCTTGCCAAGAAATCTCGTAATCTTAGATTTCGAGTGGTTAATCTTCGAGTATCAGCGATCTTCTTCCATCCATTCCCTGTAGAAAATTAATAAACGACGGGAAACGGCATATTCGCATTAGTGCTTGCCTGCCTGCCTGCCTGCCTGCCTGCCTGCCTGCAAACACCTAATTATGTTTGCGTTCCTCGATATCAACCGGTAGTCGACTAGGCGTCTCCCCTTGTAGAATAATTTATTATTTACGCTTATTATCTTACGTCAAATCGTAAAGGGTCTTAAGACTTCTGCCAAATGTCACCCAAACACCTATAATTTCCGCTCCGGAATTTGACGATTCATGGAGTTCCTCCTGCACATTTTCTTTCTATCCTCGTGAAATTACGGGTACCGGATCGAGGGATTCTTAGCGATTCTCCATTTCTTTCCGAAATTATTATCCAATTGCAGCGAAACGAAGGAAGTGGATTCCGCCTTTGGCATCCTGGTAGGCGAATGGTTACCCACTTTCGTCGGCAATTAGCTATCCTACCTAGTCTTCGGTATTCTTGTAAAAAGCTCGCTTATCTATTGATTGCTACGGTTCTATAATTAACGGCGAATATTTTTATCTCCTTATTTGTGCAGCAACTGAGGGAGCGAAATCTTATAGGAGTTCTTTCCTCTTCCTCTCTCGTTAAAGGCAGAAGTTGCGAGTAAAGAAGGGGATTCGGATCGGAGCTAAAGTTTCCCCGAGTTTTTGGAGAAAATGTGGCAATTTACCGGTTCGAAAAGTACTAACAACAGCGTTCCCTCGTGAAGTTTCTCGTGTAGTTCCTGGGAGTCATGATATTTTTCGAAATTCGAGTTACCCTGATTTTCAGAGTCCGCTGGGAATTCGCAATAATGCGAACCGCAACTTCCTGCTTTCGTTTCCGCGGAAGAAAAAGCCATAGAATTTTTTTCCTACGCAGGCACACATACACGCACACACTTGCGTGTATATGCAAAGGAACTGCATTCATTTTATTAAGCCCTTTTTATCTCGTTGGGAATGCCACCGAAAAGTCATAAGCTTCGAGTGCATGTGCTTCATGGACGAACCGGAAAACTCTACATACGTATATGAGCTCTGATCCTATAACTGGATTCGGTACAAAAAAGGATGAAAGAAAAAGTTACTCTTTTGTACAATAAAAAAAGAGAACAGTACAAAAAAGGAGGATAAAATAGAAATTACAGTACAATGGTTACGAATATTAACATTCTTCGTTCTGTTTCTCTGTAATTCGTCGCGCGAACAAAAAATCCAACTGTGCAGCACCAGCGAGATTGCGGTTCCGAAATTTTGCGTAATTTTCAAAAAATCCTAAATCGACGAAATAACAATTGGGACATATTATTCGCGTCTCAAGAAGTCTCTCTATTTCGTAAATTCGTTTTTTTGCAAAATCAATCTCGAATATAATTGATGAAAGATAATTTCAAAGCACTCCCAGAAAAGGAATTCCAGACTTGCGGATATTTTTAAGAAATGATAAACCAAAGAAAAATGCGATATTATTATGATCCCTTAATGAAGTTGCTTCGTTTCTCTCTCATAGCCCGCTGAGGAAAACAGCATTACAACCACAGGAGCGACGAGTTAAAGATAGCCGTTTTTCAATTTCTTTCTTTACTCTTTCCCCGTGAGCCAACAGACAAACAAGTTTTCAGTTTGACCAAACCCATGTTTGCTTCCTGTTCGTAAGGCAATATAAAATCAATACGAGTCATACACTGGATCAACTTTACGTACAAATACCGGGCATGCAAAAGGACCATTTCTTGGATTAACGTTGGGGGAAGTTTTAATGACTCGCAAGAGAAGGTGGGAGGGCGCAAAACCCCATCGGTACCCTCGAGACTCGAGTAACAATGGCGGGTTGGGATACGACTTTTAGATGACGTAAGAAGGACAAAGTTCGAGCCGAAGGTGGATTAAGAGTATTAACTGCGGGAGAACGAGCTGGAAAACTGGTCTAACAAACGATTACGGATAAAAAGTGACGGAAATAGAGAAATATCTATATTTTGTTATCGTTTCGGCTGCAGCGAATCGGAAAGACGGATAACACGTGCTAGCAGCAGTTGGATGGCGAAATAGAAAGCTGCGAAGCTTGTCGAAAAATGGATTCCTTTGGAAAAGGGGTTTGCTAGCGCGTTTAAAAAAGGGGAACGCCTCCCGGAGCCCTCGTAGTTCCCGAGATAATGTAAATTTCGCCCGGAGGAAGCACAAGAAGGCCGGGCGCGCAATTTATAGAGCGAACGCCTCGAGGCTCCGTCGGAGCACGTGAAGGGGAAGCTTCCGAGCACTCGTGGTACACAAAACAAATTGAATGCGGTAAACCGCATTTGAATATCTTTGATGATGACAAAATATTCCACTTTTTTTTCTTTTCAGACGTAAAATTCGCATTCGAATGCACGAATGGTTATTGTTTCTGTCGAGTGCCTCGATAAATTTCATACTTCTTTTATTATCATATTTTCAAGAAAACCGGCGTTTTTTTTTCATTCAAAACTACATCGATCCTATTTGATAATGACAATTTTCTCACACCAGAAGCTGCCGTCGGCGAGTACGCGAGATGGTCTCGAGTCGCGTGCCGGTTATAACGTAAAGAAAAGAGGAGAGAGTCTCCGCGGTCCTACAGATAGCTCCTCCGGTGGACACCCAATGAACGCGTAACCGTCTGCAAAATGAGCGATGACGCGTTCGTGGAAGCTGACATCCGTCTCTTGCCCGCTACGATTTTTGTGTACGTACGACCGGGCTCGTATTTATAGCTCCCGGAGGCTGCTCCCCAGAAAAACGCTGATTGTGTGCATTACGTGTAAATAATCGGCTCAAGCCGAGCGTAAAAGATGCTAATGACCCGCTGTTGCGCGTGTCGTGGATGAACGCAATTACAATTACCGTTACAATTACATTTAGAAGCAAGGATAAGACGATCAACTTTAACGCTCGACAGAGGTAAGAAGTCCGAGTGCACGCGTGCATCGATGATGAAAGTCGATCGCCGCGTGACAGTTTTGAATTAGTGACGGAAATTTGTACCAGAGGCTGTCGTTGCGGTAGTGGAGGCGATGGAGGCGATGCAGTCTCGTTGCTGGGTGGGGAAGTTGCACTGCATGGTTTTGGTGGTGTGAATTTAATTAACGAGGCGTTTCTCCCTTTCCCCTGGGGATATTTTCCTTTCAACATTCGCGTCGCGTCGAAAATCCATACGACGTTATCATGTGAAATCGCGTGACTTCGGTGATATTTTTCCCTCGAATCGCTCGAAAGCGGAGTTCGAATGTAGATCCAAGAGAGTTTCCATTGTTATTTCCGAAAGAATGGTTCGTCCCGCGATTTTGCTGTTTTTCCTCCGATTTAGGGGAAAAATAGTCACGTGATTTTACGTTTAAGAGAATACGGCTGCTATTTGATTCCTAAATTTAACGGGGTGGTATTCTTTTGCCCCTAAATGGAAAGAAAAATTGCTCTTCGAGCGGAAATATAGGGGTAGAGGACGAATAAACGAGAGAAAGAGAAGAAGGAGGGAGGAAGCGAAGAATTCTCCATTCGTTCGTGTAAAGGGATACCCCATTCCCAAATGTCAATAACGAACTGTGAATAATTGTCGTCTGCTAACTATAGCGTGTATATGTACACTATCTTAATTAACAAAGTCATTTAAAGAGGTTATTGTCTCTGGAGAAATTTCATTCAAGGTACCAGTACCGGTACCGGAACGAGTGTATAAATTTTAAGTAGCTCCGGTTACACAAAATATTTAATGGAAGGTTGAGATGTGACGAAACGCAATTTACGTTAGCTTATATTCCTTCAAGAAGGGGTTGTTAAATACTGTAACAGAAATGACGCTTCTCTCACATCCCTCTGGGTTTCCCTTAATTACAATGAAATTAATCGTGCGATCGAAACGTTTGCAGATTTTCGTTAACACGACCCACCGTAACTTGAATTATTATTTGGACGCGCCTCGGAGTGCAAAATAGTCTCAGCGTCGAAACGGTTGTCGATTGGAATATGAGCTCTTGGCTCAAATGCAAATCCTAATTGTTTCGAGTTTGATATTAATTGAAGAAAAAATGAGAAAAACTGTAATTTTGGGGAAACGCTTTAATCCATCCGATCCAGTTGGATCGGCTTCTGCTGCCGATCATCGAGATAAAACGGGGCTGGAGAACGAGACGAAACGAGAGAAGACGAGGCGAGGCGAGGCGTGGCGAGGCGAGGCGAGACGAGACGAGAAGAGGAGAGGCGCGGAGATAACGAAAGCGCATCTCCTGGAAAAGATAACGAACGTAATCCGCTTCCTGGTACACACACATGAATTAGTAAGCCGCTGCAGCGTATGCTGCCGTATCGTTTATTCTCTCGTTTTTTCAAACGTACAATCAATTTCCGCATTTCGTATCATGCGGGGGAGATTACTTTATTACCTTTTCAAGCCATTTTCGCTTTTCCTCTTTCCGTTTAGCCGGATGAACCGGGGATATTGAAGACTACGTGTTTATAAAATTTTCAAGATGCACTCGGTCGGTCGGTCGGTGGAGAAGTAACGAGAGACCCTAGAGTCGGTGGTAATTTATCATCTGCCCGAGACCGCCTTGTCGCACGTAATCCTGAGTAGTGAGTTTTACACACAAAATTGCATCGCGGTGGTCCGGGATTCGCCAATGTGGGAGAAAAGGGTTGCTATGAAAATACGAATTGTTTCGCTTTGTCGGATAAGCAGCAGCAGCAGCAGCAGCAGCAGCGGCAGCGGCAGCGGCAGCAGCAACAGCAACAGAGAGCTTCCGGTGTCTATTGATACCGGCTAGATCCCACGTAGGTAGGTACGGAGAAGCGTTGTTTCCTCGACACAGTCAGTAATTCTTCCCCATGGGGGCAAAATGCATTTAAAACGAAAATTAAGCTCCCTTGGAGTGGAAGGTTTCCTCATTGTTGAAGACTTGGTATCGTACATTTTTAAAGGAATCTTGGCGGTCGAATCGCATTTTCTCGAAAGTAGTGGGATCATGAAAAAGGGACGCTTTGCTCGCCCAAGCGTTCCTCGATAACAGGGAAAAAGGCAGGCGTTTAAACGCTTTCCAGTAGTTCTCTGATTACACGCGCTCAAATATATCGTGTATATGTATACATTAGTCGCAAATGTATACATACCATAAGTACTTCGTGTGAACGAGGCCGCATCGATTTACAATAGAACAATGTTACTTTGCATGAATTTCAAGCTCGTATGTCTCCACATGTCTGTACTCGAATTGACTGCAGCAAATGTAACAATATCGATTTCACTCCACAAATGGGAAGAGGACAAGGGAGGAGAGCGAGAAATAGGAACGTGTGGGATATGGAAAAGTAAAAGAGGAAACGGAAAAGAGTCAGTCCTCTTTCAATCGGCTGAAGAACTAAAACTAATGTCACTGTCGGATATTTAGCACACTTGTCAAAAACTCAGGCGGTTTTATGTGTTTACATGCGCCAGGAACCAATGGGATTCAGAATTTGAGCGTTTCAAAGCCGAGGAGCCGTTTCTCTTAAAGTTACATGATTGTAAAGGCGAGGCTATAAAATAGGAATGAATTTTTTCTTGCTCAGATTCGTATCTTTAATGTCTCTCGGATTCTTGATTCTTGAAATTCGTGGCATTTCAGCGGAACCATTGCAGGCATGTGGGTGAGAGTGGAATACCAAGCAAAAGTCTCGAAATTTATCTGGAACATTTTATTTGAATAGAATTTCGCGTGAAACGTATACCCACCAGTTTATAGAAACTTTCACAAGCTCTCGAACTACGTATGGTATTTTGTGGGAATCGAATCCGCCGCTGTCTGTCGGGTGTTAAGCTGGTATGCAATTTTTTTTACCTTCTCTCTGACGTTGTTTGTCACTGCTTTGTTTTACGCATTTTCCCAATTAAATTTCACCGGCGTCATTTGATCGTTAAACAATGATGTCCACTGGAATTTCAGATGCGACTTTCGTCATTGTCACGAAGGACGAAGTAAATATAGCACGATGGGACCGGAAGCTCGAGATTCTCGATGATTCCCCTGAAAATTCTTAAACGCGGGATCAATTGAAAATCAACGTTATTCGGCTTTGAATAGATGCCATTGAGTTAGCAACCATACATTTGGGCTTTAATTCTTCCAATTTATACAACTCCGACGTACGGATTCGAGTCATCCCTGCAGAATCCCGATGCAGAATGAATTGTTATATGCACCACAGGAAAAAAATACCATTTCCATTCCAATATCATGAAAAACTTTTCCAATTCCATCTGGAACATACTAATTCTTCCATGTTATCATCCAACAAACATTTGGTGCAGCGCATGGAATTGGAAGCAACGCAACACGCTGAACATTTGTGGGTATGGGGAATGGAAAATGATTGGACCAGAGAGCCGCGATGAAGAAATTCAAATGTAGCTACATACATATGTACTACATTCTACATTCTAAATTACGTATAACTCTAAACATCGAATAAGACTAACTTTAGGTGAAAACAAAAGCTATCGATCGCGCTAAATCAATTAGCGCTTTTTCTCCATTTCATGTTAGAAAGGTGGAAAACCGAAATCCTAATTCGATTCGTTTTAGCCAGTCGAAATATGTATTAAAGAAAGGCACGAAAGTGGAAGAAAGAAAAAGGCTTCCATACATAGATGAGCCTTCGGCTTTTTTCATTTACGGTCTTGCACGCATTCGACTCTGCAAAACTTAACTATCTGCGAAATTATTCTCTCGGAGAGATAAAAAATACACGTTCGCTCAAGGCTGAGCGAATTCATACCCTTCTGACAATTGTATCCTTTTTCAATTCTGACGTATTTTTTTTTCGCGACGATACAAAGAAAAAAGAGGAATGGCACGCGTACGTATAAATCTCGAGGGTTGGAAAGTAGGGTATTAGGTTTAGTAAAACCGAGAAAATTGCAATGTAACTTTTTCCCTTTGAAAATTTGTACTTTTTAAGGTACGTAGCCTGTGAATTTTCAGGCTCGCTCCACTCGCCGCTCGAGAGAACTTTTACGGCACGCGTACCATTTTTCATAGCTCGTTATCAAAAGAATTTCAAATTGTACTCTCCGATTGCAAAAGCCCGATGATAAGTGAAATTTCGAAATTAAAAGAAGGAAGGAAAGAAAAGTGGAAAATGAAATGAAATGAAGAGAATTATTCGATTAAACGTTCTCGCAATTTCTTAAATCCCACTGATCAATTTTTAATGTCGCAGATGGAAGTCGCTATCTTAATAACTCTTAGGGGTATATTTCAAGATATTTAAGAACAGGAATAAAATAGATAAAAGAAGGAGAGAAAGGGAAATGCCACTGGTAGATATACTCGGAGAGATATCGTTACGTTTTCAATTTTCAAACGGTTTAAAAGGGATTTATATACTTAGAGAGCGAGACAGAAAAAGGATAAAGAAAAAACGAGAAGGACTTTATTGATATAACTTATTTGTGTTAGCGTTCCTTTCTGACTAGCAAGCAAAGCTTTTCTACACGGAAAAGTAAATATCGATTCGCAAAGCAAACAGAGGACTCTTTTTAAAAACGTCAAGCAACTAAGATTTAACCGCGAAACATACTCGACTCGTTAATTAGATGAAATTATTCATTGAAATGAGTGAATAGCTCGGTAGAAGAGAACAAAAAGATTCTATTTTTTCCCCAACTTGGCCTGAAAATTTTGTCATCAAATATTTTTTAAATGAAAACACGCGATGCTTGGAAATGTTTTGATAAAGGGGTGTCGATAAAGGTTTTACACCGGCCTCGAATGAAAGAATCGAAACCCGTGAATAACCGAATCGCGAATAGATCCGGACACTGTGCTTTTCGAGCGGTTTTCTTTCTTCTGTGCCAACAAGAATTCCCTCTTCAGGAAGGATAATCATAGCAAAATCGTATTTTCCTGCCAATCCTCTTTTTCTACGACACGGAACTTGCACATCGAAACTTCTCACATTCGAGCATGTGTGGTGGGTGGGTTTGCTCTGGTCTGGTCTGGTCCGGTCTGGTCCGGTCTGGTCCGCTCTGGTCCGGTCTGGTCCGGTCTGGTCTCTTTTCTCATCAATTTCCACTCCTCGTCCCTTCCCTCTTCTTCTTATTGCATCGCGAAAGGATACATTTCTTGAAACTGTATCGGTACTGAGACGTTTTCGTAGCTACGATAAACCTTCTCGAAGATTTGCTCAAGAACTTCAGGGTCTCCTCGGTTTTCAAAGATATACAGCTCCTCCTGCACGGGACGGATAAGGACATTCTTGAAAGAAGTAATCCCACAATTAATCCTTCAATGAAGAGGGACTCTTCTTTTATCGGTTAAAGTATTATCGGAGTCAACGTTGGGCGATATAGTTTTTGTCCTTTCCTTGCGATCCGTTGTTTCGTCTCTGAACGAGGTCCTCGTCGTTAACGGAGAAATCCAAAGCGAGCCTCGAAAATTCCGTCAGATATTTCTACGCGCTTTTAGATATTTCTAGACGCCACGCCGGTAGTAGCGTTCAAATGTGACGCAAGTTCCAAAAGGGTCGAACAAGGGCATAGTATACTTCTAGAGTTTCATATGATACTCAAATTTTTCAAGCACCGGACGACCCCGTACGTGCGAGTGGCTTTGCGAGGTTAGTTTTCGCCGCTGCAACTACTCCGGAGTCATCCAATTTCCACGAGTTCCGGGCACTTCTTAAATACAGCACGCAAAAGCCAAGTGCGTGCCTTCCTCGACGATGGCTCTTCATCGCGAGCAGTTATCTTGACGGGTGTTTATACGTTAAAGCCAGAGCTCTTGCCTCTCAATGGTGGATTTATAATGTCATCCGTTAGTTATGGCTCTTACACCCGCTAAAGGTGACAAGATGGTGGTTCCCGTGCCAATATCTTCCTCGGCGACTACTCAACGCTGAGTTTCCGTGCCTTGCCAGATTTGTTTGTTCCGTCGCGCAACAGGTGAGTAGGGATTCTGGGCATACGGCACGTATCGCGTTGCCCGACCTGCACCGCGGCCACTCAATCGTGTCCCGGGTGGTTCTTCGAAACCCTGGTCGTTGGTTTTTCAGCGCTAAATTTGACTTACCCCTTATTTGGGTTGACTCCTTTCCACTTTCCGAACGACGAGCTTCTCTCGACGCGTATCAGCAGGAATTGGGTCCGTGCTGGTGGAATCCTCATCTCCGCTCCGCCCTCGACGTTTCTTTTGTTCCTCTGGCGTGTGGAGCGAACGGGACAATTGAAGCTCCCGCAGGCAAAATCTTCGCAACGAGGAAAATATTCGCTCCACGAAATTGCGATGTTGTGGCTCGAGTCCGGTTCTAGCAGCTTGAGAGCGGCAGCGATAATGGGAGGTGAAATAATGAGAGGGATTCACCACGGAGAGCTCTAATGGGATAGTTTTTGAGCCCTATGCAAATATTTTGCATACTTTAATATGCGCGGATTGCACTGGATGTTTATTAAAAATTGGCGAACTTGCCTCCCGCCCCTACAAATCGTAAATTCTATTAGCGTTTACGCGAAGTACCTCGAAATGTTAATGTAGACGTGGAAAAATGTAATTAATACAGCACTTTGGGAATTTAATGAAAAGTGCATTCGCTCTTTTATTAAACTCGAATTAATAAACACAGAGAGATATTCATGAGAATCCTCAACTTTTTCTCTTGCTCCACATTAATTTTTTTTCAAAACTATTTTGTTTTTTCTCGTGTGGTAAGCAAATGCAAAAATATTCTTACTTCTAAATTCGCTATACACCTTTTTTATATACTAAAACTTATTTTTAAGTAGAAACTTTCCACGTGAAAAAAAAAGATACACGTTGTACGTCAAATGTATCCTTTCCGTTTCTTTTCCAGCATTTCCTTCTCTCTTCTTTATCAGATTCTGGGGGTGGGAATGGCAACCCCTAACCCCCTTCTTTATTACGAAGCCACTCTCTCTCTCTCGCTCTTTCTGGTCCGCTGCCTTTCTCGCGGGCTCAGAAGTTAAGCAGAGCCATCTCTGGAGAATAGCATGTTATACGGGCAGGGTATTTTCATTATTACTTATGTAGGAATTTTATAGCGATGCGTCGAGTGTTTGCGTTGAGCCCTTTGTGAAGCAAAATGCTAGGATTTTCCCAGGGTTCCGTTATTGCGTTTGTTTTTCCAAAGTGCTTCGTGAGGCACTCGCTGCAAAAATTGGAGGTTTTCTACCCGAGTGTCGGGGATCCGTTGAACGGGTTCCGGCAGGAAACGACTCTAGGAAATCCGAGACACGCTCCGAAAGGGGTCGACGTTGATGAAGAAAAGAGGATTCTACCGGGAAATAAACAATTCGCAATTTTTGCCAGAGTGACGATTCGACATTGTAACGCAAACACGTATTGTGAGGAAAAATAAAAAAAGATTGAGGTGACTTTACGTATTCCACGTTACGCGAATGGGTTTGCAGGCTGATGGTACTTTTCACGTACCATCCCTTTTTAAGGATCGGGGTGGCTGTTGTTGAATACAAAAGTGTTCGAGTGACGTCGATACTTGAGAATATTCACCTCGTATAATAGATGTTTTGTTTAATTCAAAACAGTGTCTACAGCTCAGCCACCTGAATACCCAGCCCAGCCCAACCCAGCCCAGCCCAGCCCAGCCCGGCTCGACTCGACTCGACTCGACTCGACTCGCATGCTATTCTCCAGAGATGACTCTGCTTGACTCCTCGCTGCAAGAGAGAGAAGTGGCAGAGAAGAGCGAACTCAGTTAGGTAGCTTGCACACAAAACGAGTGCTACCCCTGCCGCTGGAAGAATAGGTTCCATAGTTGGAGAGAGGAAATGTTAAATTCAGAAATTTTGGCTTAACAATGATTTTTCTTTGAAATAATATATACAATAGTGTAAGCAAATCACGAAAGAGAAAAGTATATCGCACGTAGATCTTGTTCGCATGGGGAATTCCCTTTGGAAAAAATCCAGAGGAAATAGAGAAAAGTATTTATTGCACTGATTAAAAGTATAAACTTAATGTGTTTCTCTTTGAAAATCATGAAAACCCAGAAAACTTATCTTCTAATGAAATAAGAATAATGCATCAAGGACTTTTAATGATGAATAACAATGAATCTTATAGTGCGGCAAAGTGTTATTGCAACTGTTATTAATAATGGTAGTTATTATGAGTATGAATTTTCTTCTTCTATCATTATTGCCATTGATGTTGTGCCGTATGGTTTTCATAATAATAGCAATAACAAGCTTTGTACGATTCATCGCGCATAATTGATATTTATTTGTATGATACCGCATTAAGATATTTAATATACCAATGGCTTTAAAAGCATCAACAAGTGTCGCATACAACAAGTATTCGGATAGAAGATATATATATATATGTCTATGTATTCAACAATTTACGATTATATATAAAATATACATACATGTGTGCATGTATAATAATAAATTGGCATACGCCATCTGTACAGTAATGTACTACATTCAGATTTATTATAGCAACAAAAAATGTAAATTTCACTCGGATGGCGATAAAAGAACGCATAAGGAATCAGCGTTAATTATCGAAACTTTGATTTTACACGAAATCTTTACTTTTTCATCGAAATGCTTTTTTCGCATTCATAAAGCTCCACTGCGTCAATTAATTATCGGGTCTGGTGCTTTTGAACGGGTCAACAAATGCTCAGCATTATTGCCGAATCGTAAATTTAGTTTCGAACCCTGATTACGGAGTCTCATTAATTTCCATTCAAACCGATAGCATTTCATTTTGCCAAAATAACGCAGCAATTGCAGGACGTTGCGACTTCTGACGAAACCTTTATGGAACTCGGGATTTATCATAGCGAAATGCCTCTCTCTTGGTAAAATAATAATGTATTTAATAATAATTTGTGCAAATTTTTTGGTTCCCCTAGTTTAAAAAGCAAAGCCAAACGTAGAGTCAAGCCAAACTGCCCAAACATTCGAGGAGCAAAAAATTGTAAAATTTTCCCATTCTTTGGCATCACGCGAAGGTCAGCACGGATCGTGGTAACGTAATCCGTTGCTGAATTTATTCATAGCTTTCAAGACTGATCATCAATTTACATTTTAATTTCTCTTTCATTAATCTGAAGCATAAATTAGTACACACGTATACAGGTATTCGTAAATACTGTCTATGTGATAAATCACGAACGCTGAAATTTCTCGTTAATGTATATTCATACAATATTAAATTGAATCTTGGATAACTGTTATGGGCAAGTATCACGATAATTAATAATTAAATATAGGAATCAATAATACGGAAAACGCAATAGTAATTAATTTTCAAAGTATTTTTAACGTAATGTTGAACAAAAAATTACCCGAAAACTTTTCCACCGTTTTTCCCTCGAATCGGCGGATTTTCGATCCTGACGATAATTTATGGAAATAATATCTCAAAGAATTTAAATCGAGTGCTCGAAATGAAGAGAAAATAAAAAAAGATATTTATCCACCGGAAAGCTGCAGTGTTTTAATCACATCAATTATCCTCAGCTGTAATTTAATCGCATAAATTGTGAATGAGAAAGTTCGATATTTCGTTTCAATAAATCAGCAATAAAAATTAACGAACTTTCCGATGTACGTATTTTTTGGCGATGCGAAGAAAAAAAATATCGTGGATGAATTTTTACTATATTTTAGACTCTTCGTGAAATAAATCGTGACATGGGGAAATAAATCGATATAGAAATGTTTCGAATTCCGTGTTTGCTGATACTAAAACCGAGTGTTTGTAAAAAAAATCGTTAAAGGAAATAAAACTATGGTATGGCTATAATGTAATAAATTTATTTTGAAGAATCTTATAAATAAATATCGCATAGCAACAGCTTTATGACACGCGCTGGTTTTTGAGCTTCGTAACGAACACCCCTATTAGAGTTTCGCTTTCCGAAAAAAGTGACATCAATGATTTTCAACATCCGATGAAAATCTGCGAAACTTCGGAATTGCAAAATTCCCAAGACACTCGTTAAAAATTGCTAGTTTTAATGGATTCATAGAGCGATAGAACAAAGTGATATTTATTGCGATTTTCCGTAATTCTCGATATTGGTTTTCGTCAGCTCGATAATTGTAATTAACGAACCTGTTACGAAAACAGAGGGGGTTTCGCCTTTAATTTTAGGTCCTCGAGGTGTTGATTTAGGGTATGTATCCACTCAAAGACCCTAAATGTCGTTTGCGACGTAACTTTCACCTCGGAATCTTTGTTCCTCTATTTGTTCTCTAAGTAAATAGAATTCGGCTGGGGTCGATAAACGAAAAAATAACATTTCGGAATAAACTTGAGCACGCCTCGACGAGGACCAAAAGGTACCGAGAAGGACGATATCCTTTCCAAGAAAAAATTCTATAAACAACCATACGTTATACTATTAAATCGAAGAGACAAGAAGAGACGGAACCCGAAGAAGTTCCAGTAGTAGCGGTATCTGGAGAAATCGATACGATCTTCTATACTTTGGCAACGGGTATTGGATGCTGGAAAAATTGTTTGTACCCCAATGGTCGCAATTAAGATATAGCAATTTTTCTATGTGTATAAAAACACGGAAAACTGTTTAAGAAATTCCTTAGAAACGTGCACCAAAGGCTCCATTCAACCCGATTATATCAAGTTCATAGGTTTCAATCAGCTTATTGGCTGCTTCTAAGGGATTCTGTGGAATTTTTTAAGCAGAGATAACCGTTCGCTGAAAGCACATTTAATGGATTTCTATAGCTTCCTATTGAAAGCTACCGCGAATTTCGGGATTTTGTTGGACAATTGTAGGAAATTTGCTCTCAAATGCGAAACGTCCGAAAGATACAATTTTCTTTCTGGTCAATGGAACTTACAATAATCGAATTTTTCGTACAGTTCGAACATTCATTTGTCACCAGGGAACGTAACAAACATCCGCCTGCAGGTGTAAAATCCCGGAAAGCAAATGAAGTATGGTGTATGCAAAACAGATGAAAATTCACGAATAAAAATTGAAATGACGCAATTTCCTAAATGACATATTTATGGTAATTTGGACTCTGCATGGGTAGAGAGGTATTTCTGCCCGATTGAGCCGCAGGACGAATTCCAATATCAAAGAGCGGTACGGCACTGAAACTTTTCATGACATCTTCTTCGT
The DNA here is from genome assembly GCA_949825005.1 of Gasteruption jaculator. NCBI lineage: Eukaryota > Metazoa > Arthropoda > Insecta > Hymenoptera > Gasteruptiidae > Gasteruption > Gasteruption jaculator. Next base: position 29,503 of record OX463761.1, read on the forward strand.
CTGAAATCGATGCTTCGGAAGCATCTTAATCCCAAAAACACGATTTCTCCAAGTTCGTCTAAACCTTAAGTGTTCTCGATTACACGGATCGTATAAGCGGTAAAACTTACGTGGTATATCGAACTTTAAAGTGGTTTAAGTTGGTGCAACTTAAAACCCACTGTAAGATAATATCGAGATCTTTACCCAGAAATTACTCCCCGAAATTTCTTTCGGATTGTAAGGGTAATTCGATGCCGAGCTATCTCGGAGAGAGCGAGATGAAGAGAGAAATAGAGAGATCACAAAAGCAGGATTTTCGCTACGTCCCGATTCCGGCCTCGATCGTGGAGCCGCGGTGTTTCTTAATAACATAACAGCCTGCAAGTTCGTACAAACAACTTTCTACGGTCTACGAGGGAAGCGAAAACATCTGCAACGGAAGAAAAAGTTTCCCTTTGGCTGCGGGTACGAGGAATCGCAAAATCCTAGACTTTCCTGCTATACGGCATCGCTTCCAGCTACGGCGTGAAAATCCTGTACATTACCGACGCGACGGTCTTTCCACGGATCATTGTCATCCGAGGTTTCCTTTATCGATATACCTTTATCGTCCCCCGATGTTGCAATCGTTTCCCGAATGCGATCTCTCAGCTACCGGAACACGTTCAGCCATTCAGCCAAACAGCGCCCGGATTTTGCTCGACTCCAGGATTCGAATCCGCAGGGTCAGCGTACGGAGGTCCTGGGAATACGTACGAGAAGCCGAGGGAACTCGAACTCGAACTCGAAACCGAACGCGAACCCGAACCCGAGTCCCCGAGTTTTCAGGAGCCTCTGTGAATTTATCGGAGCGAATTCACTCGCAAATAGTAATCACGCTCGAGGTGTTAATGCATCGGAAATAACAAATTACATGGGAAAGAGGGGAAAATTGCAGCAACACCCTGCGCGTCTCCGTGAGCTATACCACGGGGGATTAACGCATAGGAGGAGCAAACACGCCCTTTGCCATTTTTCTCGAAATCAGTGCAATTGCGAGGTTTTATCCGCTGTCAATGCAAAGCCGGATTTAATCTTACAGAGGATGATACAAAAGGTAAAGGCGCGCAGGCAGATCCGACTCCCTTGAATAATACATCATTGAAAATGTACGTTTCCCTAGCAGGGCAAAAAGTAGCGCAGTTTTACGGTAAAAAATTAATTAAGGGAGGATATCCCGCTCCATTCATCGTTTTTGTTTAAATTGCATATCTCTAGTTACAATTTTAACCAACATCAATACCTGTATAAAGTAAACTTCGCATGCGTAGTTATACGCAAGCCATTCGGTCGATTGGAGAGACATTCGTTAGCTAGGGGGGTTTTACTGTCACTAAAATACTCCGTACAGTTTTCGTTCCCTTTACTATTATTTTCCACCTTTTTTTTTCATCGTCTTCTTCGTTTTCTTCCTCCTTGCCCTTACGCCCTAAACGTCTTTTTTTTATCCAGCCCTCTCCTTCTCCTCACTTTTATCAATCCTTTTATCTAAATCCGTCTCTATTTCGAGATTCTAAGAACAAGAAGTAGGTTTATTTCTAATAAATTTTTTTAACGTTAAGACAAAGGAAGATAAAATGAACTCGAACCCCCAAAATTCCTCGTAAAACGGATACGGGGTGGGAGGATGGAGCCAGTGGGGCGGCAGGATCGACCGAAGCAAAAAAAGAAAACAAAATCATTTCGCAACGAATAATTCACAGATGTGGGGGGCGAGCAAATGTCGCGGAAGGGATCGAATTCGATGTTTGGCCACATCGCGTGGGTGGTGAAACTTCACGAAACCCTCGGAATTTATTGTAATTAATCTCGAGTGGTTAATAAGATTCGAGCACGAGAATTTGTCACCCGTGGTGTATAAGGATACAAAGAGACCCTTCATGACCTTAAAGCACCTACTTAAACGTGAAATACTTCTTTCAGGAAGACATTCACTTCCACCGCTACGTTTTGCGACTCTTTTTATGAAAGTCACGCATAGCTCGAAAGCCATCACGGCTTTCTGGCGTTACGTAACGATACCGCTGTAGCGTATTGTCAAAGTTGGTATTTAATTATAATGGGCGTAGACTCTAGAGTCCTTGCTACCGTCGTACGCGAGGTGTACTTCCCTTTTTTTTCCGCTGCGATAGCAATTCGAAATGCCTACGACAGAGTCAAGAAGGTGTACGATTTGTAGGCAAACGTAATCGCGGCGTATCGGTAAATGTTGTCACAGACGGATGACGCATGCTAGAACCCGGTGTATACCGTGGTTACGGTGTAATGACAGATATCACGCGTAAGCACACACGGCTTCGAATGCCTACCCCTAATGATGAGCTCCTAACTTTCCGTTCGCAGTTGATAACTACTATCCTTTCGCGTGGGGAAAAAAACAACAAGCCGTACTTTTAAATCAAAATAACGAGCTACTTCATTATCTGTGGGAACCATCGATGTTTCGTGGCAAATAAGCTCCGCGATCAAATAGATAAACTCCGCTCGTAACACCGGCGAAGCACCGCAGTCATACGTGTCGATTCTATCGGTTCAAACTTCTCACCCGCCTATCAAATTCCTACTACGATTTCATAAATGTATAATATCCATTTGCGGGATAACATCGCGGAATAAAGGCTCGACTTAAAAATGGGTAAAGAGCAAAGGTTTTGCTAGAGTTTTCCCCGACACTCGCCATACGGGAGACTCGAGATAGGCAGGCAAGCAGGCAGGATGCGGGTAATTTCAATTCGAATTTCCCTTCCGGAAAATCTACATAATTATATTGTAGTTTATAGTAGAAAATTGCGGAACGCACTTGCCGCCTGTTTGTAGAAAAATCTACTGTCTTCCAGAATTACAATGGAAACTCATTTCCATGAAATAGAAATCTTCAGAAGAAATGAATTTCCTCTCGCTGTTTGACTCGTTATTTACATTTCTGGAAGAAAGCGGGGGAAAGCATGAATAAACATGTTAAGGGTACCCACATTGTTATAGCGAATAGCTTCGTCATGGCCGGGTGACATTAAGAGGTATAGAAAAGGGTTTGCGGTTTTTGATCCACCGTGCCAGTCTTTCATAAGCGTCGGAACATGCATATTTTTTGTTTAACGTGGTTTACCGACGAAGCTGTTAACTCCGCGGCAACCGATCCCTGTGTCCTATATATAAAAAGCCGTGCTGGAGGCACGGTCGTATCCATGGCCGTGCGTTTCTCCCGTTTTGCACTTCCGAGGAAAATGGAAGGAAAAAGCAGAGCGTACGCGACGTACGTTAGCTACCAGTTTTTCAAAATACGTGGGTGTAAAATTCCTCGGGTGTATCGCGTCGCATGAATCCACCGAATTTGCACAACGATCAGACTGGGAGAGAGAAATAATTTCGACGGGCAAAAGTGACCCATTTTTCTCTAACAAAATTAAGCGGCAAAGAGAGAGAGAGAGAGAGAGAGTCCCGGGGCGTACATAGGTGTACGTCGCGAAGGATCACACTATGACGCTTTGCCGTGTTTCAGTTTAAATATTTCAGGTACAAACCGATGATCGATATCAACGCGTACTCCGATGTATTGACATTTAGAATACGTCGAAGATAAACGTATCATCTCACCGAATGCACAAGAAAACAAGTAAAATGGCAAGGTTGACCTCAAAGTTCAGGTCACGCTGGGTCACAAATAGGCCAGCGAATTCTCCATTGTTCCCAAATCATCGGTTTATCGGCTTTCGGAGGAGATAGAGATAGGGACAATTACGAGCCATTTTCCGTCACTCCGCTTCTCGAAAGCGCGTCTCCGTAGTCGAGGTGCACCCGTGGACTGACGGCTGGAGGGTGCTGCATGACTGCACTTTAACTACGACCCGGGGAATCCAGCTGATTGGCGTTTGCGTTTCGTGCCTGGGTTTCGTTTATATATGGTACATTCGTCGGGAAAACAATCGAATTCGTGCAGAATAATAATCGCAGGGTGCCTCTGGCTGCAGCGGGAGGGCTACAACCGCTGCATGTGTCTCACGACGTGTCGCATCGGACGAGTCTTTTATAGCACTCGAGAAAACAATTTTTGTTATTTGAGTGTCGCGATCCGAGGAGCCCTCTATATGCGTCCTTTAAGATTCTTTTTACATCATCGAGTTTCCGTTCGCCCTCACACCGGTGTAATAAGTCTCGCAGTGAGCTTCCGGGAGAATCGTTCCAGTGAAAACACTCAGTGGCGGCGGACTCCAGTAATCGAGACCGAGCACTGTTTACATTTAAAGCTAGGAAGAATCAGTGCGGAAACGTGACACTCTCTAAATTAACCGATTTATTCGAAAACTCTCCGACTTTATTACCTATTGCGAGATTGTTGTTGTTGTTGTTGTTGTTGCTGCTGCTGCTGTTTCGTTCTTTTTACTTTTAATGTCAGATTCTTTATTTGTTATTATTATTATTATTACTAAAGTTATTACTGGTTTCGAACTTGATTCCTTCGTAGCTTTCTTTGTAGTAATGGAAATTTTCGAGTTTTGAAACCATGTACTTAAAAAATGTGGAATACAGAAAAATTGTGAGGGAGAAAAATCGAAAAGACCGGGTTTCTGCGTAGAGTCGATACGCGGTACCCACTCACCGATGGGCTCACCGCAGGGTGTGTTTAAATTTGACTCAGAAACTGCTCAACGTATTTATTTATGCAATACGCAAGCACTTATCCTGTAATTTCAAAGCCCTGCCAGTAGCTGCTATGGTACACGCTGAATTTACTATTCGCCGCGCTTTGAAATGACTCCGACTACTTGCTCCGCTTTGGAGTTTATTCAGCGAGTACCTGTGTGCTGAGCAAATGAGTTTAAAATACAACGAATAGTTGCCGAATAACTTCCAAACTTATGGCCGCACTATGGCACGTAAATGAATGGTATTGAAAATCGTACATTTTGGCAGAAATTTACAGTAAAACAACTGTTATTCCGCGCAATCTTTTCCGAAAGTATTCTAGCTTTCTTAAATTACCATCATCATTATTATTACTAGGTCCATATCCTATGTTGCGGTAAAAGTTCCAAGTTTTCAAAATTCAAAACAGGTATTTGAAAGATTAGTGTAATGCAGCTGCGTCCTCAATTAAACTCTAAGATGGGGCAAAAAGTAGCGAGTAACTCCCCCGGAAATGGTAAATACTCATTCGCTCGGGGTAGTTCGAAAGGTCATAATCGAGGAATAATCGAGGCAATAATTGAGCGAAAAGATCACATAATTGTAAACACGGGGAGGCTGGTAGGCAGCCACGCAGGCAGCCCTTCAACGGGGTATCGTATTGAATAACTGCAAGCTAATTACAAGTTTGCCTTTGGAGAAAATGGCAGTATCGTTTTCCGCATAGTCTTTGCATGATAAAGTAATAATAACAGGCAGTAATGGGAAACTACTGTAGGATCCAGTGGTGGGCCACTTATTGTATCCCATTGGTAGAAACAGTTAGTCCAAGAATGCATTCTCTGTTGACGGCCACTAGTTTGTGGTCGCGCTATTGATGCATACCGTGACATTGTCGGAATATTCCAACAATAGCGCAGATCATACCGTCATCGGTAGCTCTTCGTAAAATTTCGGACTTCGAATTTACCCTGTACAGGTTCGATTCGAGGAAAATTTACTTTGGTCAAAAATTTCTTTCCTCGCGATGGCGGAATGAAAGAAAAAAATATTAAATTTGACAGCTCAAACTCGCGCGTAGTGGAATCTAACCCTTATGCTTTTCGTTATTTCAATTTCGCGCGAAAATTATCAACCGGAAGTGGGCGTTGCCAATCGGTACCTTTTGTCGAGCTGACAAAAGATTTAAAAGTCCTTGATGTAATTCGAATTCATCGAATTTCACCATGGTCATTGTCGAGAAAACAAATAAATCTAGTCCTGTTTTTGTTTTGAAAAAAAAAAGAAGAATCGCACGCGAAAGAAAAAAACAGGAGTGACAAGCATCACGTGAGAAAAGAATTAATTAATAATACAGTAATGACCACAGTATCGTAGGGTATGCAAAGATGTTGGAGGATATGCTATTATTTAATGGAGGTCGTAGGGGAACAACATTCCGATCTTTATCGCAACGTAGAGGCCAGAGCATTGATTATCGAGGATCACATGCCGATGGTAATTTATTGTTGTACTCGCGGAACTTGGAGAACAAAAAATTCGAGAGCCGCGGAAATTTATATTTATTTAACGACAGCTCCGTGTAACGGGACTTTTCTTTCACGAGGAGAAAAGCGATTTTCACCACATCGGAGCAGCATAGTAAGCGGTTTTTAGTGTGATGCAGAAACTTCCGCAGCGTCGAAAGTATGGAGTGGAAAGTTTACCGCGTCTAAGTAATCTTTACTTCATGGCATTAATTACAACAGTTAATGGAACTCCTTTGTATTGCAATATAATGGAGAATCGCAGCGGTATGGGAATATTTACTTTTTTTTCAGTAACCCAAGTATTTTTTTCGTTCGTTCCATTAATTAGAAAAAGTAAATGGATTTTTTCTATTTTCATTTCTTTAATAATTTCTACCGGAATATGTGCTAGTGAATTTTATTGTAACGGTATCACAAAACTTCGCCGCCCCCCCCCCCCCCCCCAAAAAAAACAGATTAATTTCTGTTACAATTTTAACAAAAATTAAACCAAGATTGTCTATCATAATTTTCGCGACGATTCGATTGACGGTCCGCATCAAAATTTGTACAGTAGAATCAATATCCAAGATAAGAGAAATCATGAGATTACAAAATTTTATTGATTTCGGATTTTTCCCCATTTTTCAAAAATTGCAACTAAAGATTTTGGTTACGGGTAATGAAAATCGTTCCCGTAACGATGGTGAAAAAAAACAGTAATTTTTCCATCCCTCTAATTAACGGACCCCTTGTCATACAGCGTTGAGTGATCACTCAACGCGCAATTGAGGACTGGTTATAGCGAAATTTCTGCTCTTTGACGAAACAACAAAGCTCCGAGAGCTTTCGAAAATTCCTGAGATTCGTTAAATAACCCCGATACTTCGGTATTGTCCCCGTCAGTAACGAGAGACCTTTCACGTACGAAAATTCATATAATAACTTTGAAGGTGACGTTGCACGGTATAACACGCATTTAATTGGTTGGCAAAATGAAATAGTAACAATTGAAATCCGAAAATCGACTGTTATAATATTCAGAGAAACCAAGGAAATTCATTTGCTCTTTATATTGCATCGGTCTGAAAAATCGTGCAACAACTGGAAATTAATTAAAAATACGTTGTAAAAAATTGAAAATCAAGAGGAAACGATTTCAAAGGGAATTCAAATCGCGAGGTAAAAAAAAGGGACGGTGTTTTCATTTTAGGTCTGCACCGATAGAACCGTTAATTGCCGAGTGGAGTTGGCCGGGGGTAAAAAGTCAATTTTTTGTGTAATCAACCCTTTTTTTCACCTTCCTCCCCTTCGCTTCCCTTTCCTACCCTCCCCTTCCTGCCCCAGGGATTTCCCTAGAAATTGATCATTAGTTTAATTAACCTGGCAAAACACATTCGATAAATAGATATTAGAGGGTTAAAAAAGGGGAATAAGTAAGTTCAACTTACATTATTCTTTTTTTTGTGTTACTTGGATTCTCTTCTTCCGTCTTGCAAAAAAGCAGTAAAAAGCGACGTTAAGTTTCCAAGGTTGGCATGTTGATTATTTGAAAGTCTATTAGCATAGTAGCTTCGATTGTTAGCTCTCACTCATTATTACGGTAAGCACAGGAGTTGAAAGTCTTGCTTTTAAGAATAAACGACTTGTAACGGTAGCAGCAGTAGTGGCAGCAGCAGCAGCAGCAGCAGCAGCAGCAGCAGCGAAAGAAGTCGAGAGGAAGGGGGAATAAGTGAAATAAAGATAAGAGGTGTGAAAGAAACGCATTTAAAAAAATGTGGAAAAAAGGAAAGGGTTGAAAAAAAAACGTGGAGAAACAAAGAGAAAAATGAAAAGGGGGATGGGGAAGAAAGAAGGAATCGCTAATGTTTTCTACTCATTTCACGAAATATCCCAATTTCGAGTAAACGAAACGGCGTCAAGCAATTGACTGGCGAAACACATGTCTTTAATTAACAAATGAAACGTGTTCGAGTGGTCGGCGTTGTTACACATTTGCGAGGGTTCGCGTTTTCGCACTTTTCCCTGATTTTCGAAGCCAGGGGATAGGAGGGAGAGAAAAAAACGGATGTACGATGTACAAGTTTATTTTGAAAAAACGAGGTAGAGTTTGTATAAATGAACGGCGCGAATGTACAGAGGCTACGTCATCCCTTAGCGATGCAACACGAATAAGGGTTGGACCTGTGCAACAGCGACTCCGGCGGACGTTCGCCATACTAAAAGCACCCCCTTAAAAAAGCTCGATTTCTATCTTTCTTCGGGTCACGCCGCCAGTCGATCGCGCGTCCTTGTTTTTCTTTCAACCCTGAGAGAAACAGGTTCGATGGTATCTCTCTCCCAACCCAACCCCATTGGTATGTCATCGTGAACCTGGGCTACTGGGTCCTTGGGATAAAAAAAGAAGTGGGAGAGAGCGACACACACACACACAGAGAGAGAGAGAGAGAGAGAGAGAGAGAGAGAGAGAGAGAGAGAGAGAGACGAAGAATGAAAAAAATATTAAAGAGCGTGACGGACAGGGGAGGGGGTGGAAAATGTTGAACTTCTTTTAAGCCACTTAATGTTTTTTCCCCTTGTTTTTTTTATCAGCTCCTAAAATTGTCCCCCTACACCCTCGCAATTTTACCCCTGTAATGAAATAAAACATAGATTTCATACTTTTAAGATGAACCCTTATTCCGAGCGAGGGATGAAACTCGTCGCTAATTTTCTCGCGGAAAAATTTATTCCCCGGAATTCTTCCAGGGTACGACAAAAAAATTATTTGTTTGCCTTTCCTATACATTATTTAGCTATCCGCGCTGGATCATGCAAAATTGAAGCTAAATATTGATTTGGTACTTCCAAACAAGGATGATACGGAATACTGGATGAAATTGATACATTTTGTAGCAGAAAGGAGCGAACGAGAAATTGGGTGAAAAAGGGAATTTTTCGAGATAAGAAGAAATTCTTCGGCCGGGGTTTTATTAATTATGGATTTTATTCGGATATATGCAATGTCGATGCCTCGTGCCTTTGCAATTTGGCAGAGACCAAATGGAAATTCTAATAAATTTTTAAAAACAAAAAGAATTTTTTTTTTAAATCGCACCAGATGTAAAAATGAAATAAAACCATTTTTTAAAGAAATTGTTAAGTACCGCGAAAGTCATTAAGCTAGAGAATCGATCCTTGAATCGATAGCGCATATATGACGTCACTTCCGTCTTGCGTACTATGTATACTACAAAATGGCACGCTTGCGTTTCAATAGTTTATTGCTTTGCTCTAATCCAAATCCATTGGACGTTTCTTCTCATTGAACAAATTGACGCGTAACGTTATTTCGCAGATTGCTGAAATTCCAGTGTTCCAGATAGTGGAGGAAAAAATAAAACTTTTTTTTTTAATATTGAAAGCTGTTAGTCATTTTCTAGCTATGTATTTCCAGTTAAAAACTTAAAAATTCAGAATCTTTTAAATAGATTTCTATTTATTTCTATTACTACCATAGAAATTAATTAAGTTTCCCTTCAACGTATAAAACAGAAGAAATATAGCCCCATTCTTATGCGTCGAAATTATGATTTTCAGCAAAAAAGGAAGATTTTATCTGATAGAAGTACATTTTTTTATTATATTCTCATAAATTTTGGAAATGACTTTAGACGGTAGTTTTTATTTTTATATAAAATTTCCAATAAAAAGTCATTTTCATGGGAATATCCTACCGTAACATTTTATGTCATATTTAAAATGTTACAGTGTAATATTTAAGAATTGCAGATTTCCTTTCGCTACCTTCCGACAGCTCGTTTATCATCGACAGATAACAGGTTGCACGAGTTACCCTTCCTACGAATTTCGATGGCTTACCATTATATTGATATACTTTAACTTTACCGGCCGTATGATATCTCTCGAATCGAGTTTCCAAATGCAATCGATCTATAACGTTATCGTTCAGTGGACATTTTGTTGCTGAAAAAATAAATTCGAAATAATTTTTGGGGAATTTGTGGACGAATTAATATTTACGATTTTCAAATTTTCCCTCTCATTTTCCGCGCAGCGCCATCTGTTGGAGTGTAGCATTAATTAGGAGACACAAGCGCCCACAGACCTGTCATCTCTAAAATGCACAAAAGTGCAACGTTGCAGTTTGTCCGATACAAGTAAGATTCCTCAATTATCAAATAATTCCTCAATTTTTTTGCATAAGGGCTGACGCTGGGATCACGAGACCGATTGGGCCCATAATTTATTTGTTATTTTTCCTGATTCTTTATTAGAATGTGGACTTTGAAAAAATTATTGTTCTGAATTTTCTGAATATTCGAGACAAATTTGGTAACACTGCTTTTGGAAAAGCGACGTTGCCATTTGATGGCATTTCCCCTGGAACCAAGGAACTTGGTCTCTTATCTCTTTCTTTCTTTCCATTTCTTTCTTGGTCCTAGAAAAAGCGGCAAAATGGTATTCAATACGGTGATGGTATCACCGGTATCACCGCGGTAAGGTGTAAGCGAATCTCGACGGACAATTTTGATTCCCATTATTGGGAAGGAAGGAAAATACAACTTCTTACGTTTTTCGTTTCTTTATCAAAAATTTTACGTTGCAAAAAAACAATCGGTGTTTCGATAAAGGAAACTCGTTTTTCCGGTGGTTTCGGTATACGTTGAAATCTTCAGACACTTTGAAACGCGCTTTAGGTTATGGATAACTTTGTTAAAATCGAGAAAATAGGGGAAGGCACTTATGGAGTTGTTTATAAGGCACAAGACATAGTAACCGGGAAATTGGTTGCCCTGAAGAAGATTCGACTGGAAACGTGAGTTCCTTTTTTGCCAAACTCCAAATTATTGCATCGATATGTATTAATTTTACATATCAATTTTTCATTTTCTGTGTATAGATTAAGTTTATAAAATTTTTTTTACAAAAAATGTTTTAATCGTTATTTGTCATCCTTTCAGCGAAAGCGAAGGAGTTCCATCTACGGCGATTCGGGAAATTTCTCTCCTCAAGGAACTCACCCATCCAAATATAGTGCAATTGTTGGATGTGGTGCTAGGAGATAAACATCTTTATCTGGTCTTTGAATTCGTCCAGCAAGATTTGAAGAAATTGTTGGATTGTATGAAAGGAGGATTGGATCCACCTCTCGTCAAGGTATACCGGTTCTTTCGATTTCAGAAAATTAACGTTTAAGGGGTTCGAGTAGCGTAAATTCATGTATTCGTCTGTGGTTTTGAATATTTGAGAAATAATTAACTTAATATTTTTTGGTGCTAATTACCAACAATTTTTTAATCGATGGATTATAATTATACTCGGATGCCAATTTTCTTTCAGAGTTATCTGTATCAATTACTAAAAGGAATAGCTTATTGCCACCTTCGATTGACGCTCCATCGAGATTTAAAACCGCAAAACTTGTTGATCGATCGAGAAGGTCATATAAAATTGGCTGATTTTGGATTAGCAAGATCTTTCGGTCTTCCCGTCAGAACTTATACCCACGAAGTCGTTACGCTGTGGTATCGAGCACCCGAAATATTACTAGGTGCTAAATTATATTCGATCGCGGTGGACATATGGAGTCTCGGCTGCATATTTGCCGAAATGGTAAGGTTTTATATCGCATATATTAGTATAAATATTTTAAAGAATATATATGGGGTCGTGTAGTAAAAAATTTTAATCGGCTAATTAAGAAGTAACTGAATTTATTTCATAGGCAAATAGACGCGCTTTGTTTCCCGGAGACTCGGAAATCGACCAACTCTTTCGCATATTTCGTACTTTAGGTACACCGGACGAGACAGTTTGGCCGGGAGTAACGCAACTGCCGGATTATAAATCGATGTTTCCCCGATGGGACGCTCGGAACCTCAGGGAAGTGATTCCGTCCTTCGATGACGAAGCGCAAGACTTACTTTTGGTAAGGCAAAGCAAATAATATATAACAATTTATAAAAATATTCAACAACTTGCACATTATTCGAATTGTGCCTTCATAGTAAAAAAAATGAATATCGATTGCAGCTTTTTCTCTAAATGAAATTCTCAACCTTTTTATTAAATGTATACTTGTACAATTTTCGTGTATTCCCTTTTTGGGATACCTAATTTTGGTCATACATCCGACCGATCGGTTCGCCGGTTGCTTGCGCAAGACTTATGTGCTCCTTGCGGTACATCGACTAGTTGAAATGATATTGAGCTTCTGGCATTTCAGAGGTCACCTGAATTTGCACAGAACGCGGTGACGAAGCGTAAATAGGCACGTACGTCCAATATTATCCCGACTAGGCGCATTAAATGTATCGAAATTGTATGCATTTGCATATTTGATCGGGGTTATCCGATCCTTCCAAAGAAGAGAGTCTTTACGATCTCATCGGATGTAGGATTTCTTGTACATCCCACTCGTGTCGAGTACCCGTTGCATCGATCGTTGGGGATGAATTTTGTCGGATGATGCATCTACTCGAGTAACGATCACCCTCTTATCGCTGCTCTCGGTAACTTTATCGGGCGACCTGTGATCGAGAATTAATTTTCACCGAAGACGCGCTTGACTAAAAAGAAACAATTTACATTTCGGTGCTTCGATCTTCTTCTTCTTCTTCCAACTTTGACCTTATTGCCGAAAATGACGCCAATTTCTCCCATAATCGAGTTTTCTCGAGAGAAATGGGTAAACTATTGTATTATTTATTGAACTCAATTGTAAATGAGAAAAAGTGGATGATTCGAAATTTTGGAAAATGTTGCTCTGTTGCAGAAACTACTGACGTACGATCCGAACGAACGAATCACTGCCATGAGGGCAGTCAATCATCCGTATTTCAACGATGTAAAATTAGTGCCGCCGCCCTTGTCGTTGCTTCCGACGAAAAAGAGTTAGCGAAGGGTGTTCGAATCAGTAAGGATAGTTGATCGATCGAGTGAATAATCATTTTTTTTTCTAAGCTTTCTTTTTTCATACGCTATCATCGAAGTATTATGTTCATTTGTACCCACGAAATCGTAACCATGGTCACTTTTAATCGCAATCGAGATTCGGCGACCGATAAGATCAATTAACTGTGTCGAATTCGGTTAAATATACAAGCAATTACTGCAATTGTTGGTAAGCTGCGGATATTATTCCTATCGTAATGATGACGATGATGAATTATAACTACGTCATTTATTGATTAACTTGAGCGACTGAAGTTCATTTTATACATATCGTGTTTAATAAACTGACCTATATTTATAGAAAAATATAAGAAAAAATGAACGAGACCAATTTTCATCGCAAAAAATGTCCTTTGTACCTGAATACACTCTAATTCCTACAAGTACTTTCTTTTCTTTATCGAAGTCCTTACCCAATTACTCGCTTTGTGGCAATTCGAGCTCGAAACGTCCTTGCTTGTACGTTTTAACCAACCCAAATTTGGATTTCAACGTTTGACGGTCGGTTTCTGCTTTACTCCTAGTGAATAAAAACATCTCAGAATTGAAGGGCAAAGGGAAAAAGCGAATTCTCGATGAAATTCACGAGCAATAAATTTGTCAGATTACAGAAAACCACTACATATACCATACGATCCGATTTCAGATTATTTGCAGTTTATTTGATACCAGTCTTGCGTTTAATCCACCGTGCCACGTACATGACGTTGGTATAGACCCCGGGGCTGTCACTTTCACCGCAACCATCACCCCAGGATGTTACACCGATTAAAATGTTCTCTCCATTAACTAATGGCCCGCCGGAGTCTCCCTGTTTGTAATTAAGAGACAAAAAGAATGCGAGAGAGACAGCTTCGGTTCGCATCTCTCAACAAAATGTCAATACTTACGCGACAAGTGTCTTCGACTCCAACTCTGTAACCGTAGCACAATTGACGTGGAGTTATACGAAATCTGCCGCTATACTCCCGAATACAAACTTCCTCTTTGATCCACGGAAGTAGAACGTATTGTAATTTTTCTGATATCACCGGATCGTCGCTCGACTATTTCAAGCAATGAATTTCTTTTTTAATGATAATAATAACATTTGGAGGAAAAAAAGAATTTTAGGCGTTGAGAAAAATTGTTTGGATTCGGAATAGGGGATATCATGAAACAGAGGGGCGATAATCAAATATTTCCGAGCATTGGAATCGTTTGTGTACTTTCCAGAAAGACGAGACTGATCGAAATTAATTGAAATCATTGATTTTACCAAGAATTGTCCCCATCCAGCTACGAGACCCCATGACAGATTAATGCCGTTAACATCGATTCCTGGAAGCTTGAGCGGCTGGGTATCGTTGCCATACTCGAAGACCGGGGTTACTTTGAAAACAGCGACGTCGTAATCACTGTTGGCGGAGTTGTATTTATTGTGAGACGAAATGTACGTGACATTGTGAACAGTACCGCCTTCCTCTAAGCTATCGGTGCCACTGAGGACCGTGAAATCTTTGTACTCGTGTAGCATCAGCCTATGGATCACGAAAGAATGGCCAGTATCTACGTGAATTTCTACGTGAATTAATTCATTCGGGCGATGAAACTACTGGTAATTCGGACATCAATTTTTATCGCAGCTGACGTGCAAAGACGTGCAACGCATTTTACCTCGCAAAAATGTAATTTTTCGAAGAAATTTTCAAATAAACTTACAAGACCGCACAATGCGCAGCTGTTACACCCCATTCTTTGTCAATTATAGAAGCACCGCACATATGCTGGCCCTTTAATCTAAAAGATAACTGAAAAACAGAAGAGACCGGTAGTAGCAATTTTCACGAATGATTGGAGCCCCATTAGAAATTCGAGGCCAATTTGAAGCTTTTATTTTCAGCAATTTTTAATAAAAAATTTAACCATCGAGATATCAAATGGATGGGGGCAGTAGACGAGGGGTAAGTGCAATTTCTTAGTGCTATAACGTAAAGAGGGGAAAAAACATTTTCTCTGTTTGAATCTTTGCAGATACGGCCGTAAGTGTAGCCCACAGCAACAAGCGGAACTCCTAAAAGAACATGTGCAACAGTTGCTTCTTTGTATGACTCCAGAAGTTTAATAATTTTTCAGAAAAAGCCACTAAACGTTTTTCAACCCTTTCTCGCTTCGACCCACTCCCGATAATCGACTAATTGGCGATCATCGATCCGTTTGGAAATTCGGGAAGGGCCATTTCCGCGACTGGACTTGGACTGCCGACAGGGTACAAAAAAAATATTGATGCGTGCATATAAATTATGACAAAAGGATCATAAATTGCGTTACCATATAGGGTGCTTCCGTAATGCTGATTTCATCCCCTCCGACAATTCTATTTTGCGCCAAGGTGTACCCTATTGACCCTGAAACCAATCGGAGATCCGTTTTATTAGTGCTTGTATCTGGCGCGATAAATCGGAAAAATTGCTGCACTCTAATCAAATGATTGACATCCCAGAACTATCCCAAGTACTATAAAATTTACCCTTTGCTTTTCGGAAAAGGTAAACTTATCTGATTGCCATGACTCACTTACACGTAAGAAGCAGGAAAATTGGGCAATAAGATATCCTGCCTTCACCCATTGTGAGCAACAGTCACTATGCACTGACCCGAAAATCAATACGTATCTCACTAATGTTTATCAAACCGGTGGCTGGAACGTTACCAGAAACTGGGGTGGACTTTGAGCGTCAGATTCGCAAATTTTTATGGTTTGCCAGCGACAGAAGGTCGCGAACAAGTAACTACTTCCATATTTTATCAATGGTTTCCTCTTTTTCCGTCAATTCTTTTTTTGCGGACGTACATATACGCTCACAGTGACTCGGTGCGGACGCATCATTCGATTTTAAGAGCCTATAAAATTCCTATACGGTTTTCAGTTGAAGTATACGGCGTACTCGTGCACTGCCTTCGAAAGCCACTTTTAATACCGACTGAAACGAGTTTCGATGATTTTATCTGCAAGGTTGTCGCGTTATCTGTAAAACAAAACTTTATTGCATAACTAGTGCCTTCAATGACAATGTACAGCATTATCTGTTTAATAATTATCCAAAGCTACCGCATCGCGTGACATTTTTTTTTTCTTTACATGGTGCCAATAGCGGGATGGCCACGAGCGTTTGCGGGAACCTCTCTTTTGCGACATGAGACGCCTAGCGTAAAAATTCGAAAAACCAGGGAGAACAAAATTTTCGGGGTGAGCATTCGGATTTTCATTTAATCCCTTGAAAAAATGTGGGACCTTTTATTTATGAAAATATTTTACCCAGTTATCGGTACTTTCGATATACCATTTTTTCCATGAAAAGTCGAATCATCCCTTTTCGACGAAATTTCGAAAAATCCGAGGGGTTATCGTAAAAGCTCCCCGCAGCTCATTTTAACGGAAGATGGGAAGACTTGAAATTCTACACATTTATTTATAAATATTTTTTTGTACCAGAAAATCTTCCCGAGGGTTTCTATAGGTAAATGCCACTATATTTATATCCGAGATCCTTGGGGTCGTATCTATACTCTTGCCTATAGCCACGATGTTGTGATAACATTCCTCGACTCTCTCTCTCTCTCTCTCTCTCTCCCCCTCTCTCTCTTTTTCACCTTTTCTCTCCTTCTTGAAATCAAAGCTATATTTACTTGCTATCCTTTGCTTTCTTTTTTTTCCTCCACTATCGTGACGAGCCGAGCCGAGCTTAAAGAAGCCGATCGCTTTGTAAAACAATAGAAGGAGATTAAATTTACGGTAGTGTGTTAGTATGACGTAGGGTGGCAGTGGTGTTGGTGTAGTATGTTGTACAAACCACCCCCTCAAACGCGAGAAACTACCCCTCGGCTCAGTACGATATTCACCGCGATCCTTCCCGGATACTGTATTAACACTGTTAATCTCAGACCTACCGTTTTACTCAGAACCCAATTCTCTCTTTGAGAAAATAAAGGAGGTCATGAAAAGGAACAAAAATACGCGTTAATACCCTCCCCTTAGTGATGATATAAAATTTTATCTTGTTTTCCTTCTTTTTTTTTTACTTAATTCATTGTAGTGCTATTACGGTTCGACGTAATTTCACAATATTTGTGTACGCGGTAAGGATTCAATACCATTTATTTATCTTAATGTTAGTTGTTAAATAAGCAATCATCGTGGTTCCTTAGGAATCCCGGGAAAATGTTTCCGTAAGCTTGTCAAATTTTTGGTTACACGGGAATTTTCAAAGGTTTTCGAGGCTCCGAATTTTCGAACGAAAGCGTCGAAAGTTATTCCGAAAAAAGTCAATCGAAAGTATTGACGGAAAAAAAATTTTTAAGATTTTCAAAGTTGAACTTTGGTGCGAACTGAACTTTTTATTCGTAATTTGATATTTAAAAAGTTCCAATCTAATACAAAAAATGTTAATCCAAAATCAGTGTATTAAACTTCGGGTCACTCTTCAGCGTAAAATAAAATTCGTTGAATTTCTCGGAGAGATTCACCCTTTTCTCCAAGAAACCGCAACTCCGTTTTTTCTCTCAAAAAATGTCTTTTTTAACGATCGTTTCTCCGCTCGGAGTTAATGAAAGCTGTGTTTTTCAAAGAGGAAGTGCGAAACGAGTGACGAATTTTTCATCGTTTTCCCTCCAAACGACATTTTTCAAAAATGGCATCCTTGGGAAATGGGATCCTTCCAACAACAGAATTTTTTGTTGAATCCTATCCTACCGATTTTGGACACTTCTCTTTACATTCTCCGTATATGAAAAATTCCGTGGTGGGTATAATTCCTCTTCTCCGTCACGCATAATTCTCCTCGGGGAAATATTAAAACTTTCGGAATCTCGGAGCTCTTGACTAAATAGTTAACGATACCATTCCTTTCCATGTCATTTCAAAGCTTATGACGCATCAGCTTTTGCCAGTATAATTAAGAACATGCCCTCTACGAGGAAAAAAGCTTTGTAGCGTCTGTAACCTTCCGTTCATTACTGCAGTATTCATGGAATGCAATCGGGTTAATTGAACCCGCAGGTTGGTTACCGAGTCATCCGAATCTTTGCTATCTAAAAAGACAACGGCAGTTAGCTTCGAGCTTCGGTTAAACGCCATTTTTGGGAACATTCGGAACCTCGGTCTTCGGGGATTCGCCGATGAATTGCGTGACTTTCGTTTCATTTTCACGGCTATTCACGAGTTTGTGTTTGTGCAGCAAAAAAGAATCCGGTGTTGATTCGAGTCCCGTGATTTTACATTGATGCAATAATTTTTTTTATGGCAAAACACCCACTGGAGCAGCTCGATACAGAAATTTCATTTTTCGGTACCGCATTCCTTATTCCAGTAAAACTGACTTCGCAATTTTCCCGGGATTCTTCGCTCTGCTCGTTTCCAGTATCCTGGGGGAGGAAAAACGCGTTTCCAGACACTCTCGAAATTACGCAAATAAATCCTCAGGGGATATCGGATGGCACCTCTTAAGTGGATTTCGCGCTATCCTTTGATTGAATTTGATTCGAATTTGAGTAATTACGCGAGCCTATTTTTCGAAAGATCGAATTAACGCAGCCTGCACCGAGCTGGCAAATTACGTTAATGATCGACTGCTAACTGCATTTGCCAAAGTGCTTCCTCGCGCTTTGTCAATGACGCGTGCCTTTCCGGCAAAGCATTTTTCGATACGTCGCGGTTTCTTCCAGGAAGATCATATCCTAGCGATTCGTCATCGTTATGGATTCTGCCGAAACTTTGAGAAATATCTGCCCACCGCTTTGAATCCCTCTGATCTGGATACCGAGTCTATTTTATGGTCAGAGCCAAAATGAAACTGCATCGATATGAAAAAATAAGGCATTGATTTCGGTCAAAAACTGTATTCCAACCCCAAGGAAAAGCTTTTCCCTGGATCGTAACGGCGGTTGTGACCGAAATTGCGAAATTGTCATTCAACGTGTGAACGAGTAACAACGAACGACCGCGACTGGAGGGCGTTGATTTTAACACCACGGAATAATTCCAAGCGAAAGCATTGTTTCGTGCCACTCGAAACGCTTTTAACTACTTCTGTATCGAGGAGGCTTTGTTTTCGCGACAATTTTTCTCCAATTTCAATCCTTATCTGATCGACCCAATTTGATTTCTGGAGTGCGTCACATTTATTCTTTAATATTACCCCTCCTATACGTACGGCGTGTGTGCTCGCGTGTACGTGCGAACGTCGCGTTGCACGACAAATTGCGGAACGTAAAAAAGAAAACGTCTCTGCAAATAAAGTCTACCCGTGGATGCGTAAACACATTTGTCGGGCAGCTCGATAACATTTTTTTGTCACATGACTCGCTCGCTCGGGCTCGCTGGAGCTAACGTAGGACTCGTACAATATTTTACACGTTGAAGCGTGTTTTTTTTTAAGGTCAATTGTCCCGAGTGACGGCACCGCATTGATTTGGACGGAGGATCGCTGTCAATATATATTTTCCCGTGGCAATATATATCGCCAAGGCATTGGCAGGGCATTGAACTCTTATCGGATGGAACGAAAATACTGTTGGTTTTGCAACAAAAAAAAACTGGAGCCAATAACTGAGTCTCTGCTTTCGAAAAGGATTCTGTATTTGAAATGTGGATTTCTCCAAGGGACGTGTTTGTTAAAATATAGGCCAGAGGATATATCCAGCGCCATTTAAATGTATCCGATTACGGCTGTGCGCGCGATATACGCACTGAGATTATGATTACGCACGGGATCGCCTCATGGCCGATTTAAATAACTCCGGGGATGGTCGGACGTGTACCGTACGGTTGGGTGGAACTACGGAGGGTCGGGAGTACCCCGTGAGTTGTTAAAGTTAACGCGTAACGCGGTATTTATCGATAACAATGGCCTTGTGTCGGTAACACATTTTAACACATTTTATAATTCGATTCGCGCCAAGTGGTAAAACTTTTTATAAAATCGTTTACGTGGTTCGGGACGCCTGGAGCCACTTATAAGAAATAAGGACAACTTTTGCTCGATCGTTCGACATAAAAAATGAGTTTGCTCCCTTTCGCAAAGTTGGAATCTTCTTTTAACGAGTGTAACGACCGAAGCAAGAAAAGAAAAAAAAAGTCCAATGACTGGTCTTGAACTCGGTCACTTATAGGGTCGACTCGCGATCCAGTTATGAATCAGCGGTCAGTTACTCGGGGTACCCGGTATCGACGCTAGGAGGCCGAGTCCTCGAAAAGTTGCGTTCTCGCGAGTGCCCGAGATCGGACGTTATTCGGGACTCGAAATCTATCCCGCGTCTCGATTGGGTACAAATGGGACGCGCGAGGAAGGATAACGGTGGAATAGGATGATGCGGTCGGTAGTGATTCTCGGGTAAAGTTTTAACTCACTTTCACGTCAAGTTCCGCAAGCGCGAGCGGTTGGTTGCTCGTGAATTTCCAAGAAAGCCCCGCCACGCAAGTTTCGTAGAGCCGAGTTTTGAATGAGGGGAAGATGTCAATAAAATTATTTGTTCTTGAACTAAAAGCCGTAGCTTTTTGGTTCAATTGCATCGATCGTCCTCATTTGTAACATCGATCGTTCTTTTCTACTCGCTTGCTCTCATTCTAAAAATAATTTATTGACTCGTCCTTATTGAAACATGCGATTGTTTGTCCTCGTCTCATAGGGGTTTTCTCGTTCGTCGAACTTTCCCAGTTCAAATTGGACTTACATATAGATATTTACACTCGTCGTATGAATTCTCCTCATAAAGCCGCTCAAGCTCTGTTTATTTTGCTCGATTCCTTCCCTCTCGGTTCACACTTTCACCCCCTCGTTTCCGAAGCGGTCGATAGGAAGGAGCAGAGGAAAAACCAAATTGCTAATTAATCACTTGCCCCTGTTTGGAAACGTACTCTTTTTCTTCCTGGTACACCGACGGTCCGAATTTACAGACGGAAGTGACAAGCACAAGTGACAATTCGTCCGTTCGTCCATCCGCCCGTCCGTCCGTCCGTCCGTCAATTTGCTCACGAAGGCGAGTGCGAGCTTTTACGCGTGTCACTGAGCAACTTACGATTGGGACGTCTCGAGCCAGAACGTAACGTACGAGCTGCATATCATTACCGAATGAGCGCTATCGATTTCAAGCCGAATCGATACACGGGGATGAACTGCATTTTCGTGCGTTCGAACGAGTTTGTTATTTAATACGGAGGCTCTCGAATCTTGCCGAATATTGGATGAGTCAAGTAAACTAATATTTGAATAAATAATGCGAATACGAGTAATAATAGTAATAATAATAATTTAAAACTTACGCCGCGGAAGGAGTTCTCGAACGTGGGAGTGAAACTTACAACAAAGTGGTTTCCCAAATACCCAGGAAAAAATTAGTTTCTTATACGAAAAGGAGCAAAGGATTTGAAACTTGTACTCGAGGTTGCTGAATATAGAATGGAAGAGAAAAGTGGAATAAAGGAGAAGAGAGACAGCAAAGAATTCCTGTTTTTCCGAAAAATGACGGAAAGAAACGGTGGTAGGTAGGAAATATCGCCTTTCCGTTGCGGAATTCAGGGCAGCGGGAGGAGGCACTTTTAAAAGCCACTCTTTTTCAGGCGTCCGATAAAATTGCCGAAAAGTAGCTTATTTGCGTAGATGTAGAAACGCTCCATCCACTCAAGGATGATACATCGTGTTTCGCGCGTATAGCGGTTGCCTCTAGAAGAGAGCATCCGTTTTGAAACGCTCGTATACTTGACATACTAGTCATCCTTCCCCGTTACATCCACAGCCGGGATACATCCGTGCAAAAAATACGTATTTGCTAACTAAAAAACATGGAAAAAAAACCACAGAAAGTCAAATTATACATACGTTTAAGGAGTCCGCGGTTTAATTTCACTCCCATTAAGGGTATTTTTGCCGTTGGTAAAATTCAAGTTTCAGTTTCAGAAGTTTATACGGATACCCGATTTTTTGATCTCGGTTGGGTACAACAAAAGGGGAAAAGTCGAAAGGAACGAAAGGAGGAAATGGCGCGAGCCACTGCTTTTATCAGCAATTCGTTCGGACGAAGGGAGTCGGGAGGCATCCATAACGTTAGACTGTGAATCAACGATTTCAAAATTTATTGAGCGGTTTCTGTGTACCGTAAACAAAAAGAGTTATTGTTGTTGTTATATACACATATGTACATGGAATGCTTTTAGGGGGAAAACAGTAACGATGGCGGTAGCGTTGGGGACGGCGATGGCGCTAACGCTTTACAGTCCAGTTTTCTGGGCGATCCAGCTACGGAAGGCCGCGACTTCGGTGTAGACTCCCGGGTAACCGCGCTGGGCGCATCCATTGCCCCAGGAGGTGATACCGGCTTGACGTCCGTTGATGGTCAATGGGCCACCGGAGTCACCCTGGCAAGCGTCTTTGCCTCCTTGCGGATAAGCCGCGCAGATCTGTCCAGCGGGTACACCACCGAAAGCGCTGTAAGCCGCGCTGCAGGACTGTTTCGAGACGACCGGCACTCGAACGGCGCGCAGCTCCTCGGAAGTGCTGCCTCCTTGTTTGACGGCACCCCAGCCGCTGATGAGCGAAGTCAGTCCAGCCACGGATTCCTCGTTGGAATTGAACATCTGGACGGCCTTCCTGGAGCTGTCCAGCTTCAGAGGAGTCTCCAAGCGGATCAGAGCGACGTCGTTCTCGGGAATGCCGTTCCAGTTGGTCTTGTAGTTCTCGTGTCTGATGGTCTGCCTGACTTTATGAAGGGTACCACCGGAACTGCGATAAGTGGACCCAGCGCGGACGGTGATGTACTGAGCGGAATAGACCATGCAGTGTCCAGCGGTAAGGATCCATTCGCTGGATATGATGCTGCCACCGCAGAAGGCGAAACCGCTGGCCTGGAGAGAGACCTGGTAGGGAATTTCCTGAATGCTGACGGCTTCTCCTCCTACTATGCGTCCGCCCGGAGTGTAGGGGTTTAAGGGCTGCAAGTGGCGACCGATCGGCTCCGCTGTTGACAAGAAGAAAGAAAGAGGATAAAGGCACCGAGGAATGACGAAAGCCAAGCGATTCCGAAAATCTTTCCCTTTTTGTCGCGCGATAAATTGCTTTTTTTTTACTTCTCGATCTTGTATTGTATAGTTAAACCGCAAAAGTGGATAATAACTGCGGGAAAGCAGTGGTATAGAGAGAAGTACATGAAAGCGAAAATTCCTCGGGGTATTTCTAATGGAAAAAGGCTTCTTTTGTTTGCCTCTCTTTGGAATTTCTTTCTCGGGAAATAAATATATAGTGAGTACGTTGAATTCAATCACCAGTGCTGCGAGCTGCCCGAGCAACGGATTGTTTCCGTGCTCGGGGAACAACTAAATGTCAATAGCGTTTTTCATTTTTCTAATGCTGCCTCTTTTGCCAGAGTTTTGCCTCAGATAGAGGCAAAACTCCTCTTATTAAAGCCGAAAACAAAGATAGAGTTCTCACTTGGATCGGCGTTTACAAATAAAAGGTTCGTAAAAACGGGTGCATTCGTTACACGCGGAGAAATTGGAATAATTACCAAAATCTTGCTAATTATCGCTAATGGCTGCTGGTAGTCTGGCAGCAGCCATTCCTTGCTAATTTGCGGTTAAGTCCAAAGAGGGTAGCGCTATTGCGTCACTTATTTTATTAAAAATCAATGCCGAAACCGTACCGAAAGGTTAGGAAAACGGTAATTACGAATTTTTTAATTGTTTTCAATGTTTAATATACGAATCATTCGCTGTTTCCGGCCAGTTATTTGCATGTTCACCTCATTCGTCTGCGTTCCGCAAATATTTTCCGATATGTACAACCTACTCCCGTTTTAAACGAACGCGAAGCATGCTTGGCATTTTGAAAGCGAATCGACATTCGAAGCCGATACCCGTTCCGTTCTAATTTAAGAAATAAATAATTTAATAAATATAACTCACCAGCCACAGTGAGGATGAACCCACAGAGAATCAAATTCACCAACATCATCCTAGCTTCGTTTTCTAAATCAAGTTTGTCTTGTCCACTGCTGGGTCCACTGTGACGATTCTCAAAAAATATCAGACTATTTATATGAAATTCGGTGGCAGAAATCTGCTCGCACGATCTTGATTAATGTTTGAAAACAAAGGAATCGATCAGTTTGTTACGTATTCCAGATAAATCCAGACGATCGCGATAAAGAGATAGTGTAATCATCGTGCCGTTGTGTTTACATTGGTAAGCGTGCGTTCCTACAGACGTGTCTTTTTCATAGATGTCATTAGTAAGTCAATATTATATTTAGTTATCGGCATCTTTGTTATCTGCTTACGCTAATTGATTTACAATTCTGCCGATCCGATATAACATTAAACTAATACCCTTAGTGCAAAGTGAAAAATGTGTGATTGATATTGGAGAACGGGGAATTGGAATGTTTCTCTTTCATAACTCTAATGGTGAACTGATTTTTACGAGAGCGTATCTTCACAGCCTTGGCCCTAATCTAAACTAGTAGTTTTTCCCACAAAAAATCTGGTGTAAACCATTATTTCTCTCTCTTTCTCTCTCACTCTCTCTCTCTCTCAAATTACTTATTTTTAAATATCGCAGTTTTTCATTTCTAGGTTGAAAATGAGTCACCGCAACACTTATAAATCAAATATTTTAATTTTCATAAGAGCTTCTACTTTTTCTTTGTAATTGGTTGATTAATTGTTTTATTTCTTCTCGATAATTAAAATTATTAGAGTCTTCGAAGATGTTACGCCGCACGACTGCGTGCTTTAAGGAGTATAAAAATAAAAAGTATTCCGATTGACTGATTATTATCAAAATGCAATCACTGAAAACAAATAATCTCTTGAAACTCTGTTAATATTTTTGCGTCTTAAGATAAAAAAACAGGAAAGAAAAAGATTGAATTTTGACAAATCTTTGTTACCTAAAACGTGTACTTATAATTCTTAATCAAAGACAATTATAATCCTCCTCTTCCAAATTCCCCACGGTACAAGGATTAACGCGATAAAATCGTACACCCAAATGCTGACGAAATTCTCTACCTGAATTTCTTCATTATTTTATTAACGTATAAAATCACATTGGACTTTGGCAATTAATAGATTCCGTGAATGACTCTGTCGGTTTTGTCATATGCGGTAATAGCGTAATTCCCAGTTTGGTTGATAAAAATTTCGTAAGTGACTGAGGTACGTACCTGAAGTAGAGGTCAAGTACTCCATTTGGAGAATAGTTATCATTTCTAGAGAGTGGTACATTATTCCTGAAAAAATGTCACGACTAGATAATATTTTTGATAAAATTCATAACTTTCTTTTATTTCTGTACAAACAATTAAGAAAATGACTCTTCAAACATTGAAACATGCGTCTAATATTACAATCACATTAAAAGATAAGTTTTGCCATGGTTTTCAAGAGATTACTTGGATCAGTTGATATTTATCGATTTTCCTAGGAAAAAAATCCAGGTCGTCACGGGATATACTACTTGTCGATTTAATCAATTCCAATCGTTCACCAATAAATCATATAACCCAAAGATACCTATTGTTAGATTTTATTTTAGTACGGTATGAAATTTATTGCAATTGCTGCTGTTCCCTCTATTTTTTGACAAAAAGCACCTTGTGACCTAACGGCGACAGCAGTGACTTCACTGATCACTCCGTGGCTGGGTCACAAAGGGTTAAGAAAATTCTGCAAAGGAATTCTGTACTCTGCCGGAACAATTGTTCTCGGGGTTAACCCGGTACCTCTGTACTCCAGGCCAGAAGTACACCACTATATCTTCCCCTCCGTATACTTGTCTGCCTGCTTTTGAGAAAAAGCAAGCGCGCTATTTCTACCGACTGAAACAGAAAACAGAGCATAGAGAAAACAGAGGCTGAAATAAGCTTTCGCTGTGCGCTGGGTGTGCGTCCAGACTCCACATTGTTTCATTCGTAAGCGAGTGTTTCGAGTGCCCCCTTGTAATTCAAATGAGGTGATATTTGCCAGAATTTCCGTATACTTCAACTCCGAAGGAGGCTCCTGGAGAATCCGGAACTTGAACCCAGGAATCGCCAGTTTTTCCACGCCATTTTCCTCTTGGGACGCGGTGTCTCCCATATTTATGGATAGCGCGGTAATAATTCTGACAAATGGTACTTGTTTGTTGGCATCGATTTTATAAACAACTCGATCTCCCAGATTGGCCCGTACCATATTTATAGAGTATAATATAGGTGGTTATCGATCCTACAGCTGTTGAGCGTAGGTACACACGACATAACACAGGATAAACCATATAGTATAATCAAAACCACGCATTTTACATACGACAAGTTTCTACCTTGGCACAATTTTACCGCAGCTCTCTTGGTAGTGGTATGTGCCAACATAGAGAAGAGAGTAGTTTGATGTGTATAGGTATATGTGTGTATGTTGAAGCCGCCTTCAAGAGTAGCGACTGCTGAAGAACATAACACCACTTTCGTTAAGCACGCGACGACCCATTGCGAAACAAAGCCTATTATATGCTTACAATTGAAGAAAAATATGTTAAAACTTATTTTGCTCGTATATCATTATTGTTATTACGGCTTCCATGTTTATCAGCGCTCGCGCGATGGGCGAGAATGAATGTGTTATTAAACCTTGACCATAACAAGGTTGCCATACCCCCGAGCGGCGACAGTGGAACGAGGAGCCTCGGATTAGGAGCACCAGGTGGCCAGCCTAGAGGGTGCTGTCGTCGTTGTGGAGACTATCGGTTTTGCCTTTGCTTCGAGGAGATTCGTGGTTTCCGGATTGTAAACTGGATTTTTCGAAGCAGAATGAAGAATCATGTTTGTGGATGGGCATTTGCCGTTTCTTTTGGTTTTTGGTAGAAAACGAAATTTCCACTATTTCGGAATACCGCTTGTATTACCGAAGAATTATAAAAATGAAAGATCGAAAATATGTCGCGGGAGCATAAGAAACGTTGTTTCCAGCAGACTCGTGAGCTTCGAACGCCCTCGCCCTGACTTAGTTAAGGAGGCATGAAAGAAATATTTTTAATCTGCCGGAGAAATCTTACATAGTTGGACAATCAATGAAACGTGAAAGGGTTTCGGATGAAATGAAGGGTTTCATAAAGCATAAATACATTTCTTCCCCAGTTTCCTTCCTTGCTTCCTTCCTTTCGGAAACGAAATCGCGATTTCTTTGACGTTTTTCGCTTCTTCCGAAAAATTTTTCCCATTTTTATTTGTCGCAATTAATTAAAAGTTTTTTCTACCGGAAAAATAAATACCTGGTAATAAAAATATTGCCAGAGTTTCTATCAATTTCTTTTTTTCTTTTTGAATTGGAGTAATTTCGTGAGAAGGCGACGAGACCCATCCCCTTCGCGCAAATAACAAAGCTCGACTCTACCTTTCCTGGAGGCAATGTAGAAAAACTGCTACAATATTTCCTTGCCAATACGTAACGGATTTCACCTTGTCATTAACAGACATATTCCAGCGGAGCATCGAACCGATAACGGAGAGACCCGGGGTTCGAAGCCAGCAATGCATAAAATTCCTCTCTCTTTTCTGACGTAATACTCGCACACACGCCTTTTTTCAATCCCCTTTCGAACCCCGCTTTCCCTGATTTTCCAACCACGCGATTCGCCAATTCCCGGATTCAAGTGAATTTGTAAATAACGGCGAAATCCCGATTCTGTGTTACAGATGTTGGGACAATAATGCGAAGAGTCTTTTGTACGGATAATGACGAAGGATTTCAAGTAGTGTCATCTCCCCTGTCCCTATCGTACGGATAAGAGTGGAGAAGCCAGTGAAGTGGAAGAAGAGCCGAGATGACTGTGAGTAAAAGTTGAGGAAGTGCAAGAGGAAGAAGAAGTAGCAAACGAACAGGAACAACAAGAGACCCTCTTGTATCAGCGGATAATAACAACCTGCCCCGTCCCTGGAGATTCATCGTCTTTCCATCGTTAAGGTAATCCCATAGTAAAAACAACAAAAAAATGAAACAGCGTAGGGATCAAATTTTTCAAACAATTAATTGATACAAAATCTGCAATCGCATCGTATAGCTGGTATTCTTGGAATCAATGATTATTTTAATAATAATTATAAACGAGCCTGAAATATGAATCTCGGGGAAATAATTAAAAATGCAAGTACCAAAATATTTCTTCTATAAATATTTGTTAACGACTTCGCGAGAAGCTTTCGATAATTATTTTCCATCGCTAAAAAATATCAATGACTGGGAAAAGAAGAAAATTGTGAAAACTGCCGTTCTACCGCTTGGCAGTAATTATTTTGACACCGTGGGAAGCAATTTTTAGAAGGTCGTTGTGAAA
Organism: Gasteruption jaculator; assembly: GCA_949825005.1. Taxonomy (NCBI): domain Eukaryota; kingdom Metazoa; phylum Arthropoda; class Insecta; order Hymenoptera; family Gasteruptiidae; genus Gasteruption; species Gasteruption jaculator. Next base: position 57,950 of record OX463761.1, read on the forward strand.
ATTGCCTTTTTCTGCTACGTAGAATTTCCTTAATTTACTTTTCTGCTAATTCCTCTCTCATGGAAACCCGTATCCCGTACGCGAAATGACACCGGGGGATTAAAAACATTATTTTTTCAAATTAATTTCTCACACGCTCTTCCATTTCGCTGAAAACTCGCGAGACGCGAGGCGGGCAAAGTTTACAACGCCAACGCTGACACCAGTCTGGCAGATAATAACTTGGGACAAAGTTTGGATGAAAACCACAAGAACGTTATCGGATGCGGTTTTCACCTTGCGCGCCTTGACATGGAACGACCCAAGTGTTAAGGTATCCCGGAGACAATTGTTCTTTTCGCAAGCGCTGGGGCAACCCCACAGTTGTTATATATTCGAAGGAAGTCATTGGGCAAAGGCTTAAACTCCGGAGTCGCAAAAAACCCGGTAAATTTGGGAAATAGCAGAAGGAAGGATTGATGGATGGATGGATGGATGGGCGAACCCACCCTATGTAGTAGTAGTACTTGTCGTAGTAGTAGTAGTAGTAGTAGAAGAGTCTATAGTTCTGCGTTCCGCAACGCCCCGTATTGATCGAACTAACATCAGCTGGTGCGGTTGGTAGCATTGCTGACCGCCTTCCCTTGGCTACTTATTTTATTGTTTCTTATATTATTACCGTTTTACTTTCTACTCGTTTTTGCTTCTTTCAAACTTTTTCCACATTTGCCCAGAAAACGCCTAGCAAAAACCGACACCCATCCCCCTTTCCGTTTTTCATCCTTTCCTCGTTACGGTCACTCGTTAAGTGACCCGATGAAAAAGACTCCGACGAGACTCACGAAATTTCCTAGACGAGACTCGCGGTAACTTTCTGGACCTAATAAACTCGTATACCCTTTGCTAATTTAATCAGGACGAAACAGAGTTTACTAGGTCTGTAAGCCGTTGTTTCGATATGGCCAATAAAAATGCTATATAATTTTTCCCGGTCGGTGCATCGCTTCTGACGTTATTACAGTTTTTGCTTTCTACCCTAAAACATCTTCCACATTTCGCCGGGACCAGTAAATGCCGGATCCAGGCTCCCCTTTTCGTATTTGACCCTTCTCTCGTTCGGCCAGTCACTGATAATTGACCTGATGAAAAGGCTTCGACGAGAGTCACTAAATTTCTTAGACGAGATTCGCAGGAACTTTCCGACCGAACCCAATGACTTTCTATCTTCCGCGTTAATTTAGTCGAGATTCAAGGAACAGGGTTTATCGAGTTTTCGAGCCGTTGTCTCCTCTCAATTCGGCGAAAGAAAAAGATGGCGGTACGAGCTATGGAATTTTGTCCCTCGGTCAATGCATTTACAATATTGTTTACCGACGTTCCTTCGGGTAGACGTCTTCTATAATAACAAAGTCATCCTATACTTGTTTGGAAACTAATCGATTATATAGACTGTCGAGGCATTCCAAATCGCTTGAGTCAATTTGTCTCGCGTCTACCCTTTGTGTAACTTGAGCGATTGCTTATCCGGGTATAGGGTTAAAAGGCTTCGATCTCCAGCGGGTCCTTAAATAGCCTTGTGAAAACGAACTCGGGCTTAAAATTGAAACGTGTCGTAAACCCTCGTGTCTCAGATTTATTTTAAAATCTAGAACGCCGAGTCTAGCGGCAGCGAGTGGAAGAAAGGAACGAAGGAAGAAAACGTAGGGAGAAACGCGTATAAGGCGATACGAGCTGACCTCTGGAGATGCGGAATTATGCCTTTACACAAAGTGCAGAGCCATTACGGCCAATTGTATAGGTCTGCTATTTAACGCGCGCTATTGTTGCGCGGTATCGAGCTCACCATAAATATTATGTATGTCTTTTTATCTAGTCCAATGCGACGAGCGTAGTCGTCTTTCCGAGAAGAGACGGTTGAAAAATTGAAAGACTTTACCGAGAATAGGATGCCATGCCTAGTGTCTCACGCGTTTTCCAGCTAATTGTGTCATCCTTGTGACACCGACCTCCAGTCCTATACGATATGTTACGCGATAAAAGCGACAAAAGGGAAGAAAGAAGCATCCGCGAGTCTTCCTTCCTTCCTTATTGTCAGACTTTTCAACTGCAAATAACGTTCAACTAATACCAGCTGTTATCTTTTTTCTTTTTCAGATGACATAGAATGGGTTGGGTGGCGTTAGGGCTGCGTGTGGGTGGTGGCAGCCGCCTCACACCCATCCTGTCGCTGTCTGTCGTTTCTTTAACAAACTCTCTAATCTTCACAATTCTTTGCATTCTAACACTTGCCTTCACATTAGCCACCCTTGTGCGTGCCGAGAACATGTATGTATACGAAATCTTTTATCGTACAATTAGAGATAACTCGTTTTCTCACTCGTTTTCTCTCTTCGATGCCCAATTTCAAGCTGAATTGCTTTTCAGTTATGACTCGTATAGTCTTCTTACGATTCCTTTCGACCCCCGGGCAGATTTACAATAATGTCGTTGGTGGGACGAGAAAATATCGAGGACGTTATAAATGCGTTAGCCCTTCCGCTATAAAAGGCTCATGCGAAACATAGCGGAAGGGCTAATTTCCGGTGTGTCGTGAGTCTTTGAACGAAAACGAGTTTCCCCTTGGACGCGATTATACGTTTCGAGCGGAAGGTCCTCGTTTCACCGAATACACTTAGAATGCGAACTGTAGAAACGAGCTGCGATTAAACCTGAAAAAATTCTAGAGTTAAGCAATGTTCCAGCTTCGAGGAGGGGAAGTCCGACAAGGAGATCCTGGACAACTTGCTAGTGTCAACGCGGTACGACAAACGGCTCCTACCTCCGGTTCAAGGTACACTGAGGCCCCCGCCCCACACCCGCCACGATGACTCCATCCCTGACCTCGAATCCAATGACCCGAACCACCCAGAGCACCTCGAACATCACCGGCACCACTACCACCATCACACAGCACCACACAACCACAGCTCACTGCTCACCACCTCTCGTCAAAAGGGTATTCTATCAATAGTCCTCTGTCAACAATCAAATATGTTTCGTATCGTATGGCATTCGAACATATAGTAACGTATCGCATCGTATCGTATCGTATCGTATCGTATCGTATCGTATCGTATCGTATCGCAACGTATCGTATCGTATCCTGTGAATGAAAGTAATCATTACGTCGTGTTACTCGTTACTTATGGTGAATGCTGCCATTGTTGCGCGCGGAACAACGGTGTTAAATCATACCGGAGCAATTTGAACGTCGAACAATGCATTCGCTGTATTGAAATTTTGATCAGAATTAGAAAGGACCCCCTTTAATTGATCGGCGGCATAGGAGGCGAGCCTTTGTAGAGGTGGCGGTAGGGAAAGAAAATCACGTTGTGTTTTCGCCCCACGTTTGCCTTCTCTCCTTTTTTTTTTCGCTCTACATGACATTGTTATACGTATTACGATAATGGATGGGTCACGGACAACTTCAGTACCAGGACGGAACAGGATCGCGGTGGCTAATGTCACAGCATTAAGTTCCTCGGTGTGCGTGTGTGTTGATGAAGGAGAAGGAAGACATTTGCAATTTTCTATAGCTACGCTTCCCGCATATCACGTATCGCAGTGCATAGCTCGAGATGCAATTATTTATCTAGTCAATCGATTTCAAGTACGAATAGCGAACTCCCAAGTAGTTGGAGTATTTGCTTATACGTCCTCCGAGGTGTTCCTTCGTTCACGGAAAACGAACGAGCGAGCGGGCGAGCGAGCGAGGGCTAAACGACGCGTAACGGTGGCCGTGCGAAATATCGAAAGTAACTTTCATTATTACATAGCGTTTGTGTCGTTGCAAGGGTGTTACTTTGTACCAGTATGATTGTAACATTGGTGTTATATCAGTAGCGTAGCCAAGACGGAGCATAAGAGGACACGATGTCGAATTAACGTTTTTATTTTGTGATGCCGTTTTATATCAGTAGGTATATACTTGTATGGTATAATAATACGTTGCTTCACCATATAAGGAGCAAAAACGCCGGCGACGTTACTTACCCCCTAGCGTCTGATCCAGATCCTTTACGCTTCGGATGGGTTCCACTTTCCCATTCGTACCTGAAACGGTTCAATTAATTGGGACCTCCGGCTCTGCCAAATGCTGCTACAGCATGTAGGTGACGCGTCTATCGCTTCCAACATACTACAGATTTACACGAAAAGTTTCCGAGGCTTCCAGGCAGGTGAAGCTTCGAGCTGGGGTAACATTTATTATCGCAGTTTCATTTTCAAGCATCGTTTATGAGGCTTCTTTCGGCTTCGAGGGAGCTGAGAATTCTGCATTTTCTCTCATACGTCACCGTGGACGGCGTAAAACTAACGGTACAATTTTTATGCGAAACGTACGGTCCATTCTTCTCGAGGGGTCGCGAATTTTTTGGATTTTGACGCAACTAAAACGGACGGTGTCATTTCTTAACGCACTGGATTACAAATTTATGTAAATAACAGAGGACGGCGAAAGTTTGCTCGGAAGAAATTTACGTACAAGAAAAGGGGAAGAATTTTCTTTACTTTCGCTTGTTCGAAATTAACTCTCATGTTGGAGTTTGCCCGTGGTAGCGCCCGTAATTAGCGACGAAACAACGTCGAAACGTACCCTTACGGTTTGTGCGTCCGAGTGAATGGGAACTATAGGCACCCCCTACCTATTGCCTATTTGCTGATGTATTATGCACGGTCACGGACCCGAAGCATGACCAAGTGTACCCTTTGATACATAATTCCTTTTAGGATATTCAATTTTAATAATGATATCGTTATACCGCTATTAGCCCTGTAATTTGCTTCGTTGAGTTGCCCTCTAGTAGTTGGTCTTGTATATATCCATTTCTTGCCAACTGAACAAAGCTTCATCCGTATTCCAATATCGCGCGTCAACTTTGGTGCACTAAAAACTATACTATAATAGTCGATAAACAGATTTTTCGGACCCAATTCGGATCCACTTCGTACCATCTTTCGTATCCGAGAGCATTTTGTATAGAATTTTTGCCGCAGGATGGCGATTTTTCATCTCGCATAATTTTATATGTAATCGATAACCGGTAGTCTCTGGCAAATATTGGACGAGTCAGCACCGAATTAAAAGTTTCACCTTCCGAGGCAGCTTCGCCTTCAGTCTTGGAGTGACTACCGAGCTGTAGTTCCGTTCGCAATTGAATCGTTTCGTCGAGACTGAAAATTGACTTCGGTTGGTAAAGAAACTGATGAAGGACTCACCGAGAGAAGGATTTTTTTGAATCGAGTAATCCGATTTGTTTCAATCAAACATACAGTAGTCGTTTCGAAGACGGTTGATTGAAAGCAAACATAGTTTATTTGCGGTGATAAAATTTCTTAGGATCGAGACGAGACGAGACGAACAAGGCAAGAAGACGATTCAAAAGGTTGGAATTGATTTAAATATAAGAATCGATAATCGTTTCTTTGCCGAGGCAATGCTTTAATCCAACCTTATAATTTCATTCGCGATTTCGAATTCTGTCAATTTTATGGTATAAGACGCCAACTATTTACCTTTTCCAAAGACGATATAATTTTTAATGAAGTAACCGGAAACTACTGGTTATTGTATGTTCGATTCGAAGGATCGCATTTTCCGATTGAAAAAATTCATCCCTTTTTTTTTCTTCGGTGTTTCTTAAAATGGAAAATGCGTAGTCCAGTTGTCTATCATAGTTATACAAAAATGTAGTTGTTAAATATCATCACGTTTGGTTTTGGCATGAGACTGTTTTCGAATTCCTGCACTTTTGTGTACTTCATTTACTTTTGTAGCACTAGATTTTCGAGAATCGTAGCTTGTAACGTATCAAAATCCACGAATCCCGGAAAACGGATATTGATATATATATATATATAATTTGGTAAACATTTATTTGTCCGTCATTTAACCGAAACAAAGAGGAAGTACTTCTCGCTAGGGTTTCAACGACATTCTGCAAAAATATGGTTTACGTTAAACGTTTGTATGTTACAGGAACCTTGACTGTTAACGTGAGCGTGTTGCTGTTGAGCTTAGCGTCGCCTGATGAGTCCAGTTTGGTAATACGAATGAATTCAAAAAAATTACGCGCTCGACTTTTAAACCTTTTGACAAATCGGAACTGGAAACGCTGAAATCTTTCGACAAAAGAAATCTCGCCCACGAGTCATGATTTTTCCTTTGAGTCAACAGATTCGACAGAAAAATTTCAAAAGGTTTAGAAGTCGAGTGTATTTGTTATAAGGAATTTCTTAAAATTTGTTTCTCAATTTTCCTTATTTTCACGGGAAGAGTAACAAATCGGAATCCAAACTCGGGGATCTTCTTAATTAGACCCTCGTCCAATTAATGACTCGGATGTTGATGAAATTTGTTTAAATATAGAAATACGAGGTCGAGTTCCTACTACAGCAGCAATGGTACGATCCACGGTTATGCTACAGCAATAGATCGCGTTATGACTTCCTCAATGCGATTCACCATCACAATCAGATCTGGCTTCCCGACACGTACTTCATCATGCACGGAGATTTCAAGGATCCTCTTATACCGGTCCACTTCGCTTTACGAATATACCGCAACGGCACCGTAAATTACCTTATGCGGTATTTATCTCTATACGTCTCCCATTATCTTTCCGGAATGCCTCTGTAGGGGTCACGACACTTTCTGTCTCGTTCAAACAATTACGATGTCACCGACGAAATTACAAACTACTCCTAATCGCAGTGCTTCGTCCTTTCAGGCGACACCTCATCTTATCCTGCCAGGGTAGGCTTAATATTTTCCCATTCGACGACCCACTGTGTTCATTCGCAATCGAAAGCAGTAAGACTCTATTTATTCTACCATTAATATCAAGGGTGTCCCGAACAATTTCTGGATTAACATTCTTTTATAGAGAAAGTGTCGGCAATATTTTCCCGAAGCAATGCTGGAAATTCCAGAAGCGTTAGGGACACCTTAACCCCTTCAAAGCTGGTGGTGATTTTTTCTTCCGGAAAAAAAATCAGGTTCGAAGGGGTTGGTATAATTTTCCATACGAGTACGATATCTTTATAGCGAATCTGAAAAAAAGAGCCGGTATTAAAGTTAACCGTATGCCTGATTCTGCCTTTACCGTTCCCAGTATCGTACGAGCAGACGGCTATCACGTACGTGTGGAAGAACGATGAGGACACGCTACGCAAAAGTCCAAGTTTGACCACCTTGAACGCGTATCTCATCCAGAACCAGACAATCACTTGTCCAATTAAAGTAAGCTGGCGAGGTAAGTTCTACAAGTATTGATTACTCCGCTTAACATGTCACACTAACCTGTTGTTGTACCTTTTTCACGATTACCTACGTTTTTGTACTCAATAGGGATATGTTACGCCTATAAACGGGTGATTTCCATCCCTTGTGGGAAAAAAAAATTGACCGATAGAACACGATAGTAGTTACCATCAAAAACCATCGTTTCCTGTCGCATTTTATGTTTTTTTTCTACCCGGGAATGATTCGCTAAGAAGAGAGTATTTTTTTGCACCAGAAGATTTTCAAAACGAAAAGGATTTGTGCTTTTTTTCCAAATACAGTGGCTGTAACAAGAACTCCGAGAATCGTTGACTGATTCATTCCGATAAACGTATATAAATATACGAGTATGTACTAAGAAAGAACGCGAGTCCACAGGTTACCTCAAATTGTCTGCTTTTGTTCATCTAACGTTGGAATCTGTGCAACAGATGAAAATCGTTTCCTCATACTCCGGTACAACCTGAACAGTAGACCACGGTGGCACAACGGTACGCTTGCAGTTTTAGACTTGACGTGTTTTGCGGAAGGGAAAAATTTCTTGTTGTTATTATTATCGTCATTATTATTATGTGGGGAATTTAAGCAAAAAAAAATCACGACCGCATTTGAACCACGTTCCAGTGGTTGAAGGAAAAAGTAGTCGGACGGGAAAGTGATTAGATGAAAAAGTGGTCAGACGGGGAAGTGGTTAGGTAAGAAAGCGGTTGGGCAGACGAGGAAGTGGTTAGGGGCGAGATTGGTCAGACGGAAAGTGGATACAGGAGAAAGTAGTCGGTCCGCGAAGTGGTCGGACGGGTAAATTATGAACTCGGAATTTAATTGAGAAACCGATGCGGATTGAGAGATTGTGGATGCGTAGGATGGCGAAATGACGAAATGACGGCTCGCATGGGTAAAAGAAAATGGTTTTCTCGAGAAACGATAGATTGCAACAAGATAGAACCGTGGACTATTTTGTTCCAGCTGATGACGGGAATATGATCATCGACTACGAGGACGAATTCGATGAATTTGGGGACTCTAAGTGTTCACTCTGCCAACGCAGGTTTGAAGAGCAAGGTAACCCCCTTTAAATCACGTGCTTCCGTTAGAAAACAACAAAGAAAAGAGCGCTCTTGTTTCTCAGAGCTTGCGATCGAGGAGAGATGAAAGGCGGGAGGTCAAAATAATGGGCATTCATTCATTTCTAACGTTTTCCGTGTACATATAGTATGTCGATAAGCGCGACGTGACCTACATAACGAATCTAATTGTAAGAATCATGTTGCAGGGAAGAAGTTGAAATCATCTGGGGAACGTACCGATCAATGACGTTGCGGATAATATCAATTTCTTTCTCGTAAACTCTCAAACATTACAAACACATCAGGCACATCGGGGAATTCATTTGACTCATTGAAATAATCCAAAGAGAAAGAGAAATGAAAAGATATATGGCGCGTATCGTTGGGGCGAAGGGGTCCGATGAACAATACTTACCTTGAGAGACAAGAGTATGAGTTTCGTTTAAAAGAACTTTTACAGTTACAATGACAGGGAGGAAAAAGAAGTGTTTAATTACATCTGGGAATATGTAAATTCGAGACTCTTAAGACCAAAAAGAAATAGAGGACGTAAAAGAAAGGGGAACGTTGCATGAAGCGGTGATTGAATAATCTATGCAGTAATAAGACTGGAGGGAAAAGTTTAGCGTTGTAGAAAGTAATTTAGCTGGCTTGTTGCTAACCTTACTGTCGAAGGTGGAAACGAACGTGGAAATTTATCATCATACATTTTTCGATGCTCGGTAGTGTAAGTTTTCAGTTAGACTGCATTTTATGAATAATTGGAGACGTTGGAGAAGAACGGTTACAGTTGAGTACCTGGTCGCCATGGAAATGTGGATGACGAAAAAAGACGTGGAAAAAAAAGTAAAAAGTTAAAAGAAAAAAGAATAATTGCCGAAACGGATAAATGATTGGTTGTGTCGTTGCTCGTTGTGCCACAGGGTGGCTGTCGGTTGATGAATTTCCTACTTGTAACAAAATGAGGAACTGATGCAGAGTTCTTTCCCGCTCTCTAATTTCTCATGCTGAGCTTTATTATTTTTACTTGGTTTTGAAAATCATTCTTCACACACAAACACACGTATTTATGTATGATTTCCGATTATTTTTAGAAAAAACCACACGCATAGTTTCTAATATCTACTCTTCTGGGCCCATAGGGAAACAGTGTCTCCTTGGAAATTCGATTTTTTTTTCCGAAAATACTAATTTCAATTGCACTCGCGTTATCGTTATATCGTAGACACTGCTTCTTTATGGACCATCCGTTGTCTATCCCAAAGGGAGCGTTAGAAGTAGAAGCGTATATGAACGTCCGTTTAAAATGCAGTTCAAATTTTCTCCTCGATGCAGGGAACTACAGCTGCCTGAAAGTGGACTTGATTTTTACGCGGGATCGTGCCTTCTATTTCACGACGGTCTTCATTCCAGGAATTATTTTAGTTACCAGCTCTTTTATAACGTTCTGGCTCGAATGGAATGCCGTACCGGCACGCGTTATGATCGGTAAGATATTTGTCGACGATATTCACCTTGCGGCATCATTTTTACGTTAGACGCAATTTCAAAATCAAAATTTCTAGCGGAACCGGTAGCTCCGAACCTTTGTACCGTTGGGAGCCGATATGTTGGCAGTTGGCACGTAAAAACGACGCGCGAGCATTCTTCTTTATTGGTCAAAATACCATTTTCAGTCGCCTCGACCTTCCGGCTGCCAACTTTTTAGCTCCCAACGATACATGCGAACTGGAAGATGATTTATCCGATGAAACCGTATAGTGTCATCGCATATGCCATTTCTCTACGAAAAGGTTCTACCGGAAAATTGTCTACGTGAAAGTTTCTTTCGGTGCATGGGCTGCGTGGGAAAGCCAGTGTTCCCACGCTCTTGAATGTCGCTCAGGGATGTGGCGCCGTTCGATTTTTCACCCTTCGGTGGGCAGCCCAGGCGGAAGGAAAATTTCGCGTTACGTTATTTTCAGCATGAAACGATGGTAAAGTAATCTCTTGAATGTTACAAATAAGGTGTCACCACGATGCTCAATTTCTTCACAACATCGAATGGTTTCCGTTCAACTCTTCCTGTTGTATCGAATTTGACAGCCATGAACGTTTGGGATGGAGTATGCATGTGCTTCATTTATGCAAGTTTATTGGAATTCGTGTGCGTGAATTACGTCGGTCGCAAGCGGCCTCTGCATAATGTCGTTTACCGCCCTGGAGAAAATCCTGTTATCCAGGTACTTTGCTAATCATAAACTACAAGTAAGAAAGAAAAAAGATATTTTCGTTTTCCTAGAATTATTTGAAACATATGTTTATTTCCTTTCTCTTCTCCTTTCGTTTCGTTATTCAGGAGCTTTTGATATTTCTTCTTTAAGCTGTTATGTTTTTTCTATCTCTTCTTTTTCTTCTTCTTCTCCTCCTTCTTCTTCTTCCAATACTACTACTGCATTTTCTTAAATACACTTTTCTCTTCTCTTTTCTTCTATTCTTCTTCTTCCTCTTCTTCAGCTTTTACCTCTTTTCGGGTGGTTAAAAAAAAACTAATAATTAAAAAGCGCTCCCAAGTACAGTAGTAGCTCCCATTTCACGAAAATATAAAATTCGTCCTTTTAATGTTCCACCGAAATTTCGAGAAATGACAAGCATTGTCTTTAGCTAGAAACCCATGAGGGAAAAGGATACGCACGCTATGTCAACTATCCTTGTTCTCCCCTACACACATAACAGATCATCGTCATTGTCTTAATTTTGTTCAACCAAATGATTTCATTTTTCACGTCTACGAGAATTTTCTTTTTTTTTTGAACAGTGGAAAAAAAAGCTGAGAGAGAATTTGCAAATTCGAATGAGAATCGTATCCTTGTGAATTTCATGGTTCCATAAATCTCTCATTGTTTTTTCGTCGAAAAAATTTCCCGTAATAAGTAGTCTGTGAAAATTGAAAAATTGTGACATTTTCATCCGAAATCTTACGCAGTGGGATTGAATCGCGATTTCTTTGCAAATTCACTCTCAGGCTCTGGACCTTTTTACAATGATAACTTCCATTTTGTTTATTACATGCGCATCATTGAATCGATATTTCCCATGTCCCAATTCAAAGGTAGTGGTATTAGTCGAAGAAAACCGCCTCGAACGAGTTAGTTAATTTTCGCAATTTTTTCATAAATTACGATAATAAAATGGTATATGGTGGAATGGTATTTGGCAATGGTGAGTAAGTTTCTTTGTTTGGTGTCTGTGATGTTACAGCGACTACCAGCGGTGCTCAACAGGATAGGAATTATATTGGCCAGCCCCTTGGTAAGATCCCCCCTTGGTTCGTTAAATCCACGTAATTTGAAATATCTTCGAACGTTTTTAAAGACAACGCGTCTCTGATTTGACGGGCTGGTAGACAGTACGCCAGCAAATCGTTTTCCAAGATCATACATAACGAGCCATCAAAGACGTTCAAAGTATTCTAGAATTACGCTGTTAGATTAACTTCGCATGATTGATTCTTAGACCTTACATGCCATATTCTTTTTTTTGCCGCCGCGCTTTTCTCAAAGCCTCTGTGGACCAAATATTTTCGTTCTCTATATTTTTAGCTTCGTCCTCATGTTATTTTTTTTCTGTACAAAGGACCTCCTTGCGACACACTGAGCATGCATCCAAACGCCATCACGCCCCGAGCGGTACATCGACCGTATCACGCAGTTCGAATTTCCTTATTTTCCTTATCTCTATTTTTCTTTCTTTCGAAAAGCAGCGAAACTGGTCGAAATATTTTACACAATTTACGGCTTCCTCGGGCTACGATGTTTCCACGTTTAGATTAAAACCAACGTTAATAGCTTTTCATCGATCGATATCCCTTGTGTTCATTTATTCCCACAAGGATTGATTATATAGAGCGTGAAATGGATAAGGTTTTCATGGCTGGGGGTTCATTTATGGTTGAAATCCTCTGTTCAAAAAATTCCATAGGGAGCGATAGAAGATGAGGAAAACGGTTCATAATATCTCATCGAGACCCAATTTAATTGCTCGTCCATTGAAATCATCGGGAAGCTATCAAAAATCTTATATTCCCATACAAGCATCGATTGTATCGTTTGCAGGTTTTTTAAATGATTTTTCTCCAATTGTTCCGGCAGTTTCTTCCTTTTCTGTTGGTTTCCATGGAATTTTCTAGGCAGACTGCGATTATTTGCTTTCCAGTAAGTTCTCCGTAGGATTCAATAACACCCAGTATCGATAACAAAAGAGAGAAAGGGGAAAAACGCGATATTTTTTTTTTTATCAATAACGATGCCCTTTTATTTTTAATGCGTTTTTATGACCAGGGAAGTACTGCACGTGCATGAAAAAAAATACATTTCTAGCATGGCAAACGACTTTTATGAAATTAAACGCACGGCTCGAAAAATTGCCCCAGGATAACTAGAGAATAATGAGGAACAAATGCTGCCGTTTAAAGTGCGTAATCGACGCCGTGTTCGAAAACACGCTCGACTTCTGAACCTTTTGACAAAACACTCGATGACATAAGGTTTAAAAGTCGAGTGTACGCAATAACGCTGAAGGGTTTAACACTATGCCATTTTTCAAATCCCCAACGATACAGTCGAATCGTTTGAGCGGTTTTCTTCAGTGGGATTCTCCCAAATTTTGACAAATGTATACACGAACCATGAAAAAAAAACAGAAATATCTGAATTTGCCCCGAAAATCGGAACGTCATGAGGAAACAATAAAGGTAGAGAAAAGAATGTAGAAAAAGTTACGCTTTTTGAGGCTATTTGGGATCAATGCATGCCAGATATTAGCGTGTACTACGTAGGGCACTTGTAGGGGAGACTCGGATTTTAGCGGAGGGGAAATTGAGGAACACGGAAAATTCATTTCCGCCATTTTTAATTTTCGAGCGATCATGTCACGATTTTTAATTCCACACACAACATGCTTTCAACGCTAAAAAAATAAAAAACGGCGTTAATTTTTCTATATACAGCTTACGATTAGTAGAGGAATCAAATTATTATTATTATTATTATTATTATTATTATTATTATTATTATTATTATATTTTATTCCCACGACGGAATAGAATGTAATTCCTAGACGTCTAGGAAAATAAGGTATCGATGCGCTTCAAGTTCTCAGTCTCCTAAGGACGCTTTTACCCCAAAATCATGTCTAGCTTTTTGGTACACATACGTCAACCTCCGACGCGGGGTATACCTGACATCAAATTTGCAGCAAAAGGTGGAAAACGGTTAATAGCGAGTCTGACAAATACAGCGACTTCCTGAGTCCTAGTTGCAAACAAGCAGAAGTCAAAGGGGATGTCTTCCGAAGGGAGAGAGGTACAAAACGTCTACCGGTTGTCTATCTGTCTGTCTGTCTGTCTGTCTGTCTCGCTGGCTGTCTCTATCTATGCAGTAGACAGTTATCACCGTAGCTGGAGCATGGGTAGACGGGTTTTTCGCGATAACCGAGTGATCTGCACATGTTACTTGCACAGATAGGGGTAGAAAGTATCTGCGCATGCTACCTGTGCAGGTACAGATCCGTCCACGCATGCTGACTGCACAGACAGGAAGGGTTTCCTTTCGAGAATCATTTCTTTTTAGTTGGAAAAAAAAAGGAAATTCTTCCATTTCGAATTTATTATTTTTTTAACGAACGAATCTTCTGGCAGATTCTGCTTATTTTGTTATTTAAAAATGAACGAAGAATGCGGCTTCTTTTACCTACATTTGTTGCAAATTTGAGACAAGGTTTCCTCGGTAAATCTGGAAATTCGCGTCAGTCGATAAAAATGACTGGAATCCAAAATTCACATTTTGGAATTCTTTGGAATGCAAGAAAAGCATTTTTTCTTTGCGTAGAAATAGATCTGTCAATGAATTTACCAAAAGACTAGATTGACCCGATGTAGAGTTATCGCTATAACTCTATGCCTTTCGTAGCAGTTCATTGTTATCAGTACACACACCGTTACGATCCCAGCAGTATAAATGGTATTTGACGAAGATACTGAAAGGTCAGATGCTCTCAAAAATGCTAAAGACGTAATATATATATATATATATATATATATATATATATATATATATATATATATATATATATATATATATATATACATATAAATACACCAAAAAATGTACAAATCTCTCTTATTATTTCATAACTTCGTCCAATCTCTTCACGTCATGTGCTCTGTTACATTTAATAGCTTTCTGAACTTTCTATCGATACTTTCATGTTCTATAATGTAAGATGTTCTTCGGTCAATTCTGTTGAAAACATACGTAAGCGCAGTTGTAATTTGGAACGAATGAAAACCCTTTAGGGCTTGTTGTTCCCTCTCGATATAAAGCAATGGATGGTCTATCCGATAATTAAAACTCATGGTTTTAACCATCGAATAAACCACCTACTGGACGTTGGAAAGACAGGCCCTTAATGTTCCTCGATTGTTATTAGCCGAGTTGAGCTTTCTTTTTTTTTAAATGTCCATGAAGGCAACCCTCCACAGTTACGTTTTGATTGTGTTCCATTCAGAATTTGACAAATAATATGCTGCATTATAGCGATAGTTGTTAAATATCTTTGAAAAAAAGTACATTATAGATACGCTTAATTACGATCATACAAAATTTCTGCTATGAAAACCCTGTCGTAGGGAAAAAAGAAGAAAGAAGGCGCCGTTGGAACCGGTGGTGGTCACGGACCCAATGAGATAGTCACTTGTACCAATTGCGGTCCCAACCCTTGTACGCATACCGCTACCAATGGCTGTGCCGCCGAGGTATGTACCAATCACAAATTTATTTACCCTCCAATTTTTCTTTCAGGTTTTATTTGTAGCGAATTGGTCCGTACGTCGATCGTCGATGTCGACAATTCTTTGTAAAAGTACGGTACCGGAATAGAACCGTGTTTGTGAAGTCAAAAGAGACGGGAATTAGGTCGGATAAACGAAGAAAAGAGCCGGAAAATATGGGGAATAACTAAGGGGTAGAGAGTTAATGGAATTCGTCATAAAAGATAATTTAGGAGCCTCTTTGGAATGTGCCTCGCGTTCGAGACTCATAAAGACCAAACGGATCGTAGAATTGATGAAGCAAAGTTCTGAAAATCCGATAAAACATTGCAGGTATTATCGGGAGAAAGTTTCGAGAAATAGGACCGAAACTTTGCAAGCGGAAATGCCAAAATGGTAATACGTCGGAAAATGTGGATTCGGGAAAGAATAATACGGAGTCGGAATCATTTATTTAACGTTCTCCGGGATGTCACGAGAGTCGAAATCAAAAATTCCGAAGGAATTTCGTATGACCCGAATTTGCTCGTTTGAAAAATCTTAAGCGATTTCCGATTACGTATCATAATTTCGCAAACGAGAACAATCGAATTAGGACTGGGAAATTACATTCGTGCCAGTAACTATTCGAATAGGGTAGTTAATAGGTAGTTTCAACCCCCGATCCTTGGTAGGGGATAGAAAAATTGTTCTTTTATAGAGAGGAAACAATTGCAGTACGGCAATTCCAATCCACGTAGGGGTACTTTGGACATAGTTAGCCGGCTATCTTAGGGTCTTTCTCGGGGTGATGTACATCCGCTTAACTCCCTCCCGTTTTATTGCCTTCGGCGAACGTAAAATAATCTTAATCGGAAAATAGTCTACCGTGAGGGACGGCAAAGAAACGAATGTTGCTTCCAAAAAAAAGAAACGCCGTACGAAAAAGTGCCATTTGTTGAGTTTCTTGGAATTTCCCTTTCCGTGTCTCTATCGGTCCCTTGCTCGTCACAATTCTTTTTTTTTCGAAAAATAACTTCCCATTCGATTTTCAAAAAATCGTGGAACCGCGAAAGCTGAATATGCAACGTACCTGGATGGTCATTTGCATACTGCGGTATTCTCAAACGCATTGTAACGATAGAGAAAGGCAAAAGGAAGCGGTAACTCGCTATATCTGCAAAGATACGCCGTAGCCGGAAGAAGTAGCCATGGAACGAGTAGCTAATGAGTAGGGGACAAATCGAGACAAGCGGTAAGGGAACGTTCCGGAAAGGGATGAGGGTGTTGTTATCGGTGGCTAATAGTTCCATATTACTATGCGTGTACCTTTGCGAATGGTTGATTATTAATGTATCATTCGTGCGCGATAGTCGTATCGAACGCAGTTGGCATGGTAATAGCTTTCGATATGTATTCTTCGGCCCGATAATCGAGGCTTACGCGATCTTCCTAATTGTTGGCGCACCCCAATTGTTGTACCTATGATATCGCATAGAGATGGAACGGCATCAGCATGGGCTTTTTCGTACGGAGTGGATCGCGTGGAAATTGTACCCGTACCACGAATTTTGCAGTTTCCCAGTAATAACTTTTAGTAGTGCTGCTTTGTACAGGTTCGCAAGAAGGAACCACCGCATCCGATAAGAGTGGCAAAGACTATCGACGTGATAGCGAGAATCATCTTTCCAGTCGCTTACTTTGTATTCCTGATCTTCTTTTTTATACACTACAAAAGAGTGTCCTAAAGAAGCAATAGGGGAAGGAGAAGGAAGAGGAGGAGGAGGAGCAGCCGCAAAATAATGAACCTGTGCTTTTGGGGATGCCAAAGGCAATCCCGAGGGTTACTATCGTCCACAAATGCGCATTTTCACACAATAACACAATTTTCCATTCGTGCTCATTACCGATAATATCAAATTTCAAACATACACGCGCGATATTAATAATCTTTCCACAAAATAAATAAATAAATCAATGAGTAAATATAATAAATAAATAAATGAAATAAATTTAGACGGATGAAGGCGGCTTTCGGAGCATAGCTGCGCGTACGTACGTATGATTTTCTTTTTCGTTTTTTCCGCGTGTCACGAGACAAAGATGCCGTTATTCGTGCCCGAGGAGAGACAATTAGATCAATTTCATGGAATAAGAGGTGCCGCTTTACGTTACATCGGACATGCCCGATCAGTGATATATTACAAAATATAATGCGTTACGCGATGTGATGAATAATTAATGAGTGATAATATTACGAGGAAGATTTAGTATTTACTTCCTCGAAGGAACAAAGAAGAAAATGATGAAAACAACCCAACGATCCACGCAATAGCCTTATCCATTAAATAAATTAAAGAAGCGAACCAAATATAAGTGAAAATATTAAATGATTACGAAATAAAAAGAAAAAAAAAAGTCTGTCACGGTCGAGAGGGATGAGAAGAAACGAGTGAATACGATGCCGATTTCGTGCTAGAGTTTTGCATCTGATTACCATGTAGGGATTAAGAGAGGGTTACCTGGATAATAAAACGTAAGAAAATAGAGAAACTTGAAAGTAAAGCCGTGTGATGCCGCTTTGTCTTGGGTGTTATACTATTATACGAGGATCCGAAGTCGCGCCAAAAGAATCGGGACACGGAGAGCGGACGAAGGAAAGACTTGGCGCTCTCTCTCCCTGTCCCTGTGCTCGTGGGTTTTGGAAATCCACGTGAATTTCGGTTCCCTCGTTACCGAGGATCGCAATAAAGCTTTTTTTCACCCAGAATTATCGAATAAGATAAAAATATGAAATTTTTTTCCTAATGGGAAAGGAAGAAGTTGCTTTGAAATGCAAAGAAATTCTGAGAAACGCTGTCTCTTTTACGGCTGTATATCCGCAGCGGCTTTTACATATAATTAAATATAATACGAGGCTATTGCCGCCTTACGTCTAATTCCACAGAGAAGAGATCGATCAAGCTATTCCTCCGTCATAAACGTTGAAAGAATCATAACACTTGTACAAATTGTATTATAAGAGATGCTAATTAATGCTAAGTAATACGCTTGTACCATTCTATTTCTAAGGTATACTATATGCAAGAGTGATTCATTAAATGACGACGAAGAACGAAATATAACGGAATAAGCAGCCAGTTATATGAACAGACCAATCTTAAACTACGTAAAAATTTCATTATATTATAAAGATAAAGAAATGATAAAGAAATTTTCACTATGAATACGATTAGAGAAATTCATGAAATTGTAGATAATGATTATTATCGGAGATCCTTGGTTGACGACTTTGTCCGGCATAATTTGCACAAAAAAAATGTTCAGAACCCTCGGTGATTTCCGTTGAACGTGTTACGCCTTGTGAATTTTACATGAGTTCAATTTTTACGAAATTCCGTAGATAAATTTGACGGCAGTTTCCGGGAAAAGAAGCAGAATCTGAGTAATTTTGGGAATATTCTGGAGAAATTTTTCCACCAGGGATGTCAGCTCGTTTAATTGGAGATCTATGCGCACTAAAAGAATAGGAGACCGGAAAGTAATTGTAAAAACGAAAAAAAAGGCGAGTAAACAAACGTGCACAGAAGATAGATAGCGTAATCAAATTTTTAATCTACCGATCATTGAGATGTCTCGTATAAACGGGGGATTGAAAATATTACAGATGTTTAACAGTATTTCAATTTTTCCAACTGTTTGTATATCGGAAACCAGGAGAAAGCGAGGAGACGAAAAGCGAATCTCAAAAAAGAAGTACGATAATGTTATTCTCAGTTGGAAGAATACGCAATCAGATTTTCCAACTATGGTACTCGAAATTATTATTGTCGTACTTTTCTATGTATCACTCCGAACCTGTTTTGCTTGGTGAGAGAATCAAGAAAAAAACTACACGATCGTTAGGAACTTCTTGAGATACGGTAAAATTTGCTTTAATCGAGGGGTAGGAGATACAAAAAATACCAAGCTTGTCCGATACGATTTGTAAGATATTGAGCCGTTAAGCGAGAAACGAAGTTTGACGAAAGGAACGCTGGTGAAAGATTCTGCTCATTGCCTATACCGAAGAACAATTGGAAGCGAACCGTTTGCGTGAAGAAAATTGAAGCCGCGAGTAAGAACGAAGTTCCGGAAAAGCGAGACTCGCCCGAAATGGTTCCCTTTCAACGAGATAAAAAATTCGGTTCTCATTCGGTTCTCATAGGAATGGGCAAAAA
Source organism: Gasteruption jaculator (assembly GCA_949825005.1). Classification (NCBI taxonomy): domain Eukaryota; kingdom Metazoa; phylum Arthropoda; class Insecta; order Hymenoptera; family Gasteruptiidae; genus Gasteruption; species Gasteruption jaculator. The sequence goes on from OX463761.1 coordinate 77,324, forward strand.
CTTTCTGTTATTTTGTATAACGCGAGCCAAGAAAAAAAATATGTGATCACCCTGTTACCGTATACCTTATACCTTATACCTAATACATACTATAAGCATCTTACAAAGAGAATTGCATAGAGAAGGTCTTGCCGAGGCTTATTGGTTCACTTCGTTTATTATAATTATATGGTAGGCTATAGATGCATTTTCCATTTACGTTTGTCACTGACCGAAAGTACGTTGCATCGCAATGTGTCGTAGCTGAGAGAAGCATTATTTCAAACACGCTCAAACATTGGTCATGAACATTTCTTTACCGAGTATCGGGGAAAAACTATATTCTATAAGTTAGCGTATCACTGTTAAAAATGTTTGTAAATTCACGAAACGTCATAAATCCATTCGTACCTTCGCGAGTTTTTCGATTTTAGCGAAACAAAAACGAATCCTTTCCACGAGTTTCGCGGAAAAGGCAAAACCTCGATTCCTTTCGTTGCAAGAAAATTGTTATGAGAACCTTGTGAAATTTACATTCATTCCACCGCCTTGATAACTAAATATTCGGTGCTATGCATCGACTTTGTAAATTCTCTTAGAAATGTACGCCAGTTCGGTAGCTACGCGGAAAGTTTCCACGGCGGGAACGACATTTGGATTGCATAAGTAATTATTTTGTCGCGACAAAGCGAGCCCGCTATTGCTCTATTAAACATTCAGATTTTAAACGCGACTTGTAAGACGGTCTCCCAAATGGCACCTTAACCGCGGAGCTGGAGTTGTTTGATATTTACTTTTGTCGCAATCTATAACGATTATACCACAAAACTACCAATTGCGAAAGGCGTTCCGCAACGGGAATGCACTTCTGCACTTGTATCATTTAAACGAAGGACCAAGGGAATAATTCAAGGATTCATTTAGCGTGGCTACTGTTTTTTTATTAAATTTACAAGCAGTTTCAAATGAACAATGAAGGAACTACATATCGACAAAAGATAATACGTTCGATGTATATGTACCATTTTTGAAAATTGGGTAAAATGGGATACGAAAATTGGCCCCTGATTCGAATCCCTTAATTTATCCTCCTACGCGAAATAGACCAAGCCTGGATATTCGACGTGCCGCGAGAAAGCTTTAATTCCGATATATTTTTTTCAAAAATTCGTACCAATTCTTCAGATTTGTGTCTTACATTAAAAAAAAGTATTTACACAAAAGGAGTCGGTTAGAGAATTTGTCGAAAATCCCGTAACCTACTTTCGATCGGATCTGACTTTTTAATTTTGCGAGAAATAAGAAGTAAGAGTAACAATTTGTAGCGCGAATTCCCGTCTACTGAAAAGTTCCTACGGATTCTATTTCTGAAGCCTCGATTTTTGCAGACACTTAAGAATTAAGTAATATCTTTATGGACACGGCCATTGAATTGCTCGCAAACATTTTTAACAGTGCGTCCTCCGCATATAGCGTTAATCAAAGCATACAGATTTTTGAAGAAATACAAACAAAATCTTACTGATATAAAAAAAAAAAAATACACACTTCGAAAGCAATGCATTATTAGAATAGCAAAGGAGAAACGTAGGTGAACGTAGATTTAATGTATAACTTTCTTTTTCAGTAACACCAAAACACTACATTATTTATTACACATATAACTATACATCATTATAAATTGTGAGAAAAAAAACGGGTAAATCTCATCATTTGCTAAGTTTTGCGAGTAAGTTTACGGATGTAAAAAAAAAAGAAATACGAATCTAAACTTTGTTGTTGTCACATCATAGAGAAACTATGTAAGACCCATGAAACAAAGATATACGATCGAGTTGAACTTAAAATAATATAGCAAAATGGGCCATTCGAAATCTTTGTTAAAGCCGATTTAGGTGAAAGAGAATTTTCTACTTTTAACGGTTAAAGTAAGGATTTCATTCTAATAAAATCGCCAATGCTACGAATTAAATACTGTGCTTTTTTTGCATCTTTTTTTTATTTACCTTAATTCCATTTCCAAAACATTAATAGTTTCCAATTTTCGTTTATTTAAAACTGCCCTCGAGAAATATACATATATTTATTCTGCAGCTACAAAATTAAAGTAATTTTGAACGAACCGCGAATTTAGAGCAAAATCTGCCTTATCTCCAGACGGTAAGAATAATTTTGTCATCAAAGAAGTACAACGTACTCGAGACAGATGTCTCTGTTGGCATAGATAGCGACTTATAGTGCATATAATGTATCAGGCGAATATGCGAGTGTGGCGCCATCCTTCGCTTTTACACAAAAGTAGAACGTCTGCAACGTAATAAATCTAGGTGAAGCTGAGAGATGGCGCCACACTTAAATATCTACCTAAAATTTTTTTGCGACTATGCTCATATCGTAAAGGTTTGTGCTAGGAATATTTTGTTTAGAGACTTTAATTCGACTAGATTGGTATCACTACAAATGCTTTTTTTTTTCTTTACGCTATAATACCGCATATGGCGATCGTTTTATTTATTTACTACCCAAAATAAACTTACGGGAAAGAGGTCGAAGAATCAAAGAAAGGTTTTCCGTTTCTCTATCCCGAAAATCCAATTAACAATCGCATCGCTTTTTAAACTCACCCAAAATTGCATCCAAACAAAGGTAACTTGAGTGTGTATATTATTTATTTATTTATTTACTTATGTATTTATTTATTAATGAAATTCAGGCTACTTACATCGCATTTGTACAGTTACAAACCTAGGGAGGCAATTTAGGTTACATCTTGAATCAAGCAATTATTATTTTACTTCGGAATAATTGAAATTTCAAATATTGGCTCATTTTAGTGCTACGATTGATTAAATAAATCACGTCTATGATGTATATGATTTTTTAATAATTCAGTCGATCTCAACTTTTGGATTATGTCTGGATTATGTCATTTTCAATATCTCTACCTTTTGTTAATACAGCTATTATGTCGAACGAGGAGAGGCTTCGTAAGCTTCTATCCGATTTAGGTAAAGCCACATTGAGAGGGGTCAGAAAATGTCCCAAATGCGGGACCTACAATGGATCTCGTGGGTTGTTCTGCAAAAACAAATACTGCGACGCCGTTTTCAAAGAACCCGGAGAGAAGCGAAAGTTGTCCACGGAAGCTTGCAAACTGATAACCGGATCCACGGCGCAGGTGTTCTCCGTGAGAGTGAAGGACAAAGGACCGGATTATCGTGGATTCGTGCAGTTACCTCTGATAAACGCGACGGTGTCCAACGAAATGACCACTTTGATCTCTCAAACTACCGCTTTGTGCTTTGTGGATAGATGCGAAAGGAGTTTCGATACCAGTGTCCTTAAGTGCCACGTACGTCTCAACTCTGACACGAATTTCAATAAAAATATTCATTTCTAAGTCCATTCGATTTCAATTTTTTATTTCAATTTCAATTTTTGTACTTACATTTTTTGTAGGAAACGGATTCTTCCAATCAGTCGGTCTCGACTTGCCAACATATACAAGCGGCGCTTAGGTGTTACGCAGAGGCGCAACCATTGACGCTAAAAAATTCGATTCTTTCTTCGTTAAACGTTGACAATGAAATCAAACAGGAAATCTGGTTACTAGCTACGGAAACTTCGGGACCGCTAGTTCAAAGAGTATCAAAAAATATTATGGCCGTTAAATGTAAAGCCACGCCGAAACATCCCTTGGGATACCTGCATTTTTCATTTTTTGTAAGCAAACTCAAGGAGAGAGTCGAACACCGATACTTTTGTAGCTGCAAGGTATAAATTAATTTTTCAACCAATTCTTTTTTCACCACAGCAGTTTTTACGATGTCACTCGTAATGTTTTAGGGAACGAAAGTCGCGGACAAAATAGATCCTACGCAGACAACGGCGAGTAAACGATGTGTCCATTTTTATGCGTGTATTTGTGCGTTCGCGAGCGATCCAAAACTTTCCGAAGAATTTAAGTATTACATCAACATAGATCAGGCTGATTCGAGTATTCCAAAGAATATGAACGCTATGTTTCAAAATGAGTCCGATAAAATTGTAGGTACGTATGAGTATAGTACTGCTCTCAACGCAACGTTTTCAAAAACGATGTGTCGCCGGTTTAAAAAATTTCTAATTAAACAAAAATCCGTTTTCAGATTTGGGGAGTTTACCAACGGACGATACCGATACCCATCTTTTAATTTTTCGAGATGACACTTTAACGGTACAAAGTTTGGATGCCGGAAGACTCGATATGGAAGCTATGAACTTAGATTCTACTATTTTGCCAAGTAGTATCGTCGAAAATATAGAAGTTGAATGCGACCGTACGTTATTGGATGATGCTGGTGTTATTCAACAGGTAATTGTAAATATGCAAGAAGAATAACATTTAAAATTACTAAAGAAAAAAAATTAAACGAAAGAAAAATATTTCTCCGCACGATTTTTCTAGGTTCACAATTTGGAAGTAATTAATCCAAACATCGACCAGCTAGACACCAACGTGGTTAAAATATTTGGCGATCAATCCACAATCGACGCCAAATATAATCTTATAAATAATAGCCAGTACATATTGAATGATAATAATTTAAAAATACTGAATACAAGTAACGTGAAAATTTTAGATACGAGTGCAATATTAAATGTAAATAATCTGAAGTTTTTAGAAAATGGGACAATAATAGACAGTGGAATTAAAATAATAGAGAACAAAAATCCATCGATACAGAGTGACATAATTAGCACTAAAGATATAAACAACACACAGCCGAGCTCAACCAAAAGGAAACGCGATGAGAAAATAACGTGTTCCAGTACAAGTTTGAACAATCTGAATTCCATCGAAACGAGGAAGGCAAAAACGAAACCAGCTATTATTAAAAAATATCAAAATAATAACAGCAACGTCACCGAAAATTTAGATGAAGCTAACACCAGTTTATCATTTATCAAATGGTTGGCTTCCATTACAGAAAGGATCAATCAAACGATGCATTTTCAATTCGATGGAAAACCGGATCCCTTGGTGTTTCACGTGCCCCAAATATTTTTCGATTGTTTGCGAGAAAGAATAAGCTGTGGTGGTAAAAAGAAACGGTTACCGAATTCAACAACGGCATTCGTTCGAAAAAATGGAGTACCCTTGGGTACTTTTACAAAATATACCTGGCAAATTACGAATATTTTACATGTAAAAAGTATTTTCGAAACACCTACGATACCTTTGGAAATCACTCGAAGTTTTATTCAAAACGCCGATGGTACTTATGAACTGTACAAAAGAGAAGAAACCGATATCGACCGGTACAAGAAGACAACCAACAATGCTTTGATCAAACCCATGGAGTTAAAAACATTTCTTAAAGTTGGTAAGTGATTCAATAATACGTGTTAAAAAAAGAAAACCCCCATTTTTTTCCAATAACATTTAACACTTCCGTAAAAAAAAAAAGTTACCAATGTAATTTAATCAAACATTTTGTCTCTGCTTCCAGGAAACACGTCACCGAATCAAGTGGAACCGACTCCATTTTTAATAGAATGGATACCAGATATTTTGCCGATTTCTAAAATAGGCGAACTTCGGATAAGGTTTGAATTTGGTCACGTGAAGAATGAAGCACCGCAAAGGGGGAAGAAAATACCTTCGCCAAAAAATTGTTAGATAGTCAAGGTATTTTGATGCGACTCGAAAAGGAATTCTCGGTAGTGTTATTGTCTTTCATATCGAGAATCGAAAGGATCCTTTTTTCTGAAAGTGGTATCTTTGGCTGCCTCTCAACGGGATATCAGTGGCCACGGGCACAAATGGACCAAAAGACATTTCAAATTTGTTTCGCAGCTGCACCCTTTAGCGGCAGACGAGGATAAAGGAAAATACGGAATATTTAATTTTTTGTCACTAGTATTTGAATCATTGAGATTAGAATTCAATATTTATGAATTTATTTTTAATTTGCTTTTCAAGATAAACGTATAATTAATTGGAGCTTCGTAAGATTTGTAAATACCCGAAAAGACTGCTAATTATGTATTTTTTTTAACAGCAGTTTTTCATTATCGAGCTACTGCGATTCATACGAACTATTTATTTTTCCCCTTCGAATAAAAACAGCTCTTGTGTAAAGCGCAATAGATGATTCGAAAGTACCTACGTGATTTTTCTAAGCAATTATAACGAATTGTTGAAATGAATTACAATTCCATAGTATTTTTGTAAAGCATAATCAAACTTTCCGTAATATTTTTACAAACCATCTAATCATTCATGAAGGATATTAAACTCGGATGAATCTAGTGTTTAACAGTCGCCGGCGAAAAAATTTGAATTCCGAGTGTTAACGCTATCGATGTCATCATAAAAATTACATATCAAAAATTCTGTTTATTTTAAAGTTCTTCAGGAAGGAAAGACAAAAATTTGACTCGGATTATTTCGAGTCTCTGTTTCTTCCAGAATTTAGAAACAATGAAAGCAAATGTATTGAATTTTCTACATTATCATTTTCTCAGTGTCGACGTAGGATAATTAGTTAATTTTTCCTGTAATGTATAAAATATGCAAATTACAGCTATTTGTCGACGCCGTCTTTGGAAGTTACCACAATTTTGTCGATTGCTCTTTCACGAGGGAACCTTGAGATAAGTGAGAATCGTTTATAAAAACCAAAAGATGTGCTCGTACTAATAAATTACTGCCAAATAAATTAGTGCCAAAAACGTAATATTAAAAACTTTCCAGATTTCCAAGGGGCAGGGCAATGTCGCTTGGCCTCGGAAAAAATTCCAATTTCCTAAAACCCCAATATTTCTCCCATGATTGAAAATTTAAAAATTTCAACAATGGTGCAGCTAAGAGAAAATCGAATTTATAAAAATTTCGAAAATCGCGAAAGAAATATCAGTAAATTCAAAGACTTTCAACGAGAAAATTACTGAAATCTTAAAATTATTGGGTTATTGATTTCTTTCAAACAAAAATATGGAAAATTGTTAGGAAATTTTATAATTCAAAAGTATACCAGTAAAATACGTATTTTTCTGCAATTTTTTTATTTCTTTGATAATCTCGAAAAACATAATTTTACAAAAATTTCTCGATTGCGGGGAAAAAAAGATTTAAATTTCGCGGTTGATTCCTACGGAAACGTCCTCGGAGTCGGCGCGTGCGCAGACCGGGTCGCGAAACCTCGCTATTCAAATTGTATTTTATTCCTGTGAATATCTCCAAATATTTTCCCTTGAATAATTGTTTTGTGAATTATTGAATATTAAAAGACTCGTCGAAAGAAATATCAATGAAACGAAACGGAATCGGCAATTCGATGTTTTCGCGACCGGACGTTTCTGCTACAGTAGTAGCCGGAAATCATCGTGACGTAGTTTCATAGAGAAGCGTACTTCCATTTTCTTAAGGCATTGAGCGAAAACTGAGCACGTGTTTTAGTCGCCGGCCGAGGGAACAGCGGTTTTATCTTGCGATATTTTAACTTCCTTCGTCGGAACACCCCTTCGTAAATCATCGTATCGATAACCTGTGCGTTATTCGATTAAGATATCGAGGATGAATCCGGAAAAACTGAAGAAGCTTCAAGCTCAAGTGCGAATCGGTGGAAAGGGTACCCCCCGTCGTAAGAAGAAGGTAGGATGCATGCACGAATTTATTTCTCCAATTTCGTTACTGGTTTATTCGAGACGCGACAATTGCAACCACAAACGCTATCTCGTGCGAATTCGTTATTCGCAACCCCACTTTAGATCCCCGTCCATGTTTCGGGAGATCACTGTTTCCTCCATCACTATATTGCTTCGAAACCATGTCTTTACCATTTAAGGTTGTAGCCAGCAGATTATAGAAAAAAAAAGAGTCCCGGGAAAGTTTTTTTTTAGAGTAAAGTTTCCCTCGTTTGTATAATGAGAGAAATCCGGAGAAGTTAGTTAAAAAAGGATGTCCATAGCCCCATCTCTTTTTATTTGGGGTCAAAGTTGCTCTCTGGTTTTAATTTAATGAATGGTTTCAGTTTCAAACTTGATCTTTGTTCGGTCCAAGTGAGTCGAATAAAAGTGCAGTTTTACAATAAATAGGAATATTGCAATAAACGGAATTGTAGCGAATACTCCATTTGTTGGATTTCACCCTGATTTTTAACACTTGGATTCCCTATAAATTATATTTAATCGTTTTTGCCCAAACCCATGTTCGAATTCCGATTCGATTCGACAAAGGAGACAAATAAAAAAATAATTGGCAATAAGGAAACAAATTATTCGAGTTTGTAAAGGAGATTCTAACTGCGTTTTGTGTTATAATAATTTATATTATTTTATAGCATATCATGGATTGATTCTCCCGTGATTAATTTGTTTTTTGCTTTATTTTTTCAAATTCTTTGTTCTTTTGTCCATTCTCGTTCTAACGATTCATTTTAACGATCGTAATCGTACGAGGTCTGGCGAACGTCAGGTTCTCACATTTTTTCATTTTTTCACAGCGGCTATCAAATTATGAATATTTTTTGTAATGTATTTTATTTATTATGTTTTATATCTTTTTTTTTAAATAAACTATTTTTTTTCTCTCAATTTCTCAAACATTAACGAGAGTTCAGTTATTCTTTATAAATTCAAGACTTCCAAATCACGATCGCTACCATTGTCAACTATGGACGCTCGCCTCTATAATCTGCCTAAATTTTTGCTGCGCTTCTTTCTCAATCGCATCAAGATCCAAAAATTGACACAATTTGCGCAAATACGATACGAGGCATAACAAAAATCCAATTTTATCGGTCGGCATTCGACGCAATTATCCCTGATAACGATCGAGGAGTCAAGAACATTTTCAAAAATTTCGGAAAAATCCAGACTAAGCTTTTGAAACAGAAAACTCTGTGGTTCGCCATCCAGAAAGACATCCGCAAAGATATCGGCAATTTGTTGTTAGAGATTCAGTGGTTTTCCATCTTTGGGAGGAATATCGCCGAAACTATTAATGACTTTCCTGTGGTTTAAGGTCGTCCATGCAACGGCGGCAACCGACGATAAGAAATTACAAAGCAGTCTCAAGAAACTATCCGTAAATACCATACCTGGTATCGAGGAAGTTAACATGATTAAGGATGACGGAACCGTCATTCATTTTAACAATCCAAAAGCTCAAGCGAGTTTATCGGCCAATACGTTCGCCATTACCGGCCATGGAGAAAGCAAACAGATAACGGAAATGTTGCCAGGAATCTTAAGTCAATTGGGTCCCGAAGGATTGACGCAATTGAAACGATTAGCCAGCGCCGTAGCTGGTAGCGCCGTAGGTAAAGCCAGTTTAGAGGAGGACGACGAGGTTCCGGATCTCGTTGAAAATTTTGACGAGGCCAGTAAAGAGGAAGTCGCGCCAAAGAAGGAAGAAAAAATTGAAGAAATTCCAGTAAACGAGAAAGTCCAGGAAGAGAAGAAAGATACTAACACGGCCAGCACTCCTACCACTTCTACTACCACCACCGTCACCACCACCAATTCTACTCCTGCCGCTTCGGTTGCAGACGAAGAGGAGAAGAAGGATGCCCCCTTGGCCAAGCCGGAGGCTTAGAAGGTTCGGAGATCGAGTAAGAATTTTTGTACCTCCTCAAAGTTATTTTTAATTTCGGTTCAGTTTTTGTATTTTATCCGGATAAAAGTGCTTTCGATGATATTTTAGACGTATCGCAGAGTATTCAATTCGTTAGAGATAATGTCTACAATTTGTTGGATATCGTATAAGTGTAATTTACATGGAATAGCAATTTGGGTAGAAAATTCAATTCAAAGAGAAATAGTATCGGAGTAACATTAGAAACTGTGACTCGATCCGAAGGGCGTATAATTTGGATGAAATTCTCCAACGTCGTGTTAGAGTACATCTTAGATTGAAGCCGTGAAATGTAGAGGAATGCAATTATCGCATTCCTCTGTAACCAAACTGATCTTAGCATTTCGAAAGCGTGAAATTTGCTTCCAACTTTCAAACTTCCGGGAAAGCTGCTTTTAATCTATTGCACCAAGTTTCCAAATTGTTGACTACGATTAGTATTTTAATGGGAAAAACTCGGGGCGATAGTAATAGTACTTTATTTGTTTCAGATCTTGTACGGAGACAACAATTGTAATTGACGACTTAAAAGAAAGTTGTAAAGTCACAACATATAATTCGTAAGAAAAACAAAATGAAATACAAAACCTTTAAACCATAACTTGACATACACACAATTAATAAATGCATTGCAATTACGATTGATGATGATGATGATGATGATGATGATGATGATGATGATGATGATAATAATAATAATAATAATAATAATAATAGTAAGTATTAATACTTGAGAGGATGAAATACGAAAAAAAAAACAAATTAAATAAAGGAGAATTGTTAATATACCAACCAATCATCCTAATTAAAATTCACTATTACTCTCTCTCTTTCTCTCTCTCTGTCTTACGATGAATTTCTACATTTTATCGTGACGACAAATGAATTAAACTAATGTCACGATTGAACATTCTTCTTGAAAGAATAAGTATAATCTTATTTGGAGTAGTCACGATCGTAGTTTTCTTTGCCGGTGTCTTGACGAGCAAGGATAATTGGCAAAAGAAAAAAAAAGTAAATAAATTAATAACCGTTTACTTATTCATGATGTTACGTTTAAAACACGAGAAAGTCTATTATAGGATGCATTTAAGTAAAAGATGATAAACAACTAAGTAAGAGAGTAAAATGTCCCGATTTCTAATTGTAAAAACACATGAAACTTTTCATTTTTATGTAGTGATTTTTCGATGTGGTAAAATCTTTTAATTGGGGGTAAATCATATTTTGTAACGTATTCGATCAATAAACAACTTTTTTTTGCTGAATATTGTTTAATTCGAGTGAATGAGCATCCGAGAGATATCCCGGTATCATTCCCAATGATCGAAGTTGTTTTTAGAGAAAAAGAAGTATTCGGCATCAAATTCTTTCCATTAACTTCCTCGTTCCTTTGAAATTGGAAATTCCTCGAACTTTGAAACTTCTTGTGTTTCAAGAGAACCAGGTGCCACGACCTTCGTGTTCGGATGTTAATCTCAAATCATTGCATTTGCATAAGTATACTCAAAGAAATTTGACATCAGAAGGCAGGGTGGAAAGTGATATCGTTTCGTATGTACTCGCAATCACTGGAAACTATCGCTCGATCGTCCCTGACATTTCTGGTGCAATCCCATTATTATCATTTCAGCGAAAACCCCACGAATTTCATGATTTCGTTTAATTCCTACTGTTTTACAAGAACCTGCTTAGTCGAAGCTATTACTGCGCTTTTATGGCTGTGCTTTAAGAGCTGCAGGGAAATAAAACTTAAGGATATACGGTCAGAGGCGCCCATTTAGACATCATTTTGAAGTTGTTTGCACGAAAGTTGCATAGAATTTTACTGCCACTCTTCCTTTGCCAAAGCCGAAAAAGAATTTCTTTAATTGCCGACATTTTATGCAGTTTCTGGTAAAACGACCGATAAATTACCAGCCAACAATTTTTAACAAGTCCTTGAAACGATATTTAGGCGTTTTCAACCCTCCCGAGTGCTTATTTGACACTGCACATTTATTACCTTAATATGACTTGAAGACATTATCTGTAACGTGCAGTTAATGTATGTATTACCATTGCATATGTATGTTTCTGTTACAGTTAAAGTTTCACTTTACGGCTCCAACAAATGGAAAGCTTAACGCGTTAAATGATCAGGAACTTAAGCCATGAAATACGCAAGAGAGATAATTATTTCCACTCTAATCCTCTTGTGAAGTTCGACCCTTTTTGTTGCGTGGGCTTTTTTTTTATTTCCTTATACTTACCACAAAGAAGAAACTAAGTTCGATGCAACGTTTCTACTCACGTTGCATCGAGAGAAAGAATTATTTCTGCGATGAGAGTATTTTCTTCCGCGAGATGCATTATCTTGATCGAACGAAACATCTTTGAACCGAAAGATTTCCTTTGTTCGAATAAATGATGGATGCTCATTTTTCATCGAACAGACGTTATCCTAATTGGGGGAAAAAACGTTTGTAAAAGCATCGATTCCGCAAATACTTTTTTTTTTGCAATTGAAATAATTATTATTCCCAACGGTGGAACAAAAATGTCTATGAAAAACAAATACCGAAATTTTCATGATTTTTATCAAGCACAAATTTCTTTGCCAAAATGCTTTTGATTTTCTATGAAAAAGTGCACATATATATGTATATCTAAAATATATATATGTATAAAATTTTATGCCAAACAACGCGTATTCATTGAAACCCGTAGAAATATTGTTCGTGGAGCCCTACGACCGACATAAAAGTTGGGACAATCGAAAGGGCAAACTTTTTTTAACAAAAAAATTTATCGTTCCATTAATTTCTGGTTGGATCATTTCCAACTTGTTCAAATGAAATGTTTCATACGGAAGGAAATATTTACTAAAAGCAGAAACGCGCATTACGTTTTACGATTTATCGATATGTTGCTTTATTTCTTGTTGCAACATATGAGATCGGTGCTGTTTGTTTAATAAAATTAACGGATAAAAGGGAATAGCAACTGACTAAATTACTTAACAATTTCGTTCATCTTTATACGTACAGCCCGAACCATTACCTTCGCAGAATGGCAGTGGCCGTAACATTTTTTAAGCATTTTATTGCCGTCGAAATTTATTTTCATCGAGTCCATTTGAGCGAGTGAAATAACAATTAGTATCGAATGAATTTCGCAGGCAGAGAAGAACGTTGATTAAAATTGCAATGGCTATAACATGATTTCGATTAAACTTATTGTTGCGACTCCCCGTATTTTGATGTTTTAAAAGTACAAAGTATTAAATTCGAAATTCCATATTTCGAATCAATCGGTTTGAAAGTAATCAACGTACGTTCCAATTCGAGGCTCAATCGAATTTCATAAAATTCAGTTAAATCTCTAGCCTCGGTAATTTTATTGTTTTCTTTTTATTCGAGTTTCCTCTTCTTTTTTTTCCTCAGAAAAATTTGTTCCATAATTGTTTGATCGACGATCGCCCGATTGCAGGGAAATTTCTGAAATTTGTAATTCGAGTTATTCGAAATTGCAATTATTGAAAATTTATTACAAGAAAAAATGTAATTAATGACGGCTGTTCCCGCTATTGATGGGAGTAGAAGCTTCATTCATCCGTAGCTATTTATATCTTACGTTGGTACTTATAAAAAAGAGGAAACGGAAGAGAACCGAAGAAATATCCTGACACTTTCTGATTGTTCCATTGTAATCGAAAGGGCGAAGATTGAATGGGAGGGTGGTGGGAAAGGTTTTCCACGATACGAAGGGAGATATACCGTGAAAAAAGGCAACACGGCTGGAAGTGAATTTGTTGTAAAAAGTCTTGATTAGTGCGATGTTTTTTTTAGCAAACCTCCACCGCACCTTTTTTTTTATTACACAAAAAATTCAGTGGTCACACCGGGGATGAATGGATGAGCTTCGAGGGAAAATTCGAATATTGGGGTAAACGGAAGCGCGTATACCTGGCGGAGATCTAAATTAAAGGGCGTAAAACGTAGGAATTGCCTTCCATGGATAATTCGGCCGGTAGAATCCATCGCGAAAGTCATTATATGGAAATCCAAAAGCATCTGCGTTATATGCAAATCGGTACATCTGATTAGCGATTATCAGGTGTGCGGTAAATTTTCGAATAACGACCCCTTCTGCTGAATTCTAGCTTTTCCATCCAATCCGTTACCGGTGCCAATTAATTATTATCGGGAACCTACATATTTTTTGTTGGTCTTCCGTTCAAAGTATTTTACAGAACATACGGAAACCGATTGAAAACATGAAAACGAAGGATTGGAATTTTCATGGAGGAATTTAATATGCATTTTACAGAATTATGATTTAATTCGACGAAATTCTAGTAAATTCGAATAAATCCGTAATGATTTACCTGGAAATGAAAAACATAATAAAAATAATTTTCTCCATCATCAAGAGGAATTCAATATTTTATAATTATTGTCTGTTTTTTAAAATCAAGGAGTTTTTGACCAAAAAAAATCTTTTCCGAATAAATAACTGATTTATTTGCAAAGTTCGCATGAAATATTTGCTTAATTGCGCATTATCGCTATTTTTTTTGTTTCATTTCCAATCGACATTTAATTAATTCGTATTTGTACCGAGTACGCGAAAGTGAACAATTATTGATTCAACTAGAATAGTATCGTTTCAAAAGACAGCGTTTAATGTAAAGCCAGAATTCGAGAGATATTATTCGAAAGTAACGTCATAATATTAATACACTAGGTTTTATTTGCCAACTACAAATGAACCCGCTAAACTTTGTAATGTCCTTTATTTAATTTTTGCATGACGGCGCTCGGGTTAATTGTAATTAAAATGTCGTTTCCGGTAAAACAAAGGAGGAAATATATATTACAGATCACAGAGAAGTTATGTCCTAAGTTAACATTATCCTATTCGATTTTCCGAATTAATTGATTCTTTCTAACTTTACATTTCAAATAAGAAAGGAGTAAAGTTTAAGTAGTTTTATGGAAAGAAGAGGAATTGTAAGAAGGGAGTATAGACTTAGTATAACTATAGTAAGTGGTATATAGTAGGATCTTGGAAGTTTCTTGGGGGAATCTTTCGTTACTCAATTACAGTCCACTTACTTTCGTGTTGTCGATGAAACTTCCGAAGGATTTTATTATCCTACGTGCTCTCTGACAGTATTATCGCGCTTTCAGTTGAGCTTCTTCCATGATTTTTTCGCATAACGTTCCTTTTGTCGTAAAGTTCACCTCCCTTTCTTCGAGGTCTTGAGTTTCATCATAATTTCGAATACCAAATTTTTCAGCGTTCGAGATAAAAAGTCTTATCGAGCTTCTGCTCGAATTCAGGTACGATGATTCCGCTACAAACAATTTTCATCCAAAATGTTCGATAACTTTTATCGAATCCGTTCGAAACTCATTAAAATGTCGAATTCTTTTCTCATTTCCACCTGGGTTTTCCAAAATCGCATCGAAACCGTTTTCATTGGGTGTCACAAATAGGTTTTTTTCTCTCCGAATTTTTTTTTTACCTAGTTGCATGTGAATACAATACAGGTCTGGTATCTCCATTCCCATAGAATGTGATTTTGTACGCCTCGGGTGACACAACTTTAGAATTGATCCGACTGGAGTTTCTCTTCTTGTCGAATGGATTCCGGCCGGTTCTCCATTGGTCATATAAAATATAACGAGTTTACTTTACTTTGAAAGATGGATTTCCAGACACGGTGTATCGCAGCTTCTCCGAAATGTTGTATGTACTCGTGTGAAGGAAACAGCTTTTCCACTACCACTTGGGTTCTTCGAAATCGAATAAGTTTCATACGTGTTTCGATTTAGAAGGAAGAGGAGACAGACCGAGCCGCCTCCAAAATAAGGTCAATCTTAAACTGCATCGATACACACGGCAATAAAAGATCGCGTATCAAAAGGAGTGAAATATAAAGGACGTGTTACATATAAGAGGAAGCAGAGGAAGAAATAGAACCTCGTAAATGTGGAAAAAAAGAAACGGGTAGTAAATACTCCCGAAGGATGAGAAAACGGTGGATACGAGTTACAAGAGCATAGCAAATTTTCTAGTTTTTCATCATTTCTCCATTCGGAGTACGTCGAAGCTTTGGCAGGTCCTTGGGATTATACGCTTCGAATGCAAGGATAAACGAAATGAAAGAACGATTCGGACTGACCTACATTTCACGTTTTTCTGGCTTCTCGACTGCCTACTGTTTTTAAGATCACCGGCTCCTTCGACCGATCCTGTCCTTTCCAGGAGTTCATCCCCCAGTTTCTCGACGTCATATCGGATGTATCATTTTCTTCGAAGGACCGAATTCCCGCATCACCGATATTTTACCCGAAAAGAAATCGATGAAACCGAGCGAGAAACGCCGTTTACGCGCCGATAGAGGTCATAATTAAGGAATCAAAGCCACCCCCGCTGCTAAATCGAGCATGATTACGACTCCGAGGCGGATAACGGATCCGCTCGAGCGGAAGATAACGCGACTTTAGTGGGTACTTGTAAGGACTTAATTGCGTTTTAGCGGGTTGAATGAAAATTGATGAGCACCTGGAGCCTCGCGAATTCGCTAATTGCCTGGTTGAAGTCGACGACACTTCCAGTCTCGGGGTTCCTTTGCATTTACATAATCCAATTACTCCGCACACAAGAAGATTCGTGTTCCAAGAGAGATCCGGCATTCCGTTGGGACCTTTAACCATCGTGTGATCTTATTACGCAGGTATAACCAGTCGGGAGGCAAATTGCTGGTAAGCGAGGCCATGATCCAACCTGGAGCTTGATTTTTAACAATGGCACTGAGAGGCTTTTAGTCGCAGTGGAAGTGCACATGTGCGCGTCATGTCCATGAAGAGCGGTATCGGCCGAACTACCCTGTAATTCGGGAGGATGATAAACCCCCTATATAAGTTATGCGTATATCCGTGGAGCTTTATGGTTTATTGTCGAGCACGCAACTATTCCGAACTATGAACGAGATCGGCGAAAAGAGTACTTTTAAAATGTAACTGTATAACCTTCAGGTGCGCAATTTGGGCGACACTTCTGCAAAAGAAATTTGTCTAAACAACCGGCGATTTTTCTAAATAGTTTTCGGATGGGTTCGGTAGCAAAACTATGGAAACCCATTAAAGTACCGGAGTGCCAGGTGTAATTTAATTAACGAGCTGGTACTCGTTCGATTCCAATTTTCGCTGCAGTTCTTAAGAGAAAAGAGTAATTTGTTTCCGACGATATTGCAACTTGGTAAACTTTACCTCTTGATAAGAAATTCAGGGAGAAAAAAGGAAGGAAATTGTGTCCCCTTCGCTTCCACAAACTTCCAGCCATATGTTGCATGGAGAGAAGAGACTTCCAAGTATTGGAAAAGAGGTGTCAGGAAAACACATCGGTTACTGTTCCAGACGTCAGCACAAACTAAAGGAAAGGAACCTATTTCCTCATATTTGTCAACGTTGCCACTCTTTTTTTTTCGTTGATATTTCTTTCTTTGCTAAGACAATTCTGCAATAAAATACATGGTTTTGAGAAAAATGAATGGTATCAAAGGAAGAAATTTAGGTCGCATCGAAGAAGGTGAGTTTTCGTCTTTCCATTCATGGAAGCTAAATATTTCAAAGCTCTGAATTTATGAACAGTCGAATTCGCGTTTCGGAAATTTCTTCAGGATTGGGATTGGAATAAATTGGTCTTGATTCGCCAGTTTCAGTGAAGAAATATGTTTATTTATAAATATTTCTCATTTAAACGAAACAAAATTGGTTTTTTTTGTATAAATTGATTCACATACCGCGAAGATAACAAATCGCAAAAAAGATACAAACGAACCGATTGAGATTTGAAAAATAAATCCTCTAACTTACGCTACGTAGTTTTTTTGCATTTTATTTTTTTTTATATTTTCCTAAGAAACATTTATATAAGATTGTCTGATCTAGGATACGCCGTTTCTTGAATTCGCCATTCCCTATAATAAAATATATCGTGTAACGTAAAACCTTGAGATTTCATAAATCAACGACGATTTAAAACATTTCGCATCTATAATTATTTATTAACTTTAGCAAATCAGGGACTTATTAGTTTTCCATGCTTTGATTCAGTGAAATATTAATAAAACTCGGCGAGGCCAATTTTCAACAACCGTGTCCCTGGTTTGCTAAAATTTTACAAAGATCTTTAACATTTTTAAGAAAATTTCGCTAAAAGGAAAAAAGTCATTTCTTCGGAAACAGCGGGAAAATTTTCAGTTTCCACAATTTTTTGTAAGGGGACGCTTCATTTTTCGTAGTATTAGTTGCAACTTTCATAAGTACTAAAAATATAAACTTAGAAAACTTAGTCTAACGGTAGCCACGTCCGAAGGTGTTGATATAATTCTACTTAACAAATGCTATAGGAAATCATAGAAAATAAAAAGAACTATTCGTAAGATTTATTGAAACTGAATTTAATGGGTTTCCATAAAACCCCATTAAAGTTGTTTCCAAGTTTTCTATGAAACTTTTTTAATGATGACTCCCCTCTCCAACCTTATCTTCCCAATGAAGAATGACGCAAAAATCACTTTTTCCTTTACCATAGATAAAACAAAAAAAATTTTTTTAAAAATTAGATTACACTTTATCCACATAAATTCATTTCAGCCAATTTTCGTCCTGAAAAAAGTGGAAGGAATTTCTTGACATTCGAATTTGAGAAGTCCGCGAGAGCGTAGGAAACTCTCGTGGAATTTTGAGAAAACTAGAAATTTACGTCGAGAAAAGATTCTAGTAAATATTGCTATACCTACACAGTACTTTCGGAATACGTTCCAAGTATTCCCCGACGACCTTTTAATTGCTACAATTCTAAGCGGATGTTCACATTTTTGTTTCCAAATTTTCCCTACAAAAGTGTGAGTATATTTCTCCTAGTTTAAGTATACCTTCAAGATATCATATAAAGTAGAACAATTTTTATCCTATAACGTTCTCTCTTTGTAGGTTTCCTGAATTTTTTTTCGCCAGTTGCCGAATGGAAATGATCGCGAGAGCCGCCGTTTTCTGCACTTCCATTGAGAGACACAGCGAGAGAGTAAAGTTTACCGTGCAGCAGCAACTTCTACAGCTTGGGGTGAGTCAATTTTTACAGTGTATAAAGTACATCTTTTATTACGTCACATCGGTAACTCCGAAATTCGGGATGAAAATCCATAATCTCACCGTGATTCTTCCTGTGGATTCGATACAGGGACTCTTGCATGGTAAAAATTCCTGCACCAAATGTATTATACCAACGACGATTAGCTTCTGCGTCTAGCGAGAAAGAAAATTCCCACGAATAATAATCAACTGCTGCAACGTCACGGTAACTCTTGCGTTACAGCGGGTGGAGGAAATTTCACTAGAATTTAGGCGTTGGAATTCCACGATGCTGCGATAACTCTTACTATCTTTATAAGGTAACGGTTCCCGTGACGTTACGGCAATTGACGTTGCCCCTGGTAATTTGTCCCCGACGGAACGAAACGTGGAAGTCGTCGTTTGGGTATTATTTGCGAGCAAGGGCGAAGGGAATTTGATGAAAAAGAATGCGGGGGTGACTCGGCTGAAGGATTAAATTAATTAACAGCGTTAGTTGTCAGCTCACGAGCAGAGTTTCTGGGTAAAACGGGAGACTCGTAAAAGTGGGAGGGCGGGTGGAAGATTAGTAGATAGGGGATGATAGCGATGGGGTGGCAAAAGGGAGGCAATGCTAATAGAAGTACTGGTATTAATAGTTGTATGGTAGAGGAAGGGTTGGGTTACACGGGAGAATCTGGGTAATTAATCAGTATCGACGTATACAACTTTCTTCTAGGTGTATGTATGGTATATACATGTAACATATTCTTGCGCAAATTTCGTTAGCGCTTGTATGATCATACTCCTCTCTCTCTCTATACGGTACAAGGAGTATTTCAGAGTACCATCGACAGCGGTATAGTTCGGCTAACTATCTGTAGTATATCTATCTATCTATCTATCTACCTAGCTATATATATTTATTTACGTGTAAGAGTTATCTTTACATTCGCCCGTTATACGTAATTAAGAGTATTTTCATGTTTAGTCGTCTCCCCCTTTCTCCCTGCCTGTTGCTCCTTTTCCGAGTTTGGGGATTTGCCGAAGCCACGATTGGGTCGAAAAAGCGCTGGACCCGGGCACAAATCCGCTCGACGAGTCTCTCCGGAGTTCCTTCGACCCCTGATTCTCCCCGACTCTGGATAACGGTGTACGGTTTTGGCATGGGAATTGTTTCGCGGATAAAAAGAGGCAATGAGGGCAAACCAAAGCGCGTAACGTAATCTGCAGAAAGTGTAAGAACGTTTGTGGAATTGACGAACGGTATTGAAAAAAAAAAACAAAAAAACGGTGAAAGGGAATCATTAGAAGAGATGAAGGTATCAAAGATTGTCTATTCAACGGTTCCTTTGTTCCCTGTTCCATAAAAAATGGTGCAACTCTCGTACAGGAAATATTACAGAGACCAGGGCTTGCTCCTGAATGCACCGAGACACTCGTTCTTCTTTTTTGTTTTTTATTTCGCTCTCCACGTTTCACGTTCGTACATTGACTATTGATTTCGAGTCGAATACACTTCGGAAAAAATGATGATGGTATTTGAGCAAACATGCTTTCCCGTATCGCACTTTAATCAGTTCGTGCCGGGTACTATTGATTCTTTCGTGTTTTCTCATATCGTGTGTCTTTGAAGAAAATATGGTTTCTTTTATGGAACAGACATTTAGGAGTTGAAATAGCAGTGGGTTGCGAGGAACTATGTGATTCTTAAAATAATGTAGAAAACAAGAGAAAAAAAGGACAATATTTTCTTGTTTTTTCCGTAACACAAAGAGATTGTTGACTCTGGAGAACGAACTTTTTTCGATTCCATTTGAAATCCGAGCACAACGGAATGAACAGCGTGACGGCAGAGCAAAGTTTTATTGGTGTTTGTTTTATACCGAGAAGATTACGGGCATTGCGAAGGACTTTTTTGATCCGTCACAGGATCGCGTTGCTTTGTAAAAGAAAAAACTTCGTATCGAAACTCGGAAGAGGTAGAAAATCGGTTACGAGCCTCGAGCCGGATTTCTCGATCGGAGTTTGGGGAAAATTAAGGGAGAGAAGGCTACGAAAAGTTAATAATGATCTTTTTACGTATTTGTAGCAATTTCGGCACCGCAACGGGATGGTCAAATTGCTGCTGCGGATTCTAAGTGGATCATCGGATCGGATTCGCCAAAAATCGGAAAGTGCCACTGGGATTAGAAAGCCGTGAAGCATCCTAATGCGATTCACGTGCGAGGATCCGTGTGGGCGAGCACGAGACAAGTGTTTCTTGGCTCCCTTTGAAAGGAACACGGCAGCTTGGAGTAAACAAACAGTTTTCTGCAGCGAGTTCTTTTCCTTGGGATGTATCAATATCGAATAAAGAGGAAAGAGCGATGGGGAAACTGCTGAACCATAGAATGTCGATGACAGCGAGTGGAGAATAGCTTTGAAATCCGTGGAGAATGCTGTGCTCGGTTATCGGAGAAACTCAAAGGGAATGGAATAGAGGAAAGAGAGAGAGAGAGAGAGAGAGAGAGAGAGAGAGGGACGAGGGAAGAATCACAGATTCGAGAAAGAGAGAGGGAGGGGAGGGAGAGGGAGAGAGTAGTCGAATTTCGAAGGAACGATTCCCTAGCGGAGCTATACATAATATATACCCGGGTCAGTTCACATGGATCATAGAAAGCTTTCGTTTGGCGGATTAGGTGCTAAGTCAACGGATTCGACACCTCCGTGATTATCGAGTCTTTCGCCACTTTCGTTATCGCCGGCTTTGATAACGTAATTGTTCACCGGGTCTCCGTACTGGCTCTGGTAGAATTCCTCTCTCATCAGTATGGTTGAGATTGCCGCAGCGGAAGAACAGTATCTCGCGAAAGGGTTTACGAAAATCCCGATTCAGCGTGGCGTAAATGATCGGATTTAACAGACTATTGCAGTACCCCAGCCAGAGGAATAAACTCGACAGCGACGCCGGGATGGCGTTGGCATTGCTAAGGAACGGTCTCACCAGCGCCAGGACGAAAAACGGCAACCAGCAGACCGTGAAAGCGCTCATGATGATGCCCAGAGTCGTGCTGGCCTTCCTCTCCTTGGCCAGCTGGATCCGCAGTTTCTTCTGATGCCGCGAACTCGCGACGCTGCAGGTGCTGTTCATGTGATTTCGAACCGCCGTCGTTCTCGTCGACGTCGTCGGTGGCGTCAGCGCCGTCGACGCTACCACCGGCTTGTCCCCCTTGGGCAGCAACATCGGACACTGGGACTCGTTGCTCTTGCGAGGGCCGCCAGCGAAGCATTTTACCGCGTGACCGCTGCACTGTAACAGAGGAATACGAGGATACATTTGATGTCTTCTCCCTCGAGGCTTTCGGGGGGGGACGAACCTTAATCAAGGCCCGCGAATGGCAATCGTAAAATCAACTCCCGATGAACCGTCGGTGATAAAAATAAGGTGCGATAAACGAACTCATTACGCGCGTTAACGTCGAATCAAATGACCATCGCTAAGCACCGATGGCGGTCCGATATCGATACCCGACTGATATTTGATAGGGTGGCGCGGTGTTGATGCCGTGCACGCAATGACTACATTACGCTTATAATCGCTCCTTTGACGCTCGCGCGTCTGCACTACTTATCGCTACGGATTTATTTTCCAGAATGACGCGCGGTTCGGGTTCGTCATTTAATTTAGCCAACGTCATTTCGCGATAAATTGATGCCGCGCTAAATCCCGTCGAATATATATCAACAAAACCAAGTATAATAGCTATACGGCTACGCGATAAGGCTCCCCGTGCGTTGGCGTGACGTTCAACCCTAATTTTGGGCCAGGGGATTCCCAGTTTAATTTGCGCAAGCTTTGGGGGTTGATTCTACCGAAATTAGTGGCTTATACATCAATCACCCATATTCTATACAACGGAAGGAACATGCCTCCGCGTTGATCCCCTGGATGCCCTTTGTAATCCTCTCTTATCTCAACCCGGGCTTCTTAATGCAATCTTAAGACGCGATGTTCACCCTCGTGGTCCAAATCCTGTCACGAAAATGAAGCGCCAAGATTGCCGGTGTTACGTAATACGCGAATGACACCGCATACAATGGCTCTCCAGTTCGCGTCTATCGCGGATGTTCGCTGGGAAGAGAACTCCATATTCGACAGGACTTTCCCGATTCCATGATGAAAAGTATAATCGATTCAACCGGAGTCCGCGTATCGATTGCGCTCCATTTGAAATTCGTTTCGCTGAATATTCATTTCGTTTTAATCGGTATACAGAGAAACAACGCGCACGTCCTGGACAAAGTGGTGCGTAGAATGCGAGATCGGGAGAATAAGACAAAAAAAGGGGGCCAAAAGCTTTCAGGGATGAATCGCCACAGGGTTGGAATGGGAAAAAAAGAGGTTCGACCGCACGAAAAGTTCTCCGGAGCCGAACGCGGTGTAGCAATAAAATAGTTTAGTTGACATTCCGCCGTCCCGTGTGACCGCTTGTCTCTTTTACTTGCCAACTCGTTTTGTTTCCTTTCGGATTCATCCGTATGGACTCAAATAGATACCCGATAAAAATGCGGCAATATTTTTTTGTCGCCCAGGCATTCTTTTTTCGAATCCTTTTTAAAAATAACGCGAATTCGTTAAACTCCGCATCGCGCGCACGTCCCCATGGAATTTTCACGTGAAAATGCAGTTTGCTCTTTCCGCTGGAGCGCCACTCGCTCACCGCTATTTATACAAACCATCCCACGCGTGTCCGCATGGGTATGCCATGAAATGCAATGTTTCGTGTTACAAGCGTACAAACGCGCTCCTCCGCACGCCCATCTTCGTCCAGTCGAATGGCCGCGGATAGTATTGAATTTATAACGCGAAACGATGATTAAATCTCTCGACCACATTCTACTTCCAAGTAAGCACGTCCCTTTTCAGCTGAAACGCGTGCGTTTCACGTGCCACTCTAGCGTACGTTCACGTGGAACGACGAAATAGGGTGACACCGGATAATTGTGGTATGAAGTACCGCGACAAATGTAGTTCCTTCGCCGGAGCGATAAATTATGTACGATACGGTTCACCAGTTGCGTTTTATTGCGACTCGTTGCTGTAATTTCACGCTCCTTCGACGTACTTTGACCTCCCGAGTCCGCACACGTACGTCAGAGCTTTAATTCCCAGGGACCTAAAGGTCACGGAGGAAGTGCCATTGAATGGAACGTACCGGGAGCGGAGACGCGCTAAAATGGGACACGCTAAGTCGATAGCGTTCACCAAAGTCGTTGCGTACCTCGTTTGACAACCCCCGAACGTAAGCTTTTACGATAAAGGCGGAGAAAGCACGCAGGAGCTTGCCTCCAACCTGGTGGAAGAAGTTATCAGCGACCATCGCGGAGTTAACTCGTAATACCGCGTGTCAGCTTAAACGGAAATTAATGAAGGCGATAAGTATCGGGTTTTGGGTGGAGTCACTTGATATTCCGGGGAAAACGAGCATCCGTCCAACGTCGGACTCGCGTTTACGAGGAACGTTGCTTCCATCCCTATCCGCGGGAGCTTTACGGCCGCGTCTGGTTGTAATAGTTTCCGATGACGAAATTTATTTTGCCCGCACTCGGCTGGCATTTATAAATAACGTCCATTCTTATCGCGGCTGCTATTAAAACCGGCATATTTTGCCTCTCATCGGCGAACGCAATGGTCCAACCGGGTTTTTTCTTTTTTTTTTTTTTTTGAGCATCTTGGCTGGGTTTGGCGAAGGTGTAATCTCTGCATTCCCCTCGGGCGGAACGAGTACGAGAGTACGAGAGACAGTATAATTCCCTCTGTTTCCTTCTCGCAACTACGCAATGCAAAGGAGCTTATATCCGTAATACGCAAAGATTATTATGTTTTTCCCGCCCGGCGACTGAATCGTCGTCTGCGTCGTAGATTATTTTAAATAAATATACCGCATTATTTCCCTTAAATACGCGTAATCCCGTAACGGCAGCAACGGGAAGCTGATCCTATTTGGGATAAGAAATTTGGAGATTATTTCGCCACAGTCCCGTCTCTCGGTGTCGAGAAAATAAAGCGGACATTAATACGAGAGAGAGTCAGCCTCCTACCCAAAATACTTGAAAGTTCCCTCTTATGAAAGTATAATACACAAGTAAGCATACCAAAGGGATCAATCTCGTATTCCCACGGGAGGAAAAACTTTCAACCCTCCGGGAGCTGCGAAAATTCCATAAAACATTATTGTTTTGGGGAACTTGGTAACAGTTCGACTCGTACATTTGTCTTTCCGTGAAAGGCTATTCTTTCTTCGGTTGATCCCTTAACGGATTCCAAATGGAACGAGAGCGTTATGGCTTCACTTCGGCCCGCGATGATTAGAAGTAATGGAATCCATACATTTCGGACCCTGATTTTACGAGAGCGTATTAAAATGCGGTCGTCTCTCGGAGAAAGTAGGTACGGAAAAGAAATATCTTTATCCTTATTTTCCAGACAAACGTCACTGTAAGCCATGAAACTCTCCGTTTCAACGATACTTTGTATAGGGAGCTCTCTTTGTGACTCCGCGGAACTCCTCCTTGACTCGAAGTGATTCACCGCTGTCTCGTGCACTCTTTGTTTTCAACATGTTCTTTTACGAGAATTCGCGGAGTCAAAAGAAAGAAATCCCGACAGAAGCGAGGTATAGGTTCGCGTCAGTTACAACGCTGAAACGGGAAGCTTCATGGCAATGACAAGCGATTTCCCCAGCCTGCTCTGTATGTGTGCCACCGCGGAAAACTTTTACGTGGAGAAATTTATTTCCTTCGAAAATATTTCGACGGCGGTGGCGAACAAAAACTCGAGAGCGTTTTCGCAAACTTTCCGATTAATTTCAGGCATTCCAGGAACCCGAGTTTCCACTCTCGAGTGTGGAAATCGTTGGGTGCCATTTTTTTTCCGGTACCCAAAAAAGATCGAACAGAGTGGCTTTTTTTTCCATGCCCTCGATTTCGATCGATCGTGTCACTTTTGAGACTGGGTCGTCCCCCTGGAACGGGAAGTTACCGCATCCCCAGAACCCTCGACACTCGACGCGTGTCATTCTGGGAAAATAAAATAAGTCGACTCTTCGGCTCCGAGGAAAATCAAATCGGTGGTCGATGGTGGATACAAAATTGGGAATTTCGTCTTATGGCTTCTGCTAAAGTCACCAACCGTGGCCAACTCTCTTAGTTGCCTTTACGACCTATCTCTTTTTCATTACACTCGAGAAACTCATTTAACGCAGTGTCTACAAAGGCTGGATGTCTCTACCCACCCACCAATCGCTCCCTCTTTCGTGATTCGATAAAGACTCGAATTATCGCAGCTGCCATTTGGTGTTTATTTACCGAATCCCGCTTTGTCCCCGAAACTACCCCCCCAGCTGTTTTCCTACAGCTTCGCCATTCTTATTTCTAATTAATTAAACGTCTCCGGAGGAGTACGTATAATAATTCGCATCCATCGTAGTTCCAATTGACGCCTGAAAAATAATGAGTCCCGTTCCCGATTCCCTTGACACCAATTGCCGCCAGCTTAAACGTCCTTTATTGGGTACAACGCGCTAATTTATGTGGCAGCCTTAATCTACCGGTTACACGTGAAGAAACGATCGCGATATTAAATCACGTATAATATTGCCACGCATTTGTACGTAATTTCTTGTCGCATGGAAAACGGGGATAAAGAGGTTGATCCCCATCTCCGCCGTTAGAGGAGCCGTTGTCAAAGTGGAGACTCACGTGACCGAGACCATAGAGGTCCTTGACATAGCGACGAAGCGATATCGTTTCTACCGCAAGAGCGATAGCAGCAGCGGTAGCGGTAGCTCCTGGCATGGATATCCTTTATCAATAAGAAACTCTCGTTAGCTTTCCGATAAAGATCCGGGTATCCTGTTTCGAGGCTGTCTCGCAAAACTGCGGGACGAATAATGAAGCTACCTGCAGCAGGGTTTCTTTCAATAATTGCCACGAGCAGACTCTCGAGATCCAAAGTATCCTGGCGATAATGGGTTTCGAGAATTTCTATTGGCCTAATAATTAATTAATTAATTAATAATCGTACCGATTAGTTGGAGAACCTTTTCAGAAATTAGTTCGCTGGGATTCGTCCTGGAGTGTTATGCGATTTAGCGCCATCGAGTAAAGGGCTCTCGAGGAAGCCACCTTACCACTAACATTACTACGTCGTACCAGGAAGAGACTACGTTAATGATTATCGACCGTAAAAGGGAACTACGGTGTACGTACATACATGTAGAAACCTCGTCCTTACGCGTTACCTCTTGCGCACACAAATTTTATGTTTCGTGTCTTGTACGAGTTACGTTATTTGCAAGCAAGATTTACGTAACATAAAACTGTTACTTCCGGCGAGAATGTGTGTGTGTGGGTGTGCATCACGAAGTGGAAAACGCCAGAAAATTCAACACCACATTTGCATGAGGACGTAAGCAGATGCCGTTTCGAATATCCTCATTTGAATATTAAGCTCCAGGAATATTTAATAAATTCTTCCGCGAAACTTGGCGAAAAATGGACAGAGGCTTCGTTAACGAGGCCACCCTGCAACGGGTAAATCCAATCTCGGAAAATGTAACATTGCTGGTGGAAATAATTTTGAATGAAGTGGAAGTAACGATGTACGTCGGGAGACTAACTTTATCTCTTTCATGAGAAATTAGGAAGAGGAAAAAAAGGGAAATGTTGTCGTGGAAAGCTACTTGATTTACTTTGGAAGATGTTTTAGCGTTATTAAAACTTGCTAGCCAACCACGAATGTGCACGAGCTACGAGGGTTCCACATTTATCTACCTGGTATCCTGGAAACGTAACGGTGTAAATTCCAGAAATGTGTACGTTTACTCGCCGTGTCGCCGCTGCTCTTCCTGCGAGAGTCCGCATACGTCACGTTAATGCACAAATATGTGCCTCGGAATCTTCTCGCGTACATACACTAACTTCATTTTCTCGGGGCTCGAGAAACGAGAATATTTGAATAAAAACTTCAGCTACATTTTACATACTAATTTTATGCCTAGGGGTGCCAGGTAGAAGTACGAATTTCAACCAGTGGAGGAGCCACCGTCGATGTAGGGACTATTTTGCTCCACGTCCATGAATTGCAAGGAAATTGCATGCTCCCGCCGCGTAAAATGCTCCTCCTTCGGGTGATCGATTGCTCCGTAACTAACTTCGGCGGGATGCAATGGAACACCGCATTTGATGCATCGGCCTGATGCCTCGAGAGCTCTCGACTGACCCGAGTGGTGCTTTTTTGTCCCCTTCGTGAATCTCTTCGGTTACCTCCGGGGAACTTTCCCGGGCGACTGTACTGACGTTAGTGCAATTGACGTCTCTCACAAATTGAGATAAATAATCCAATCTCGGTGTTTCTCCGCTGCTTTTTCTCTAAAATTGACTCCTTTCAGAGTCCGCCCTTCCGAGCTTCGATGGCTCGGGGGATTCGCTCCGGCGAGGAGGCTGCGGGATCGATTCCCGATATCGATACAAATGGAAGTTGCAGTTGTTGGCTCTGACGATGGAGGTCTCCAAAGGTGACCCCCGTCGAAATAAATGTATCCCGTGATATTATTACGGGCATTCAAGAACCCTCCGGAAGATTTTACGGCGGATGCTTTTTTCCCACCTTTGCGGACAAACTCGCAGAAACCGAAACGGTATATTTTACGATTAGCGCTCGTAAAAAGTCTTCACATATGGTTCTTCCGTTGCTTTTATTACGTGGTAATCAAATTTATTAACAGAAGTAATGTTTACCTTCGACGCAGTCAGAGGAGCATCCGAGACGTTAAACTTTACAGTTCGAGACAATTTTACGCGAGCCCTTTTTTATACCCTACGCGATTCGCTATCTCGCATCTGCGGCCAATCCAGGTACTCGCTCGAATACCTGGATTGCACGGAAAGGTCGGGAATTCTTTTTCGATACGCGGAGTCGTATATTTTTTTTTTCTCAGCCAAAGGAAGCTTCACGGGCCGTTCGCAAAGTGACTTCCAGCTCTCGACTTACAATCAGACTGCTCTTAAACTCGTTGAAGTTGAAGCGCTCGTACGCTCGAAACAGCGATTCTCGATTCGGGCTTAGTGGATGGTCTTTACGTGTAACCACTAACTTCAATCGTTGCCTTTAGAAGTCGTTCGTGGAACGACCCGTGAATCGAACCCCCGCAAGTTTCTGGTCGTAAACGGTATCATCCGGCAAAAAAGCAACAAGTACCTGGACACGGATTAAAAAAAAGCAACTATCTATTTTTTTTTTAGCGGAACCAATAGGCGGTAGAAGTTCGTTTTCGCGCTTGGGTGTATCCATTCCCGGGTCGAGCGGGCTAGTTTGACGAGCAATTAATTGCACGGAATTTTTTTACGGCGAGTTTATCACTTGGAAATAATAAAATCGCATCGACATAATATCGCGAACCGTGTCGTTAAAAAAAGGAGATTTCGGTCGATACGATGCAATTACAAAAGCGATACCGATTTGGAATTTATTCGAACCAACGGAAGGAGCTTATGATTTATTGTTTTTTCTTCGTTGCCGCTGAAAAAAAGCTCTTCGGGTGAGCGTAAATAAAATAGCGGAACGGTTGATAAATATTAGAGAATAAACACCGAGGAAGTCTATAGTCTATCACGGTCTCGGAGTTCCTTCCTCTCAGCGAAATCCTCTTTAAAACATTTTTAGAAGCTCGTTTGTCGGACTTTACCGGAAATCCCTTAAAGTATAGCTCGAAGAAAAAGAAGGTTGCTAGATGGTGAAGACCAAAGTACTCCGTTTTCAAGCTCTCAGCGGCTACCGTTTTTTTTTTGCTTTCGCGAAAAGAGTTTGCTTACCTATTCAACTTTTCGACGGTTCGAATCCAACTTGTAGCTTCACCGCGCGATTTCTGGGACCCTATCGACGCGTTTGTCACATTTAATCGGACGTTATTTTTAAATATATTTCCCAAGGAATTACGATCGACGCATCAGAATTAAATTTGTTATTGTTTACCGCAGTGGCAAATTGGGGTCATAAATTATACATCGGAATCGTAAAATACAATAAATGCGCTTGCCGCATATTTTCCTCGCAACGAAGCATCATTTTGCGTGGATGCATTCCGTGACTCTCGAAACGTATCCAATTTTCAATCATTTCTACTGGATTTCGTTTCGCTTTGCAACCGTAAGAGAGACTCTTATCGGATCCATGTTTATCCCGTTGGACCGAAACGCTAAAATAATGCCTCTTCTTTCGCGATAAAATCAATACCGGTTGGTACGGCAATTTTTGAGAATTTTGCAAACGGGTTATTTTTAGCGACCGAAATCGGCGATAAAATTTGGTTACGCGAATAACGGTGACTCGAAAGTTCACTCGTACGACGATCGTTTGATTGAAGAAATGCGAAAGATTTGCGAAAGCATGGAAAGTAAATTTTTGAGTAAGTGGAGGAGCAGAATTGGATCTACGGAGATCCGATTGAAAAAGATTACGACCATTGTATAATTCAACAGCTTTTTCGAGCAAAAGGGGAATGCATCGAAAAGCGTTATCGCACACATGGTTACATTTTTCAATTGAATTTTTTGCCATCGATTTTTCAAATTGCCACTGCAGTGGAGATTTTATAGGATTTCAAGAGAAATGAAACCGCTACTTTACGCGGAGTGCACTGAATTTCTACGTACTTTCATTTACATCCAGCGAATAAATTATGAATTTTTACTTCCCCATAAAAGAAATGACGTATTAAAAGATTAAAGAATCGCCCAAGCCGGAGGTGTAACATTTTATATTAAGTCGCATAAATTATTGTAATTTATTACCGTAATAATTGCATTATTATCAGCGTGGCACGGTAATAAACCTACCTAATTATGCCCGACACCGTTTCGTAAGCGACAAAAGGCGGGCAAAGGCTGGAAGGATTCCGATAACGAATATCGACTCGAAGACCATTATTTTTGCAACACGAGATGCCGGTACCAAGTTTGCCGCATTCAACGA
This sequence comes from Gasteruption jaculator, assembly GCA_949825005.1. NCBI lineage: Eukaryota > Metazoa > Arthropoda > Insecta > Hymenoptera > Gasteruptiidae > Gasteruption > Gasteruption jaculator. The sequence continues at coordinate 108,048 of OX463761.1, forward strand.
CACAGGTTGGGATTAATTCCCGCGGTTTTGGCAGGTGCTGGAAGTTTACCTGACTGCGAGCAACAATGCGTTGGATGCAAAACCACAACTGGAAATTAGAATCCGCTGAAAACCATGTAAATATGATATATACGCGAATTATCGTTGCGAAAAGCTCGATGAATAAATTCATGCAGCACAGGGATCAAAAGTCGGCTCGTGTTGGGATGCGGTGCTTGTCGGTATAGAGTTTCAGCCTGACATTTCTCTGCGTAATTAATGATAAATGAATGTTACGTAAGGGAATTCATTATCGCGGTAAACACTGTCTATATTTTCCATTTTATGAATTCACGAAAGAATCACTGTATGCTATTAATATGGGAGACGAGCCATTAGTTGATACGAGCGAAGCTGCCGGATTGAAAAATTGCAGGTTCGACCTCGAAATCGCTTTTAACGGAATTTTCAGAGTTGCGCTTTATTGGAGTTCGCTTTCCGATAACGTTCAGCCTGATTGCCGAAACAATGATCCTCCGAGAAATTACTCTCCGCGGGCTAGAAACAATAGGAAGCGCACTTTCCCTAAGCGTTTCTCCCGCAAAATGCAGTCCAATTTCTGTTCAATTGCCCCAGCGGGAATAAAGATTATTCCCGCTGGATTGAACTTCATGTAAAATTGAATTACGAAAATTCGTTAGACTTTTAACACGAGTGAGCGGTTATCCGCTCCGAGTTTACCTTCCTTTGAAACAATGCATTAATTTACGTTCAACCACGGTACCTCCATGATGCTGATACGATTCTCAATAATCTCTCCCTCGGTGTTTTTCCCTTAATTCCACGGAAGAGAGATAGTAAATTAAAGCCTTTTTCCTGCCACAATTTGGTGGTACTTTCCCCGAAAAAGGGGTAAACTGGGATTACAGCCCCCGGTCTATGGGCTTCCTGGTTACAGGGTGACGCCACTAAGCTATCCGTGGACTGCCTCTCATGCGAATTCCTCCTGCTGCAAAATTCACGTGCGGCGGTATTTGCGGGAATTATCCGAAACCCCTGTGAGCTCTTACGTTTAAATAATAGAAAGTCGCAGGAGGAACGGCTTTAAAATATTCATCTTTTACAGTTTCGCTCCATTTGCGAGAAAAAAACCTACCCCGAATCGTATCGATCAACACCGCATATGTAAAAATTGAAAAGTTTCCATTTTTTTCTCATTTTTCAGCCCAAAGGTATACGCTTCGCGGACTCGTACTTTTCCGAATGACTGAGGAAAGGGAACAATTTGTGTATGGAGAGGAGCTACTTGATAAGCAGCTTACGTACCGGCGCTGCAGCATCCTTTCTTACAACGTCGAGATACTTTTTCTTCCTTCGCGGTTTCGAGTAATTGAAAATAACGAATCGGAAAAGCAAAAAAAGCCCTGAATTCCAGAAACAAAGATACGTGCTTTCATCTTTAACGAAAGCGACTGGAATATTTTGGCGTCTTTGAAGTGTCCATAATTTTCAACATTTATTTCACAAATAGCCAAAGGCTCTTTGCTGGGGTCTTTTTCAGCAGGATCTAGGGACATTCCGGCTGGTTGGAATTAGAGACTCGGTATTCATACCCTGCCCCAGGTTTACGAGTTTCCAGGTGTCACGTCCTCGTGATGTTCCAACACGCGTTATGGTTACCGTCATATCTGACTTCCATTGGAACCCGAATTAATTGATTTTCTGTCATTCGTGGGGCGAAAGTGACCAAGAACCATCACGAGCACCGAGCACGTAGCTCCGTTCGAGGGGTTGGGATTCATAGACTCAATAGGGTCATTCGGTTGCCATTAGGTTTATTTGTATTGTTGTGGTATATAAGGAACCCGGAGGTGTCTATACTTGACGCGTGACTTATTTCTTTTCGCGCGGTCTTCCGAAATTGCCTGATTTTACTTCCTTTCTTCGAATAAGTGATCCACGCGAAGGGGGAGACACATTCCCTCCCAATGGAGAGCTGGAAAAAAGCTCAGCGGGAAAACGAGGGGAGCAATTTCGCCGGTTGATGAATTTCGATCATTAGTCTCATTTTTTTTTCACTTTCGGAATTCGCCGCATTTTCTTGCCACCCTGACCTGGGACATTTCTCGAAAACGCGTGTGCGCTCGATACATGTGTCTCGAGTGTCCTATTTTTCTTACGAACGGTCAACGGGTGCCGAAAAACAAAACGACCGTAATCGGATAAAGGCGAAAACGGGGAACCAGTTAAATGGGACACTTTGTCGGCACCGCGAATCGATATCCATTAATTCCCAAAATTTGAGTGACAGTTTCCTCGAAACGCCGGGTACGGGATTCAACGAGGAAAAATGAATGGTGCATAAATAACGCGGCTCACCGTTATCCGGCGTTATCCTAATGGCGATAAAAATCATCCACTCGCAATATCGAACAATTTCGAAATCGATCCATCAATATTCTTCGTGCCGGCGTGGCTTATGAAGCACTCGCGGGTAGCTCTTACCTTGCTCTTACGTTTACCGATACGTTACGTGACGTTATCGAAAGTTGCGCTTCCGCAAATTCTGAAATTGAGGTGGAAAGCGATGCGAGTCGAAGAATAAAATAAAAATATACCAACGAAACCTTTCCGACGTTTCACCGAAATCGTCCTTTTTGTTTGACTCGCGAGGAAGGAACCATGCGAGAAAGGAAAATGTTTTTTTTTTTTGTCGAACGGCAATTATTCGTTCGTTAAAATGAAATTCTTTTCATGGAAGTTGTAACGAAGCGTTTCTTCGGGTCCGCCGAAGACAGGGGAAATTAATTAAAATCGAGGTACAGCGGAGAGTAAAAAGTTAGTGCCCGAAGTCAGTTAGTCGGTTGCTTTTTCTGAAACTATCGACCAAACTTTTCTCGTCCCTCTTTCTTTTTTTTAAAAATATTATCATCGTCATTATCGAGTTTTTCGTTCACGGTACGTTGGTTCGAAAGGCTTAATTGTAACAGATGGTTGGCATACTAAATATAGATATAAGTGCGACGTGGAAACAAAAGGAATCAAACGATGAAAAGGGCCAACGTTTATATCTGTTCGTGCAATCCGCTAGATAAAACGTGTCATCGCTCGCATTCTCCACCCTTCTCTATGTTCCCTATAGGTATGTGCCCGTCACACTAACGACATGCAACAAGTAATACGCTGTTTTGCGATGTTACTCGCGGTATTGTCCGTTTCGTGAAGTCAGGAACCCATCGTCAATCTTTATCGCGTGGCTTCGACGCTAGAGGCACTACGGTCATCCCTTTCCCTCGGACGGAGTTCGATTTCCGGTTCTTCGGTAGATTTTTTCCACCGCGAAGTGGTTTCCGGGTGGGTCGACGCGTGAAAATTCGATGTCAATGGTAGGAAAAACGGTTAGTTCTTCGTTACAGCGGATTTGAAAGAGAGCGTAAATAAAAGTTGGTAAAACCATTTAACGCTCGACGTTTATGAACTCGGTGAATAGTTAATTGGGAGTAAGCGAGTATCCATTCGCTGTTAAACAACAATCAGAGCCTCTCGTTTATTTAAACAAAGCGTATTGGTTTTACCGCGGTATCCACGCGGTAAATACTAGCTGCCAATAATGCGAGTGGGCTCAAACAAACCCGACCGTCCTATTTTCTTTCCCCGAACACTCGCCGATTCTCATTTGGCTTTTCGCTTCCCGGCGCGATACTGGGTCGACTGGTAACATATATTTTTCGTACATATATTTTAAGCCTAGCCATTGAAGCGTCGCTTTGAAAGGAAACCGTCACGGCGAAGATGAGTCTCCTCTTTTTTCTTCGCCTCTCGTTCGTTTCCCGACAGCCGTCGTCACCCTCTGACCGCGATATTCTCATTACGTCTATTCTTCCGACAGGTTCGAGGCTCCGAGTCGTCCAGCTTCCGCTAGGCGGCGACCCATTCCCACGAGTGGTCGATAGCGGGCTTCCGTATGGGCATCGAGGTCACGGATTCGATGGTACGCCTCGTTCTCAAACTGGAGGTACGCGGAATTGATCTTTTAAATGAGATAATCAGCCAAAAGTAACAATAAACCCAAACGAGACGAAACAAGATTGAATTGATGGAGACATAAGAAATCTCGAGTTCATTTCAAAGAAGAAGGAAAGTGGGAGACGCCGCGCCGGTAGACGGGGTTTCAGCTTAATTACACAGCAATTACTTGAGTCGTAAGTCCTGTGTACGTGGAAATAGTTCGTAGTAAGAAGCGACGGTGCAATCCCGGTGAAAATTGGATACGAATGTAATATAATTGACTTTGGGAGGGCGCTTGAAAATGAAATAAAGGGGACGACGAACTCGGGGTGCACCTTAACAACAACGCTACTCACTACTTCTTTGCCGGTGAAAGTAGTGGCGGTAATGGTGGTGGTGCGAGAGAAAAAAAGTCGTTCCTTCTGAATGCTAAGAAAGTTGAAGGCGGCCGGTATAATTTCAGAAGTCAACGTAATCTACGATAGCTATCGACACCCGGCTCGAAATTAGAAAGGGGTATTTCGTAAATGTATACACGGAGCTACTTCCCCGAACCCCAAGGGGAGAAGAAACTGACCGTTGTATGAATAATCGGGTCACGAAATATTATTAAAGGTAACGAGTACAACCGAAAATCAGATAATCTCGAGAAAGTAGCGCGGTATTTTTATTTCTGTATATCTAAGAAATCGTTAGAGCCAACTTTGTGCCTCGTGCGATCGCAAATGGATCGGGCAACGGTCTTCGCGATAAAGCACGGTTACGGTGAAAGCGAAAATGCCGCCGTTTTCGATTTTCCAATGGTTTTCGAGTTTTGACAGCATTTCCGAATGGCAAACAAAAGCGGGTTCGCTTTTCCCCCGACACATATATTTGCATAAATATACACGTCCCGTTTGTCCCCCTATTGTTCACAGTCAGCCGCTGCTCTCTTCCATTGTTAGTGCTATCAGGGAATAAATATAGTATATTGTAATCCTTATGGGAAACATATTTCACTCCGAAATTTAATATAATTCCAGATATCGGTGAAACCATAAAATCGGATAAAAGTTCCACCTGGACACTTTAAATGCATTTTTTTTTTGAAAGCTGCGTCGCCGTTTCAACAAGATACGCGAATTTACGATGCACCATAAATCAGAAAGGAAAAAAGGAAACGCCTCTTTCAGTTTCCCATAGAATAATTATACCAGATTTATACGCACTTTTTGCCTCGAAAAAAGCATTGACGAATTTTCCCGGTATATATACACGTGTCGTCCTCAATATCTGGGTTTCTTGGTGAGTAAAAGTTTTCCGAAAGTTTATCGGAATCACCCTTTCGAGAAATTAGATAAACTGCAGGAAAATTATTCGTAATAACGCCAGTCACGAGTCTTTGATGCGGGGAAAGAAATTCAATTTTTCAATAACACAAATAATGACACGGCGAAAAGGCGGGGAAAGAACGTCCGAGAAAGGAAAAAAGAATATTTATTAGCAACAGTTGATTAATGATTTTTCACAAAGTGCGTTCGAAGTAATCGCGTTCGCTTAAAGCGGTACACGCTTTTGCGTAACAGCGGGAGCGAGGTATAGGGTTAGGTGAGAAATTCTTTTTATCGAGGTGGATCGGTGATAATGCAAAATCCTTTCAAAGCGTTGCGTTACATCTTCCACCTTGGTAATTTATGACTCGGCTATAAAGCGATACAACGAAGGCGTCGGCGCTACGCTTTCCGCCGTCGCCGTTCACTGGCTTCCAGTGAACACCCGCGGCCCGTCTCTTGTGAATTTCACCCTGAAATCCGTTTATCGGTATTTTTCTTCCCGGCATGGCAGTTCGAAATGAGAATACATTTCGAGCAAAGTTGATTTTTCAATTGAGCAATTTCGCCGCGTTCCTCGTCAGCCGGCGAACTCCATCTGCCTCCTCTCGAGTTTTCCGGCATCCTAACGACTGGCGGGTCAAATATTTATTATGTACCCACACACCTATCTGTTTTCTCATTAATCGTTGATCACACAGCGAATGTTTACGAGCTTCTCGGAAGGCAGGCGGGAGTAAATTGCTTACCGAGTAACGACACCCACACACTCGTCATCACCTGTGGGAAATCATGAGAGATTAGGTGCGCGATGGAAAAGATAAACGCATGGGGAAAAACTCGGTAATTTTCCGCGCGGTATCGAGGCCTGGCGAATGAATGTTCTTCGCCAGGAGCACCCACATTCATCTCCAAGAGCTATCGAGTGTGTACTTTGCTTCGATGGTGCTCCGCTTTAATTGAGCCGTATAGTGCCAATAAAGTGTAGCTTTGTATCGATCTTCATCGCGAGTAAACTCGCGCGGCGTGTGTAGGCTCTCGACGTCTCCCTTTTTTCCACGTTTCGTTGATTATTGAAGAGCCTCGTCGCGGTTGCAAAAGTGCAGTTAACCATCACCACTTGCACTTCGTACCGACGGGCATCGTCTCGTTTTTCTTTCTCGTTCCGAATTGATCGATCGTAGCGTCCAGCGTTGCCAAATACGACGGGCCTACCACGGAAGGGAGAAGGATAACGAGCGGGTATCCGGCAACACCGCGGTCGGCTCCTCTCGACGCGAGGGACTCGAGTTCCAATCCCGGTCGCACGTTCCATCCAATTTCCGGGGCTAAAAGGTCAAGGACCTTTTTCGCGTAGGTTTAACCCTCGATGATGCAATCACGGACGACAGCTTGGAGAAAATATGCAGGCATCTCTTTGTTCCAACGAGCGGAGGATAATATATTAGGATCTTTTTTATCTCCCGCGAGAAAATAAAAGGATAATGCGGACGTTAGCCAAGAAGGTAAAGGAAAACCAAAAAGGGGAAAATAGCTGACGAAGAGGTTTTACGCTACCTTTCATACCGGTAATTTCCTGGATAAATTAGTCTCTCGTTCTCGCTTACGCTCGCACGCTCCCGGGCTACCGGCTGGAACGTTAAGTGTGCAAAGGTGGTACGAGTACCGGTAGCGGACAGTAGTAGCAGGCCCAGTGGTTGTTCCCTTTTGTGCGGAAAAGCATCCAGTTGCGCGAACTCACGCTGGATTGTTTGCGCGAGCGGGATAAAGGGATGGAATTCCGGCGTCGTTCGCATTCTTGCACACGACAGTTACGGTTAGTGTCACCCAAAAGCATTCCCTGCGCCTTTTTCCTACCCGCGTGCCCTTCCGTTCTCTTACACGGGTAATGCACGAGCGATTCCCGGCTGAGGGAGTTTCGCGACGTTGCGAAAAAGTTTGCTGGGTAACTTAGATTTTCCGGGAGGGAAAGTCTGGCACCGAAATGGCACCGACACGCTACTTTTGAAAACGGAGGAGGACTGGATCGGGTAACGACGTCAGCAGGTGATAACGGGTGATGGGAGCTCGCGATAAGTTGAAATAGGTAGTTTCATACTCCCGACAGTTATAATGTACTCGGTGAAGACGGGGAATAAAAGGGCAGTAACTTTTTATAGGGGAAACTTGGATAACAATTTTAATCGAATCCCGAGGAACTGGATGCCCTTATCCCTTTTGGTCGGATAGGGCAGACCCTAATGGACCGTGCGCTTTTTTTATTTTCCTAAAGTCATCGTTGTTACCAGTTAATGTATAATGCATTTATATTTTCTCGCTTGATTTATCTCGACGTTGTACTTCCAGTTGCGAGCACGGGTTCCTCGCCAACAGATGCATTTGTCTCGTCCGTATAATTCGAAGGAGATAACTTGCACGCAAAACATTTGCGGAAACTCCACTCCGCGAAAGCAAAGACCGTGTCGTTGTTTGAATTAGAGCTAACAATTAGTTTAGCGAGAAATACCAAATGAAGCGCAACGGGCTCACGGTACTACGATTTCTCTGTAAATTCGCATACAGCATCCAAGCGCTACACGACGTTTAATATCATAACAAAGGTTACTCGTTTTCGGTTTCAGCAAGGGCAGGTATAATTAATCAGTAATTCTTCATTAGGGTCGCGAAAATACGCGAAATTTTCTGTTACAACGGAAACAAGGTGACAAAAGTCACCATCCGGGAGAAGGACTGCGTCGAAGAAGAGTCGTCGCATAAATAATTCATCCGATGTCACTCATAAATTTTGAAAGGAGGATTAAAACTTTGCGAAAAGGGGAAAAAATTGTCAAAGCAAATTTTCCATTTAACGGGACCTGGATTCTCTCCGGGGTATAATCTTAAATAGCCTCGCAGCGTCTCGAAAAAGGGGGAAAAAAGCGTGAAAACGAGCTGGAAATGTTCAGATAAAACGAAGACATACAAAAGCTCGGTAAAAGTACTCCACTCTCAGGTATGAGAGGTTTTCTTGGTAAAGCCAAGTCCAGCTTGGGGCGGATTTTAATTAAAGGCAGCAACCTGACATTATTTTCACAGATTTTTTTTTTTACCTGCTGTTGCTGTCGTTTGCTTAAAGTCTGCATTCCGGCCGTTTAAGGACACTTTTGTTCTCCTCGAGGCGGGACAACAAAAGCGTCATCAACGAAAAGCAAATGAGTTTAAAATGGCTTCGACAAAAATCGATCAAGACTTAATAAGCGATTCTGCACTTTCCACCCGATAGTGTCCAACTACGTAGCGCCTTTGCCATTTGACAGCGTATCGGTCTGATTAATTTTCGCTGGAGCGAAGGGACTGTAAAATTAGTACCGATCGAATAACGACGTTAATAAGGGTGGAAAAATTCCTCCCCGTTCCTCGATTTGCATATTTATCGTACGAATAAAAATTCGTGGACAGGATTGGATGGGTCGTACCTACAATCCGCTTTCGTAGGTCGTAGCTTTCTTGAGCCTTTGAATGATGTTAAGCAACCCGTGAAAATAATATCAAGTACGGGTTTACGACGTTACACGAGAAACCTTGTAGCGTTCTTCTCTCTCTCTCTCTTTTTTTTCTATATCTTTATTACTTTTTTCTGTATCGAAAATAAAGCGAAGAATATAAAGGAAAACGGAAGGGGTTGCGAGACCCTTTGAACGATTCCGTCCGAGATTTCTTCGGTTCTCTTCCTCCATTGGAGATTTACGAGTAAACGGTTTCTAAGTGTACTGAAAACTGTTTCACCATTTATACTTTTTCCTCTCATCCTTCGTATCTTTTATTCCCTTTCTCCCGTTTAATGCTCGGGGGGGCACTATCTTTTGTCACAACAATGAAAAGAAAATTATAAATAGCTCTGTTTGTGAATTTACGACTTTGCTTATCGACAATTGTTTCCCTTTTTCTCCCATTCCGGTTGAAACAATAAAACCATCGCTTATCGAACGCTTCGGTTATAAAACACTGATTGCCAATTATTAGTTAACAGCGAGCGTTAATCGGTACGGGAAACTGGAAATCCACGCGAGATGGTAAAATTTGCTATCATGGAAAATGAATCTTCGTAACCTGGGTGCTCGAATCGCGAAACGAAAAAATCACGCGCATAAGCCAAAGACGCTTTGACAGTTTAACACACGGATAACGTTATTGCGAAGTTCGTCTAAGGATGATATTTAGATATCGAGCGTGGAAGTCACTTAAATCTTCTGGAAAGCCGTAATTCTATTAGAGTTAATGAGATAAGATAAGACGTTAAGATTAAGTTGGTTTCATAGTCGAAACTTTACTTACCGTGGTTGAAGCGCTAGAACTTCTATGATGTTTGACAGGAGGACTCCCTTGAGTCGCTTGTATGTCAGAATTTAATTGACGGTTCGCGACTGATTGCAAATTCTGAGTAGGCTGCTCGAGATCCAAGTAACAATGTGCCTTTAAGTGACTCTGTGCCCTCCTTTCCTCCAGCACGATTTTCCGGGCCGCGCAAAATATCTTGTAGTAAACCTGCAAAGCGGGAAATAAAAAAGAGTGCAAAATAAAAGTGGAGGGAAGAGCCAAAAGTACTCGACCGCGCGAGGAAGAAGTAGTTAAGTATCGCGCTTGGCGTACCGTAACGTATTCAACGCGGGAGTGGGGCACGCTCTCCTCCAGCGAGTCATTCGACTATTGAGGGTATTTAACTACCGAGAGCTTTATTTCTACCCCAAGAATCTCTCAAACCACTCGGGTGCAAAGGGTGGAAAAGCAAGCAAAAGTTACTCGGAGTGACGCAACTTTTACCGATTTCGCGGAATTTGTCTTTCGGGTTCCGTCGATCTTCGCGTATGCTTTATCCACGCGTATGGGAAAAAGGTTCACGTAACTGCGACCATATTGTTCTCAACAATTAAATAACCCGGAATTGTTTGCCAAGTCCGCGGATCGTTATTGAAACAATAACGTTGCAGGGATATATATGTATACGTATATATTATATATACGTATGTGCGTACGTTTTATGGAAACTAAAGCGGCACAAACAAAAGTCTTGTGACAGAGCTATGCAGCCTCTCATTGAATCCAATTTAACGAGGTATTATATCTACGGAACAATTAGTGTTGCCTGCAGCTATTAATCAATTCTACGTATCATCCGAATCCAGTTTTGATCAATGCTTTTGAAACGCAAAGACAGTCATCGAAAATGTCATTCGGAGGGAGTTTCCTTTTTGTGTACGTCCAACCGAGCGGAACTTGCATCCTCGAAAGCCGCAATTCCAGAGAAAGGGATTTTTCTTTCCGCGCGGGTCGACCTTTAGAGGGAAATTTCGTTATCGTCGTAAAAATGTATATGTCCTTCGTGGTCGATGCGGGGAACAACGCGGGACCCGTATGAAGTATCGTTCACGAGGGTCGATATTACCAACCTGTATCATGACGAGTAGCGGTATGTAGAAGCTTCCAAGGGTCGCGTAAATCTGGTAGCCAAAATTTTGGCAAACCACACAGTGCGATGGCCCTGTCTCGGAGTATGTGTGTTCATTCCCCAGAATCAACAAGGGTGGTATGCTGATGCAAGCCGCTCCCAACCAGACTAGGCTGACGCAAATGGTCATGCGACAGGGTGTTCTCTTCACGCCGTACTCCAACGGTTTCGTGATGGCATAATACCTGTTGATTTAAAAGAGATGAGACACCACTGATGTAGAAATGCATCGCGAATCGCAGAATTATTCGATCGGGACGGATCGCGTCCCGATAAATCGAGAAAGTCGAGGAATTAATTCCTGTCTCGGTACCGAGTCTCTCAAAAATGCTCCGACCAACCCACGGCGTGGCTGGAAGTAGGACGCGCGTATTTTCTTCGAGCTCCCTCGGGGCTGAAAACCACCCCAGAATTTTGTTGTTCCTCTCAACTAAGTTTTTACAACCACTTCTTAGCTCCATCGAATGGACTATAAAATTTTTCCGCTCCGCGACACCCCTACTTTTGGTGCCGCCGTTCTCTCCAGAATTTCATCAAATGTATTGTAGAGCACTTCGGAATATTAGATACGTGTTTTTTTTTCTTGCCGTCCTTAGTACGCCTCTAAGGGGTGTAATCAAAGAAATGGAAATGCTTAGGGGATGGTTTTCACCCTCAAACGCGCCTCTCGGCATATCTTATTCTTCGTCACTCTACAAAACAGCAAAGTTTCAAGAAAATCGTAGGGTGACATCTCGAGACCCTTCCTCCCGACTAACGTTTTCGAGTCCGTTGCTTTCCCTTCCAAGAACCATTACGGCTAATGCATTCTAAAGGCCAAATTGGGATCACCATCTGATCCTGCTTCGTGAATTTTTTAAGGGGACAACGTTTCACCATTTTCAAGGAAGACACGAGTCATCGTGTCACTTCGAGCAAAAAGGTCACTCTCGGTTAAGTGGCAGTGAATTTCGCAAATCTGGAAATCGATGCCCCGATACCCGGCCGAAGCTTGGAATAGGTGGTTTGCCATTGATCCTCGACTTTTCGATTCTACATACGTTCGGCACACGTATCTTAAAGTTTCTTTGTTGACCCTTTTGTTCCGTTATCTCTCCGCGGTGTGTGATTTATCGACAAGAGCTTCTTCGCTAAATTTCTAGCCGAAGGATCGCGCGTTAGGACCCGAGACCCGAGACCCGAGACCCTCTTCAAAAGGGGAATTCCGAACGACTTCCAGGTTAATTTTAAAGGGGGATGGAATTCTAATTAGAGGACGTACAATTTTATTGCTTCTTGTTTTACGGTGGAGGATTCGCTTCGGTCGCAATTCCGTCTTCTGACACCGAGAGCAACGACGAACCGGCACGAGGGTCGATAATGGCTTCGACGACCGAGCGAATCTTTCACTAAAAAAAAAAGAAAAAGAAAAAGAAAATTGAAGGATCTCTCACCTGTCGACGGATATCATGCAGAGGTTGAGGATGCTCGCGGTGCAGCTCAGTACGTCGAAACTGACCCAAAGATCGCACATTATTGCCCCGAACGACCAGTTTCCGAGTATCTCGTAAAGCAAGGCCATCGGCATTACCAGTAACGCCACGCAGAGGTCACTCACCGCCAAACTCACTAATAGGTAATTACACGGTCGTCGTAATTTGCGAACGAGACATACCGCAACGCATACCAAAATGTTACCGATCACCGTGCCCACGATGATGGATCCCAGCACCAACGCTATCAGTATCGCCTGTAAAACAGATTCCGTTGCAGCATTTTTCGATTTCTCGCTCTCTCTCTCTCTTTTTTTTTTCATTGCCAGAAGCAGGATTTCGAATTCACGCTGCAGCACGAAAGCATCGTACCGTGGAACTTTGACCGATGGATATAGGATGTTGGCAAATTGGACCAAACGAACCGTGAAAATGTATTCTTCGGAGGAAACTGGGTCGAAAAATACTTTACGAAAATTCCCTGTAGCTATTTGAGGTCTGATCTCCCCTTCATCCAAATGTGCGCGACCTTATCCCCCAGGTGGGGCTAATGTAAGATTCGACCGGAAGTATTCGGGAAAGCACTGATTTTACAGGATTTTCGTAAAGGACTTCTCGGTCCAAGGGGTATCGTTCCCATGGAAAATAATGTCACGGTTCGCGAAGTCGAATTTCCCCAGACGTTATGTGCTAGGTTTTGCATCTTTTTAAATTAGAATTTTTATTCAAAATTATCACGAACCCCTGTAACAATTTCCAATTCCGGAAAAAGAGAGAAAAATTAGAAATCGGTCACTCGGTCCGTTTGAAAATCCTACCTGTGTGGCGGTATAAGGTGAGTTCTTGCCCGGAAAGCCCCGGAGGAAAAATTCGTATGAACCTTGTGTAGGAATCGGCGTGGTAAGGTTCAGTAGCGAGGTACTGCTTCCCGTGCTTAAGTCCTTCCCCTCCATACGATTCTAACCGGAAATCCGGAGCATCCCAAACGCCCCTGTGATTTCCGGCAGCTACATCATTCTCCTTGAGTCTCGGCCGCGAAAATTCATGCGGCCCGTGCATCGAACTTCAACACGGACGGGACCTCGACGTCAACGAAAATGCCTTCCACGTTTAGGAGCCTCTGCCGTTTTTACGATTTCACGTTGACTCGCATCGCGTCTCCTCGGTCCTCTCCTCACTGCGAACATTCAAGCCACCCCGTGACAACCCCATACACTTCGGTCCTTTAAAATGCAAATTCAGTGTCTATACCATGACTCGCCTGTCGAAGGTCGACCTTTGCAAAGGCCGGGGGATGAAAAAGGCTGCGTGGAAAAAAAATCATACGGGATAAAAAAAAAATTGAGGGTGTTAAATAAATTTAGCCGCTAATTTAATGTCTCTTTCGGTGCTATTGGCTCTAACAGGTGCTCGCCAAACGTCGCTTTTACCGTCATTAAAGGGGATGGACTTTTCCGGACAATATTTCGGCGCTACGTAAACAGCGACCAAGTTAAGCCCCAAATGGTGAGATTATGAAAACTCTAAATGGCTTCTAGTCACGTTCGGGGTTGAATAAACGTCACACCGACGTCGACACGAGTTACAGTGGCGCTAAAAACTTGAAACGGAAGCGAAACTCTCGTTCCGCGGAGGGATTCGAACAAATGCTATTACCGATACATTATTCCGCCGTGCGTCGATCCCTTGAGCAACGAATTTATGAAATTTGTATGAAACTTTCCGCGTTGATATTTAAAGCAGCGGGCGAAGGAGGAAGCGGAATAAATGGGGGAGGCACGAGAGGAAAACCCAGCTCGACAAGGATAAAATGTGTCTTTCTTCTTGTAACTTTCTTCCCCCTTTAATCCGGATAAAAATGGTACAAACCGTCGCATGACACAGGCAAGCGAGCACAGAACCTACCCCAAGTCTAAGCTTACCGCTTCTTTCTCGGTAAAGATAAACATCTCCTTTTTTCCATAAAAAAAGGACATCGGCTCTACCGTTCCACTTTCCGGCTACGAGCCATCGAAACGCTCGTCGCGGGTATATTTCGATCCAAGTCAAAAGTCAAGGGTGGCTGCATTCTTCATCTCTCGTCTCCCGCAAATTGGCAAAAGCAATTTCCACAAATTTCTGTGATAAAGAAAGAATGCTGCCACTCGTTAAACTCAAGGTTCATTTCGTGGCTATAGTCGTAAACCATGTTTTACCGCCGACACGCACCACCCTTCTCTGGTTCACCCCCTGTCTAGGGTTCTACCCGACGCGAAGTGTTCAACCCTTCGATTTTTATGCAGTTCGCGTTATCGTTGCACATTTTGACCAAAAATTCGCGTTATTGTTGCAAATTTCACGGTTAAATAATTCCCTCTCCAATCTTCTTTATATCAATTACAAAGCAGACGCGGAGGCAGGAGCCGACGTTTTACATTTAATGCAAACTGAAATTTATTTCCCTCGGTCAGGAACCAACCCTGCACTCTTCCGTTCTATCCTGGCGCATCCTGGTACTAAATCTATCTTAAGAATGACCCGGAGTAACTCGCTAGGATGTGCAATAAAGAACCTCTCGAGGATAAGGCGGGATCTTTACATAAAACCCCGTTGGAGGCTCATAAAGTTTTTTTTCCGGTTTGGTGAAAAATTACCTTTTTATTACATTTCATTAATTTTCCCGGCTTCTTTTTTTTTTTTTTTTGAATTGCAACCGCAAGGGAGAGAAACCGATATGACAGTTTTTTCTTCGACAGCCACCCCTTGAAGAATTATCCCGGAAATTCGCTCCTCATTTTTCAAGATCTATCGGACACTGTGACATGTCATAGACTAACTTGAGGCTTTTGACAACGAGGGAGATATTAGCGGAAGTTGGCGACTTGCGTATGGGAATTAAGTCCCTAATCGAGTATTACTTCGTGAAAAATTACTTTTTTATCCCATTTGATTTCATTTTTTTTTTTGGAGAACTGCATTTTTTCTTCGACAGCCACTTGAAGTATCACCGGGGAAATTTCTTAAGTTCCCATTTTTCAAGATCCACCGGATATTGTGACATTTCACGAACCGACTCGAGGTTGTTGGCAACGAGGGAGGTATTAGTGAAAATTTGGAACTTACCCCTTAGAATGAAATCCCTAGTCGAGAATTCTTGGCATAAGTTCATCGAAATTAGGATCAGTCGAGTCGATGAAAGGGATGAACACCGCTCCTTTATTTTTCATGCGACGCAATTAATTGTCTTCTTCTTCTCCGGCGTTGCTTCCGTTGTAGCTTCGTCATTGTTTTACTTATTTTATGCGTATATTATAAGTACGTTTAATTCTAGCTCAAATATTGGTTCTCCGGGAAATTTCCTCTCCGCCCCTGAAAACACAAAGAAAACAGAGTTTAGTTCCACATGTCTCCTTTTCGTCTATTTATAAAGTGACCCTTGTTCACATGAGCAGTTTCTCCGGAGACCCTTAATACGGCACTGCAGTATTAATGTACTTTTGCAGAACTACAGCAGTTCTAGTGTCCCTTATCGCGTTCGAAAGAGAATGAATAATAATACCCAAGGCTCGGGCGGCATGAGGTTACTAATAAATTGTTAATTGGAGATTAGTCGATCCCTAATACGTCGATTAATGAAACTTTTCTAATGCATTTTTAAGTATGTACGATTTATGCTTCCACGTGGAAAGAAAACCTTCTGTAAATTTAACGAGAAACGGGGTTTCATGAAAAGAAGGGATAAAATGGGAGAAAAAAGGCAGGTAATGTCTGTGTGGTTTGAATCTCGAACGGTGTTGGAAAGTTACCCTCGAGTGGAGCCGCCGTGATAATGTTGCAATTTTTAAAAGATTCTTTAACATTCGGCTTAACAAAAATTGTGGTACGAGCTACAAAAAAAGCACTTTTGTCAATCTATTGTTTGTCACCTATAGTTTGACACAGTTTCCATGGAAAAAAAAAGGCAAACGATGTATATTTCTTAGGAAATGTCGCAGTAAAACCACGTAAACCCGTTGACGTAAAACTTTTTATCACTTCTTCGACAAATCCCCTATAGGGTTCGTCTTCGACAATCTTATGAGAAACAACTTTAAAAGCTTATACTTTGAAAAGCCACATAGGTGACGCCACCGTAAAAAAGAGGGAGAAAGAGACAGAGAGAGAGAGAGAGAGGCAAAGTTGTAAAAAAGAAGGTGTTTCATTTTTTCCAAAGTCACTTTATTTTACTGGATTTTCACTCAGCGCTGAATTTAGCGTCCCAGAAGGACGGGGAAGAAAAGGATTTTATTTCCCAAGACGAGGAACAACATCCTTTCTCCGTACCATTAAAACCTTCTCATCGGATTCTTCTGAATTCCAGTGCAATTTCGAAAATGTTCATATCCCCGGCGATATAATGGAGGCAACTATTTCCTTATTGAATAGTCTCCATGTTGTAAAAGCAAAACAGGCTTGGGAGCCGTCTCTTTGGTATGCGAGTCTACGGATGCCTGGAGAATTTACTCCGGAGAGTAAAGTCTTATGATCTTTCCCATCTTTTCCCCTATTTTTCTCTTTAGTGGTGCGGCGCGATAAAAGTGGGACACCCGAGACAGGTAACGAAGGTAACTCGTCGAAGAATAGCGGGAGGATGATGAAGAATCGACGATTACGTCATC
This sequence comes from Gasteruption jaculator, assembly GCA_949825005.1. Classification (NCBI taxonomy): domain Eukaryota; kingdom Metazoa; phylum Arthropoda; class Insecta; order Hymenoptera; family Gasteruptiidae; genus Gasteruption; species Gasteruption jaculator. Next base: position 124,939 of record OX463761.1, read on the forward strand.
TCCGAGGGTCAAGTCTACGGATCCGAAGGGTCAGGTTCTCTCCACTTTCCTCCGTCATCTTGATGGATTTTCACCTAGAGGAGAAACTCTCTCTTTTCTCCCTAAATCAAACAAAGTGATCCCATTTACTCGCCACACAACTTTTTTATACACACACACATATATATACCATATATACGTATAAGAAAATTTTCAAGGGATTATTTAATCCGTCAGCGCGGCCACTTGGAAATATAAAGTGTGTGCTCGTTTAAATGACGGAATGCTCGGTTTTAAACATAGATATTGATGCGCATAAAAAGCTGGAGAAAAAAAGGGAAACAAGAGAAGAAGAAAAAGGCAAATAAAAAACCTTTAGTGCAAAGTATCCTCCTCTCCCTTTTTTATCGGGACCATCGTGACACGGTTTTAGCTTTTCTTTATCGATTCCCCTGACTTCCATCAAACCAAAGTACGACAGTTCCTCCATCGCGTGTATCGCAATTCGAAGCCAGACTTAATATGTCCCTCGCGTTGCGACAGTATTTGACAACAGTAATTCTGGGAGGAATGCATTCTTAATGGGCCAGAAATGCAATCTATGCACCCTCTCTCTCTCTTTCTCTCTCTCTCTCTCTCGCTATCCCTGTTGTTTAATCGAAGATGCCTGGAAACTGCATCGACCGGAAAGGACTTTGGATTGATCTAAAGGCACGCGTTATACCGTTGGAAAGGATATCGCGAATGGAGATAAATGTTGCGTCCTTCTGACTCGTACCGGTCGATGTAGGTTACGTGAGAAATAGGTATAAAAGCACTGGGAAAAGGAAAAGCCAGTAGACGGAGTTTCATGATGCCTTTTTCTCATTTCAGGTCCGACTACGGGGTACTTATCGGACCGGACAGGCGGAATTTCCAATATTCGGGCAAATGTACCTATCTGTCGCCTTTTGACCACGCAACTGCAAAAGTACAGAATATCGCTAAGAATTTTTCGACATGTCAGAGGTAACTCGAATCAATGTTTTTTTTTAGGAGAAAGAAATTAGATTTTCTCGAGAGAGAGAAGGTAGAAACGGGAAGGAGGCGTTATTAAAAATACTCGTGCGCTTATAAAGGATGGAATTGGCCCCGGGAGTGAACTATTAAACTCCATGAAATAGTAAAAATCGTGGGATAGAGGGAAGTGTCTGAATTTCATCCCGTAGCGACGCCCTACTTTGGAGGAGTTTCTTTATTCAATGATAAGAAAAATTCCATTCCTTTGCCCTGGACCGTGCCGCGAAGATGAGACTTGAAAATGAATTCGAAGTTTCCCCGTAGATAGATATTGCTCTTCCATCAAACTCCACTTTGCCGATTTCTTTTTATTTGCCCAACGACGGACGTAAACTGTAACTCCTTCCCCCTACTTCAGCGATATAATTATCGAATGAATCCTTATCGCGAAAGAGGCTACTCAAAAGTTTGCCCGATATCGAACTATGGATTTAGCAATAACTACCGCGTACCATTATATTATATCCTCCTCTGCGCTTTCTTCGAGAGGCTAAAGAAATTCCCGCTGCAGCTGACGGCGCGGGGTATACTTATGAGCAAACTTATGAAGCGATCCTTCCCAACTTTTCTACCACCGAAGCTTTAATGCCCCTCTTATGAGCATTATACGTGGAAATTTTAATGGCTCGTGTCGCCCGCTATACGGCGACTTTCGGGGAATGCTTATTAATAAGTCCAACGTTTAATTATTAGTTTCCAAAGAGTAATGAGTTGTACATTTGCTCGAGTCTTTCGTTTCCTTGGAGTACTCGTAACGATAATTGTACCTAATTTCTTCGCCATACAACTTTTCCGGGACATTAAACCGGCTGAAAAGGGCAAAGTTACGCCTCTCGTGATTTCAAAAGACGCAGAAACTGTCGCGGAATGCGTTCCCTGCCACCATATTGCCGTTGCTATGCCGTCGACTCGACTCGGTATCTTTCGAGTAAATTTGACCGTGCCATTGTTGATAATCCCACGCGTTCCAACGAGTGACATTGGCGCCGCGAATTAGGCAATTTTCCTTCCATTCAATCGAATCCAACCCTGAGAAATTGTCATTGATAAAAATGGCTCGGTCCAAAATGGCTGGATCGTCGGATTTCCTTGTAAACCGTCAATCTCCAAAGACCATTCGGGTCGAAGTCGGAGTGTTTGCTTAAATTTCCGAGTCAATGTTAACTCTTATCTGCTGGAACCACTCTTTCGAGAGCCGTCACGTGGGTCGACGTAAGGCAAGACGTTGTGTGCTTTCGGAAGAAGGTTTACTCATATCCGAAGAAAAAAAAAGTTCGGGGAACATGTGTTTCGAGAGAGAAATTCGACACCGTCGATGAAAGATTTACGGACTCGATATGGATGGTACTTCCTCTTTTCGGATCTAGATGTATTTCGACTCCGCGGTGGTGGAATGGAAATTTATTTCTACGCCTGTAAATCCCATGTAACTTTGATGAATGAGATGCCGTGAAAAAAATGAACGAGCCGCGGCTCGAGAGGAACGACACGTTTCCACGACTCTTTCAATATTTAGCGAGCCTTTTCCGCGTTCGATCCATCAAGTACTCGCTTATTTGCCTCCAGATCGAGTTTATCGGTGCAAACCGGCTTGACGGTTTATTCAAAGCAGGATTACAGCGGGTACACTTACAGCGGCACTCTGTAGTCTCTCTCTCTCTCTCTCTCTCTCTCTGCCATTAATGAAGTATCAGTAAAATAAAAACCAGTCGACCTCCGACGCGCAAAAGGTCCGAAACTCAATTTATTCCGGCTGCGCGTATATATATTAGCTGCACTTTTCTTCTCCCAACAATTTCATTCCAGTGATTAAAACGAATTCCCGCATAATTGAGTTTCCTTAAATTGCAGTTACACTCCCGTGAAGCTTTAAGCACATACCGGAATCTTGAACAGAGGATGGAAAAAGCGGAAAAAGCCCTTTCGCTGCGATATCATATTTCTATCGTGCGCTTCGCCGGAGTGTAATGAAAAATTCAATCAATAATAATCAGGGTGGATCAATTCGATATTACGCCCCGGTGCTTATGATATTTTTCTCGTAAAAATAAAAACCTCCTCGCGTTTTGAAAAAAAGGGGAGGCCTTCGCGCGCATCGATATCGAATTACGATGTTTCCAAAACGGTATATTTGGGGAATCGACAAATAACGCGTGAAAAACTCGCTCGTTCGCGATACTCGGGCAATATCCGAAGCGCGAGCGTGGAAGTGCTCGAAATGCAAACACCGAGCGTCAATTGATGACAAACTTCGCCGTGTTATTTATTTTTTTTTTTTTCACGGGGGGACGTGCGCGAATCATCATACTATATGCTAATTTCACGTACAAATGTATAACAACTGTAGATACATAGGTATAAAGCGATTACCGCAATTTGACATTTTACGGTGGGGTATGTACGCGCACGTTTGTTCCGTGATGCCGTGCCAAATGCAGCCCGGATGACTGTCAGACGCACCATGCATGATAATAGTTAATTATCCGTGTCACCAATATCTGCGCGATCGAGTCAAGCGTTTATTTATTACTCGAGAAATTCCAGTGACGCGCCTTATTTGCGGGTTCCGGATATTACCAATTATCGAGGATGCAGAAAAAATTACCGGGCAAAAGTATGGATTTCGATTCGAGAGTGTAACATTTTTCCATCGCTCGGGGGTAATAATTCCGGGGAGTGACACTCCGATAAATGATATCCGAACCTTCTTTTCCGTACGTATATGCGCATTAGCCAGGAAACGTCAGTCAAATATTCCAGCGGAATGAGTAATGCAAGAGGGAGGGTTTCGGAATAACGAGAGGTGTTCATTGCAAATTCGCGTACGATGGGCTCGGATATATTACACCGTACGTGTATGTACATACTCCCCCATATACATACGTTACAGGTATTACAAATCCTATATCAGTTAGGCCGACGCACACCTCCGCGTGTAGATTCCCGATAGTAATTTTGCAGGTTGATCGTATAACGAGAGCGAGATGGTTAATAACCACATATTGCAATTCCACCTAGGAAAACACGTCCACGTTTGCCCATTCTACTTCATTACGTTCACAAATATACGAATGTGGCTGCAGCCATGTCCTCTCGCGTGCCTTTGCGCCTGTGAGACCCTTTCCACCCCGACATCCCTCCATATTAACATAATCAATCAAAACGTGGGATTAACAGCGAATCGATTACAATCGACACTTTTCGAGAGTATCGCCGGCTCGTACCGAATCAGGGATCGATTGGGGCTCATTTTTGGGCGAAATACAAAAATTGTAGGTGCCGTTTTCCAATTAGCAGCGTTACGAATGTTTTCGTGTAATTTTGTTTTTGCAGTTTGCCATAAAGTTGGCCCTCGTTGCGGCACCAGCGAACATCTCGGGCGATATAAAAGCGAGAATACATAAAAAAAAAAGCTATCGTAACGGAGGAAAAGTCAAGTTTAACTCCATAAAGCGTTCCACACCTTCGCCCGTTTCGCTTTATTGCATCTACGTCGTATAAGAAAACGTCGGGACGAATTAAAAGGATCTTGCAGCTACATTAATTTTTCCCCCGTTACGTCTCTCCGGACGGACGAGACACTGCCGTGGAAAATATAATTATACTCAGCGTAATGGAAGGAATTTGTATATAAACTTCTGCATGAAATGAGTGGAACCGAGGATATTCTATCGAGGGAAGTTTCGAAAAGCTGCGTTTCACGCCCCGACGATTTTCACGGTAAGACGATCACGGACGCTGTAACAATTTGTTTTTTTTTTTTTTCCGAAAATTCAAAGCTCTTCCGAGCGACGGAAATTATTGTAACAATTCCCACGAGTTTGAGCAGAAAAAAAATGTGTATTTCTTAAATACAGACACAACGAGCGAACGAAATGCAGGAAGTTGAATAGCGACGAGAGTTCTAAAAGTTCCGCGCAGAGAAAAGGAAAGGACGCTTTGTAAAAATATATACAATTCGCTCTCATTAGTAACAGGTAGCATATGGTTGGTTTACCTCGACAAAAAAGTAACGGCGGAGGAGAAGAAAAAAAAACGGTGTGTGCGGGGGAAAAAAAAGAAAGCGGTAAATTAAAGAACAACACAATTGGATCGTTAGATTCAATTGAATCAACTGTTTCCTTGCAGCTTTAATGATCCCTCCATGGCGTTAATTATGGAGTTAATAAAAGACGGGGAATTAAAAGAACACAATGAAGGCACGACGTTACAGAGGTAATTATACAAAAAGCGAGAATAATTCTCGGATATTCCTTCGAGGAATTATTCTCGCGAAGCTACCGTTTTAATTAGCTCGAATACGGGGTGCATTTATTACCGAATTGGTAACACGATTCATGGAGGAAAGCTTCCCTTTGTATGGCTTTTATTTCGGGATTAAAGGGGTAGAGAGAAAGAGAGAACTCGCCGAGTAAATATACAAAAACTATTGAAATTCGATAAACGACAATAGTTCTGTCCCGACTGATAAGATCGGGATGAGGCAGAGAACACACAAGAAACTCGGAAAGTTCCGGGAATGTGCCCGTATTCGACGTCCTTTCAATTGTTCGACGTTATTTTCACGTGAATAAAGTGGGTTAATCGACGTGGGCGTACTTTAACCACTGTTGGATATTTCATTGAACGGATATGAGCAAGAGTCTGCGTACATATCTACTCATTAAACTCCAGAGATAATACAACACACAATGTACGAATATACCGTAGTCATACATGTGTGAATATTTAACTTGGGGATAACTTCTCGACTGCTCCGCCGAGCGGAGGGAATGGGTATTTTAATAATTGATCAAGTGCAAGCTTTGTAATGGAATCGTGGGCGGCCTGGAGAACAAGTGCCCGGAGAACGAATTCGCCGAGGAATTTTTTATAGCGACTCGCAACACGCGGAAGTCTCTACGTTATTTATACATTTATCCCAGATGTTTCGCGTTTTCGGTGAAAAAAAGAAGGTGCACATTCCGCGCCCCACGTAGAAATTTACGCAGTTCCCTCCGGTACTCGGGACTTTTATGTTCCACTACAAGGGCCGCGCAATTTCCGGTGTTTATTAAAACTCATTTCGCTTCGGTACCGGCACGTGGAAGTTAATAATTCCCCTCCGAGTGGCGAAAGAGTCTCTTTTGGAGCGCCGGTTGACCCAAATAATTTCAAGATCGGAATATCGCAGCTGCCAACTACGACGATTCCCCACTCGGACGTGGAGGCAATCGAGACCACGACGTTGCAATGGAAGCGCTTTCGAATTTGTATCTGCAGGCAGCTGACGCGATAAAAACCTAGCGGTCGATGCTAATCGCACCCTCGGCCCCGAGCAAATTCCTATCGAGAATTTGCTTCGTCCAAGAAAACTCGATTTGGGTTTGGGCCGAAGCTCTCCCCAGGCGCCACTCGGCCTCCCGACCACCGAAATCCGAGACTGACCGTCATCAGATTTGCAAAAAAAAAAGAAAAATATAGAAGACCGGATAGCTTCGATTATCGATCGGCTTCGATGGTATCGAACCGGGTCAGATCCTGCCGCGTCGTACCATCCGGATCCCGCGCTGGGATAAAAAGTGGTCGGTGGTCGTGAGCAATAATGGTGTGGCTAGCCCACTTGTGGGAAGTCCCGATTACCGGGAAATATTGCGAGGGCGCGCGAGCTCCCGGAATGCACTCGCCACTCGGTAATCTCGTGACGGACGTTATCGGAGGGAACACACAGAAAGGATCATTTTGGTTCAAGGGGGAAGAAGTCTTCTTTGAATTTTTGCGAAATTGCGGCGAATCCCTGTGGAACGTTGACCCGCTTTGTTCGCAATTGTCATAATTTTAATTTTTTGCTCTCCTCCATTCCATTGCCTTTCTCCATCGGTTTATCAAAAAGTGGGAAATCTCGAGGTACAGGTGAATTTGCAGTTAAATGAGCAAAAGTCATTACGTGATGTAAATTACACCGGGGAACAATATTTAGGGGCAGCTTGGGTCACCTCTGTCGAAAATGATTAATTGCGATTGCCTCAATTGGTAAATCAAGCGATTTCTTGAAAAATTGTCTCTTTCGCGAAACGACAAAGAAGTCGGGTCTTGATGGAACGCAAACTTTCGCGAGCTCGAACACATGCGCCATCCCGTGCTTGTTCAGGTGTTCAAATGCACTTACGTTCCCCATTTTCGAGATAACTGGTAACCACATCCACTAGCGTTATGCCAGAAATTTGTCGCAAGGTGTACTTTGCGATGCCGTCATACGCGAGAGTGTTCCCATACCTGGTAAATTCGTATCGCGGAAAATCTACGTCAGGGGTTCTATTTTTCTTTTCATTTTTTTTTTGTTGAAAAAGAGTAGAAAGAATTTTTTGCCCCTACAATGAGCGCGGTAATGAATTTTAATTAAAGAGTTAAATTGGAACAGAAGGCAATTTAAACGAAAACAAATACATTGAAGGTACACGTTTAATTCGAGGTAAATTTTAATAGCAACTTGATCATCAACTTCGCTAATTTGAATTTTAATCGTTACCCCGAACCATCGCCGGAGCATTTATCGAGAAAGCGAGGGAGAAATTTCCCAAAGACGGAGAAAAGCGTCATAATTCGGATATTAAAGGTGATAAGTTACTTCGCATTCGTTCTTCGCGGCGTTATTATGGTATCAGCGAACATTCGGTGATCGTTACGAGTCGTAACGAGTGCACGTAATGGACTCTCGAGAGTTCGGCAAACGTTTTCTGCAGTTCGGTATCACAATGAAGAAAACGCCGTAATTTCCAGCCCGCTACACCATAAAACTGCGTCACGTACGCTTTATCGGCCGAATTTATTATGGCACAGATACGTTATATTTTATTTGCTGTATTAAATGTCGCGAGAATACAAATTGGACCCTTGCTTTGGAAAATGCCGTTCCCTCCCACGTCGAAAATTTATAAAATACCCGTTTTTGCGTCGTACTGTTGTTCCGACGAAAGGCGCTTCTCCATTGCTCGGATTAATGGTCCCCAAACTTTTCTTTCCGTCTCAAAAAAACCGCAAAATTCCTCGAGAGACAATTCGGTCGTTGACGAAGGCGTATTTATTGACCACCCAGGTGGCGTAAACCGAGGAAATCGGAATGAAAATTACGAGGACGGTATGTCCTCGTAAAGATGAGCTGAGGAAATCGTGACGAGTTCCATTTGTCGGACTCGCGACACGAGCTAACGACGACGGGAGGCTCCGTAATTCCACGGTTTGCGCGATTAAATGAGGGACATTCGTACCATTCTTCGCTTGAGATATCGCGAGGGTAATAAAAAATGAAGAATCGCAGGAAATCCAATGACGCGCTTTCCAGACGTTACGAGTCAATTTGCCTTATGCCGATACTTAATGAAATTCCTCGCGTCTGCTTTCGGACGACTCTATTTCGAGGCGTCCGTTTTTATCGAAGCAAAAATAACGCGCTTTTTTTAATTTTACGTCGGGTTAATTAGAAAATAATGAAAGCTGTTGCAGAATACTGGAAAAGAGAGACGTCGTCTGACCCCGGCGACCATTTATCGTTGGGATCGATATCCTGTGACGGTAGAATGAATTTCACGGGAGTAGACGTACGGGAGGGATGTAGTACGTATGTACTATATATACGTACACATCAACCGGCAGAAACAGAGGGACGGACAGACAGACAGGCGGAGATAAGGGTAAATCGCTTCACGAAAGAGAGGGTTTCGGTCCGGAAGTCGTAGCTCTCCGTCTTATACCCCAATCTTCATCTAAACTAGTTGATAAAGGCAAGATTCTTTCTTCTTCGAGCCCCGCTCGCTATTGTCCCGTATCTCGAAGCCGGATCAACCCCGAATGGCTGATTACCGAGCCTATAGGTTATACCTTTGTACTAATTACTCATTATTGTTGTACACCCTCTCCGCTCTTCTTCGTCGTGTTCCTTTTCTCTCGAGCCACCGAGTGCCCCTTTGTTAGCGATCGAGATCCTCCGCTTTCAATTACGAGAGGATCTCCTACATTTTTTACGCCATTATGCAAATTACTCGCTCCAGCTTCGGCGCGAAACGCGGAGAAGGAAAAAATGAAAGAAACCGAAGAATTCAATTTAATACCTTCGAAGGAGCTTTCCTTCACCTAGACGCCACTGAAACTGCGTCTCCGTGGGCGAACTTCAAATAACAATCGATGCTAATATAATCTAGTCGACCAATCGCCGTTGTCCCGAAGGGAGGAGGCACTGCCGGAAAATTCGATGTTCGTCGAACGAAAGTGTCGCGAGAATCTCCCGACGTCGGCAACAAGTGCGAAAACGGCGTTCGCCGATTTTTCCCTACATCGGGTCGAGCTTTTCGGAGCTGGGGAGAGCCTCGCTCCAGGGCGCTAGAGCAATTTCCAGCTGGGCGAGATGCAACCGCGAGCGATTCGTTAGCGCGAGATCTCCGAAGTTCAAACGAGACGAAGAATCGGTAACTGATTTGGAACCGGGCCACGCCGGGAGCGCCTGGGCGGGCGAGAGTTAGCACGAGCTAATGAAGCTTTCGGTAACTCAATTCGGCAGATGCGGCAACTGTAATCGTGCCTCGTTAATCGACATTTCATATTGATGCACGTTTAGATCCATGTACCGCCTCACCCTATCTCGCATTACCCATATGCTGGTTCTGAATAGAATTCGACGTGAGCCCAATGCATACCTTCGGATATCGAATAACCCCATGCGCGAATATTCGAGGGATGAACCGTGCCTGATGCATGTGTATGAGAAAAGTGCCCGATGCCTGCATTGTGCATGCATACACGAAGGTCGGCAGCGTGTATTATCATTTCGTCTCTGTTGTCACGAGTGCGCTCCGGGGAATTTCGGGGTTTATCTCTTGAAACGAAGATAAACGCTTTCCCGAAAAGTGACGTGCTTTTGCCGGAGACGAGAGTCAAGCTGCTGCCTTTTCAACCCCTTTTTCCGCGCATTCCTCGGCTTCTCCGAAATTGGCCCGAGCGAGCGAGGAAGAATCGAGGTTCTTGATCCAGTTGGAAAAGCTTTTAATACCATGATGTTCGACATCTGACAGGAAATGACCCAGTCGAATTGCCTTTGAATTACGTTAGGAGGGAAATAATTATCGAGGAAAGCTTTCTCTATATATATCAAACCAAGGAGCGACTGCCGCAAAGCTGTAGGGGTTAAGCTGCAGATGTACCACCACCGATGCACGCCGCGCGTACTCTACATGGAGTGCCATCGACCGTAAAGTAACATCTACACCTAGATATTATACGATCAAATTCTGCGTGAAACTACCTCCTACCGTTCGACGAGGGCAGGGAAAGAGACGCGTGGCCCGGAAAATCGAGGAAAAAAAGGCGTTGGCGTACACGGACTACTTCGTCAGGGAAAATCACATTTAGCGGGATATCCAGTTTCCGGGCATCGCACCCCCTTCGCTTCAATTTCTCGTCCGTGTGTGTCCTTTGAACGCACGATCGTTTTGTACCGACACACGGGCCGGCTTTATCCCCGTAATGATCTTCGTCCTTGTGATTTCAGCGTCGACGCGCCACTAATTAACGCGAGTCCCTCGTGAGCATCGACTTCTCGTCTCACACCGAGTCCACGAGATTCACCGAAGGAGGAAAAAAAAGGTGCGGAGGCGAGGGACGGATAAAGGAGCGATAACGGTACCTCGGTATCGCGTGGATTTCGGTTCCGCATAAATGGGAGAAAATGAATGTCCAGCATTTTTTTTTCCTCCAGCAGCTTCCAATTCTTCCGCGTTTGTGGAACAAAGAAAAAAGTCGCCATAACGTTGCTTGACATCACGTGGTGATTTATGTACTGTGATAAAAAAAAAAAAATAGCCGTAGCGTGTTTGCGTATATTAAAAAATGGTAAGTGAGAGATTAGAGAGTGCGAAGGAGAGAGAGAGAGAGAGAGAGAGGGGTGGTGAACGAGGGTGTGGAAGATTTATTAATGTTTTGACGCGAGAAGCGTTAAGAATTAAGGCAAAGGGATTTCTCTATATTGTGAAAGATCCACGGGGCAATGATTGCAGTAATAAGAGAAAAATGGAAAGACTCCCTGGAAATATTTGAGATAACGGAACGCAAATATTTGGAAAGCGGCGTACTCCCCCTGGCGATATAAAGCAATATTGGTTTTCACGGGTCCAAATAAACATCTTTTATTAACACAGTGGTAACGATGGCGATAATATTGTTCGGTAACACTGTGAAGTTCGATTGGGTGGAATCGAAGGGAAGGATATTTTAATAAACGACTTTTTGTCGAAAGCCAAGGGGGGGGGGGGGGGGGGGGGTGGAAACTTTTCGATCGAGGGCCGTAAAAGCGTGGATTCGAAGCACGACTTTTAATTAGTTTTTATGAGCGTCGAACTGTCGGTCCACGCGCTTTTTATGTCTTCGAATTGATTTTGCAGTTGACACTCTGCATTTTCACGCGAACGATGCAACCATAAACTTTGGGGCTCGACGTAAAACCGAATTTCGACGCGTTCGGTATTTTTCGAGCACCCCGAGTGCAGAACTGGTCGCGGTATAGTGGCTTTCCCAGAGATTTCATCGCGGCACTTTTCTTCCTTCGTCGCTGTTCCTCATTTCCTCCGTCGCAACAAGTAACTGCGTTACGGGGAATAGGACAAGAAAAGTAAGAGGGGAAAGAAGAACGAGAGAGAGAGAAACATGTGTTTAATTGCAGTGCAGCATTAATCTCAAAGCGAGCGTCTCCAATTTCCCAATTATTTCATTTGCCATTGGGCTCCGGCGACATTTCCTATGGCAAAGACATCAAAGGCTACAAACGTGCAATTACATCCCTCATAGCGGATGCGGTTGTCTTGTTTTCTTCGTGATTAATAGGTAACGAGATAACGCATGTAAAAAAAAAAAGTAGGGAAAGCTCTGGAAACAATACCCGAATTGCTATGCGCCACCCAACGGTCCCCGATGGAACTCATTTCGACTTTACGCATTTGTTCCGAATTAAAAATCGGCAAACGAGTCGTATTTTTTTTTAAATACGACTGTTTTTTAAAAAAGGTGGATTTAAATAATTTCCGGTGCAACGAAAAAAGCCGTTCATCGTTCGTTGGGTTTAACGTTTACTCTGTAAATACTTCCGGGTGCAGCAACATTTTTGTTTCGACGCAGGAAAATACAGAGCTCGGTTGCATCGTCAAGTCCAGGCAGAGCCGGGCATAATTGACCAGGGAAGAGGCAGCCATTGCGCAGAGCTAGCCTCAAATGACCGATCCTGTGCTTTATTTATGCCCCAGGCGAGGCAAATTCTAATGCATTCTCTTTTACGAAAGTCTATTCGGTCTCCAAAAAAAAAAATACATACATACCCTGGCTGACGAAAATTGCATTTGTGTAATTTATTCTTACGTAACCACAAACCGCAGTTTCTTTAGCGAAACATCGTCGGAGCGACGCCCAGCCCGTGTCCGGGCATGATCAACTTCATCGTATAAATTAGCAATAACAGTTAAATAATTGATAATACATTTGCATCAAAACACTCGCCGATGGTTGCGAGTAACGCCTGAAAAAGGCTTCCCTCTATACATAGAACTTGTACCCTGTCGGATCCCATCCATCATCCCCATCGGAACGGCACCTAAATTGAATATTATTCGGACAATACATTGTTCATTTTGCTTCCCACCTTTACGTTCCCCTTTTTAATTCCGTAATATATTTTTTTCACCTGTATGACGATTTTTCGAATTTTCCAAAAAAAAAAATAAAATACGTAGGAGCCGCGAGGTTGTCTCCTTCTTTCATAACTTATTATTTCGCAAAGGAGCAATTCTAGCAGTTACGAGTATAATTATAAACAATCCATGATTAATTATTTACAGTTATTACGGATGCCTGACAGTTGATTGATAATCCAACGATCATTTTTATGAATAATTATTAGCCACCGTGTTATTTATTTCCCTAATCGATATATCAAATATATTTAATTAATAATTGATCGATACGGAAACAATAATGCGCCAATTAAAAATCGACACCTATATGCTAATAATTATTAATTAATGCGATAATTAGCAAGCAGGCGTTAATTAAAAAAACACCCGGATTTTGAGATGCACTAATACCGGGATATCGATCGATTGCATATTACCAGGCGGTGTATCGTGCATTACTACGAGCCCTGTATCGTGTTAAATCTTTGATATCGCAGAAACTTGATTAGTTTGTCCACCGAACCCTCCTAATAATGTCCGGACCTAACTCAAAGCCTTGCGCATTAATATACAGTAATTAATTTTCCGTACTTTCTCCTCTCGTACGCTATCGCGACTATCTCGTGAGCCACTATATCAATTTTATGGTGTTTTATATGATATTCCGTTGAATCTTACGGGACGTGCGTTCATAATGGGAAATATTTTTTGCGAACGAGCTCGTTATTGCTCGTGTCACCGTGAAATATATTTCTTCGAGTGGTAGTTCCTCTCGGAAGCAGCGGTAATAAATGACTCGAGCGTCTGATTAATTTTTTGCCCCTGGTGAATGGCAACTTTCCAAAACCGTCGCGGGAATGAAAAAATACTTTTGCATTTTCAAAACGAATTATAAAAATGGAAATTTAAATGTTTACGTGGGCTTCGGTGGGATACGTGGTCGTGTTTAGAAAACACTTCACAAATTGTACCTCCTATGGATTCTGCACTCACGCGGAGAGAAAAGGGGAGAGCGAGGGAGGCGGTTCGAAAAATATGATTTTTGCACAACTGTATAGAAATGGATTTCTCGCGGACGAGAACCAACTCAAATACACGCCCAGTGAGGTTTCAATTTCACATCCGTTACTCAATTACATTACAAAAAAAAATAAAAGTACATATATTTCTGTTTACAAGGAAAATACAAATTTCGTTGCCTCTCGGATTGTTCTTTTTGCAAAAATCGTTTGATTTCGAGTGATCCAGCGATTCATCGTAATTTGAGGCACCGCCATTTTCTGCAATGCAATTTTTCAAATTATTACCCGAACATCGATAATTTTGGAAAGCTATAAAAATGTACTTTACCGTACCCGGGTATAAAAAGAAACAAAGAGGGTACCCAGTATATGTATAAAACTGAAAGCTTTTTGTTACACGATCAACCTAGAAAATCTTCTTACAGGTAGGATTTTATGATCATTTTGATGTATTCGAAAGAAACCACTATGGTTCTTATAGGGTTAGTGGAAGGTACAATCACTTTTCAGATAAAGTTTCAGCGGTAACGTTGGAGCTGAATGTTAGGCGACTGTCACGTAAGAAGATTAATCACATACGAGGAGAGCCAAGAAAGAGAGAAAATCGATCCTGCGAAAAAATATGTTACTCTTCTTCCCATACGCTCACCTATTCGAGTATATAAGTATTGTATAAATATTATAGTATCGGGGTTCTACCTACTCGATCGCTTCTTAGCGTCCCCTTGAATTTGAAATTAATATCTCGGAAAAGGGGGATGCGTAAACGCCCCATTTAAGGGAGAAAGCAAATCCAGGATTTTGGCCTTTTCCTTCAAAATCTGTCTCGGATTCTCCGAATAGTTGATCCAATCGCGGAAGGATTATGGGGAAGGTCTTAACTCATGGTCGAGGTTCTGTGGGAGAAAGAAGCTTCCTCGTGTCTCCCCTGGAGGGTGCTGGCGTCGCGGTAGAGATCGACGACAGCTCCTCCAACCCAATTTTCGTAACTATTAGCGGCATAATAGCGGCGTGACACGGAAATCAGATCCGTTTTGGACGCATTCGGGACGTGCGACGCGAGTAGGTTGGGGCGTGTGTCGGAAAGAACGACCCTCCTTTTCCTTTACCCGCTCCATTAACTTCCCCGAGTACGAGGCCGGGATAAGATAGACGCGTACGCTGTCCCGAAATGTGACTTTCATGAACTAGAAGGGGACGAATTGTACGTTGATGGCCATAAATTTCGGCTGCCTCGGGCACATTTCACCGTTTTGCCTTAAATCATTCAAAGATGGAAGATAAAATTGGGAATTTGAAATCCCCGTATCCTCCGGGAGTGCCACGCCACGGTACGTCTGGCGAAAGTCTGATAGGACGAAAATCCCAGACACGTAGTTTTCGGCGAGTGGGAAAAGTCACGTTCTTTCACGCCGGCTTATCGTGATTTTTATCATCGAAAGGGGGTATTAGCGCGAGGGTGTATTTGTCGTTAAGAACCGGTGATACTCCTAATCCCTAATGCTCGGTATCGATTACGACAAATTACTGCCGTCCGTGGGTCATTAATAATTGCCGTGAATTACTCGGAATCCCCCAAAGCCCCGGCAATACTTTCTTCCCGGTGTGTAGCAGCAGCGGCGCTGGCTCAACTTTTTCCAAGAGAAATTCTATACGTATAGAAGCGGCGGGATGACTATCAAAACTCCAGCGAAGTAGCAAAAAGCTCTCTCCACTGTATATTTTCTTTGTAGATTGCAAATAGCCAAAGAAAACACGTAAACTTACGGTATAATGAAAATTCCATGGTTGAACTTACGCTCGTAAAGAAAAAAGCTACAAAAATAAGGGGAAAGAGAAACTGCAAATATTCTTCCAGACGCTCGCGTGTATGGAAGTTCACGTACGAGGCGGAATATGTACTTGGCCGTCCTGTTTCTTTGCGAGTTATAACAAAAAAAACAACAATCGAAAAGTCGCACGGGTTTGGTAACTCTTTGATTGGCTTTCGCGACAATTTTTTTTTCTCACGTCGTCTCCCCCAGCGTCACGACAAATGGGGTACCGTCATCCCTTTGGAGAGATACCCTCGGGTTGTTTTTCGGTTTATCATCGCGCGTTGTTCTCTTATTACCGAACCTGTTGCGAGAAAAACCGTACAAGCCACTAAAGGCGATAACGCCTTGTTATCGCACACGCTTCAACCGTTTAAGGATTTCCTCGACGCTCATCCTCTGACACGGAGAAACGAGAGAATCTTTCTGGTGTAAAAAGTATCACTCAACTTTCGAGAACCCGAAAGTCTTTTTCCTCGGGGACTCTCGCTCTCCTCTTAATTGGAGCGTTTTCCTTTTTTTTTTTTATTCTTCGCGCTAAGGTTCGCACCGTGCCCAAAATGGACGATCCGCCATTTCGCGCTCGGCAGGAGAGCACTTCCGAAGTTTGACCGCTTCCTCTAGGGATATTCCCCAGATTAGGCGGTCGCTCGTTCGGAAAATACCCATACCCTGGGTATCTTTACGGTTGTCGCTGGTCGGTCTTCTTTGCCGTGCATTTACCTGTTGAATGTTTAAAGGCACGACGAGTGGGGGAGAAAACATTCGAGGTCTGTGACGAAATCGAATCCCGATAAGGTTATCAATGTTATTGTATTACATAAACATTCTACATATTTATAACCGGCTGGCGTGTGTATCCAGCTGTGGCGCGTTTATTTTTTTTTTTTATTATTTCTTACCAGGCTTTGTTTGTCCCGACGTAAACGTATCGAGAAAACACGGAAGGTAACGGAACCACCGGAAAGTGGAGTACCGGGCACTCGCTATAAATAAATCCTATCGATTGATTATCAGAAGACCGGGAATTTCAGCGCACGGGTAATACCGATTTTCCCGGTCTATGCGGAGGATTAAGTCGGTACACGTACATAATGAAACGCAGCCGCTCTCCGCGGAAAAGTTTGCCACAATTCCGGATGTCACCGGCAAGGTGGTATAATCTCGGTTTACCCGCCGGCTTGGAAACTTCTAATCCATTGTCTCTCCAATCCCAAGTTTATCGCAAAATGTGTCGGCTTATACAGACGCCGTCTCGCGACGAGCAGCGGCGGCGGCCGATGTTTTATCGAAATCAACGCGTATGCATCCAGAAGTTGGGTTTTCCATCGGGTCTCGGGCTCGAATGAGGAGAGAGGGTTTCCGGTCGGGACCTGTCACCACCGGTTGCTCGGGGAAAAATAAGTTGAGGGATCGCGGCGAAATTCTCCAACAAATAACACTTTTGCCAAGCCAACAAGTTGCGGGGTACTCGGGCGAACCCGAGAAACGGGCTTTTCTTGATACATCTTACCCGTGGTTATTGGTGGAACCCATCAATCACGGTACGGGAAAATGCCGACGTTCGTATATTTCGTTGTAACCAATCGATTCGAGCACTTGTCGCTACAAGATAGAGGCGACTCTTATGATGGGGAGAGAAATCGTCCGGGCGAGAAGAGCGAAACTCGTGTATGAGGAATCGTCACAATTCGCACGATTTATGGGGAAAGTTTACGGAATTACAAATTTGCAGGTTTCAACGATTCAGCCGGAAGGGAATCATTCCTACGACGTAGATTTACCATCAATGTACCATTATTTCTCTTTTTTTTCGGTATCGATAATCGATAGGGTGTCGCAGGAAGTTGACAAATGCCGGGCCTCGCCTCGAGCCGATAAGAAATTGGGGAAAAAACGATTTCCAGCTCGGGGGGGGGAAATTCTCCCAAAAAATCGACACTTGTACTCGTAAACCGGAACTCGAAGCTCCTTTGCATCGTAAACACTCCCGATGAACTCCACTTCGCACGTAGGTACTAAAGGACCGAATTCATCCTCTGCCGATTTTATTCCGAAATTGCCCTCCCGAGGCAGTTGCAACCTTCGTCGTAAAGTTGGGCGCCAGCCCCGCGTACCGGGGCTAAAAGCTTCCCCCGTAACACCCCTCCGCCTTTGCTCCCGAAGTTCTTATCAAGCGAAGACTCGGCTCAAGGTGGTATAAATCTCCATCTTCGCTGGAACTTCGTTGGAGAGCGTTTCCGTTTGATCGATATGCCAGGGAAGGTCCGCGAAAGCCTAAGAAATCGCTACCGGTGAACCGTCAGGTGTCGGGTAGGTGAAAAAGTGGCTCGGGTTCCTCGAGGAATCGACAAGTACGATCCAAATGCCGGCATAAACAAAAGGAGGAACTTACCGGAAGGAATCACGTGCGAAGGATGCGTTTCCTCGAACCCGCTACTTTTTCAAGTGTGCCGCGATGCCGGTTCCGAGTGCGTCTCTCCTCGACCGCGACCACAGCACATTCACAGCACTAACTCGAGGACTTTCGACGGAAAATCCGGAAAAGTTTCCCGCCGTCATCCCTCTTACGCGTTCCTCTCGTTTCCTGGAACCCGCGAACCCATTTGTCACGGCTACCGAGTGAATGCGCGATCTCCTTAATGATCCTTCGACGAACCTCTCGATCCCACGCCTGTCTCTCTCTCTTCCTTAATTGCAGGAGGCAGGGAAGGAATCGTCAAACACGACGGGGGATGAAAGATTCGTTAGCGAGAAAAATAAAAAGGGGAAAAAAATACAAATTGCTGAAAAATGAAAACGAATCTCCCGGAGCGGTCCCGCGAGAAGACTGTCGGTGAGTCGAGAGCTCGCTGCTATCGGACTCTCCGCTTATCGCGCGATATGTATGTGCTAGGACGTACGTCGTACAACTAGACTGGGACGTCGACGAAGACGGTTCTTGCCGTTGACCTGGACCCGCCTTGCAGCGCTTGCGCCACTCCGCCAAATTACTGCCCTATCCGGAAAACCATTCCTACCTTTTCCCATGACGCAACGCATCGTAACGTCCTACCTTGGTATTCCACTTGTCTAGTTTCTCCAATTCAACTAGTGTTCCGACTCCCGACTCACCCATGGAAGACACCTACGAGAAGATCTCCGAGAACTTTCGGGCTCTCGAGTGGATCTCGCACTCTCTTGGTCTTTCTCCTCTTACCGGTGGGCCAGATCGGGACGCAACTTCCGGTCCGTCCCCTCGACGCGCATTTCCAACCACGAGGGCCACGACGGGGTTCCATTCTCTCTCGTCGTCCGCCACCCCCGCATCAATTTGCAGGGTTTTGGCTGGTTCGAAGTTCCCCTCGCGATCCCGGAGAAGAATTAGCCTCACGTGGACAGGTTTTATCCCTCTTCGGCAGAGATTGCCGTGTAATAGCTCCCTAACCCACCCGGAATGGCTCCACGTGCGGACAATTTGACACCCCGAAGCACGTCGTTCCCCGTTTTTGCATAGTTTATGCCGGCAAACGACACGACTCGAATGCTCCGATGACACTTCTTGCACTTACATAACAATTTCGGGCTACGTGGCGAGAATTCGTCGAGGAATTCATGGGCTCACCCTCTTTCGGAAGGAATTTTATTTTCCATAAAATTTATGACGAACTGAAAAATGACCGCGAGAGCCTGAAAAATCGCCTGAACTTTTCATGCTTTACCGATCGCGTCCCGACCGAAGCCTTTTGCGTCACTTTCTCGATCTCGCAATTTGTAACCGATTGTACAAAAAATTGCTGGAATTGGGAAAATTCGCTTTTCGCTCCTTTATTCTCGCAATTAGGAACGAGAAAAAAGAAAAAAATGTGTGTTCGCTTTTTAAATTTACAATTGAAACTCGAAGAAGTGGAATAAACGAAAAGGAACTTCCTTCCGCTGAATGGAAGTGGTCGTAGGTAAGTTTCTAATATTGATTACCTGGAGGATCGCGTTTTCACGCATACCTGTATCCACTTGCAAGCCTATATACAAGAAGCGGTTGCATGTTTCAAAGCAAATTCGAAAGCCATAAAGGCCTCCAATTTACGTGGCGAAGGCGGAATCGATCTCCTAAAATCAATAAGAATGGAGTAAACGAATGGACTACCTGGGAAATCGAAATCTCGAGTAACGGGTGCTCGTCGTTCCTTTGTTTTCAGCCTTTCGCTCGTTATCGCGGCTTCGGGCCTGCGATCTGCCCTACAAATGCATATTCCAATTCGATCCCTACCTTCGCATCGTGTAACAACCGGGGGCTTATTCGGTTTATCGCGAAATATAATATATGCGCCAGTCAATTGCAACCGGCGAGGTTGTGCAACACTCGTTGAGCCTCTTCATGACGTTCCGTAACAGTAGAATGAGCCACGAGTGACTCTTGGAATCCCATTTATTGACCAGGATGCAAACGTCACTTCAACGCACGGGAGTGCGTGTATTTTTCTACGAGAGGGAATCCTTGGCATCCGATAAATAAATAAATCTGCGCGGTCCCGATAATTCTCAATTATCGTGGAAAACCACGCGACGATTATTATTATTATTGCGATTTTTAATGTCATTGTTGGCAGCAAAAAAATTCAATGACAGTCATTCTGATTGATTACCAGGTGAACTCTTGACGTAACGGCTCGGACAAGACGACGCCTTGACTTTCGGTCACGAGCAGACGCGTGTCAATAATTATTTATACATTCCCCATTTTTGCATCTGTGCACTCAGCGAGTGCATAGCGAGTGTGTGTGTGTGTGTGTGTGTGTGCGGCAATAAGAGGCCGTTTTCGAGCAGCGATGACTCGTTCCACCTTTTTAATTTGTACGAGGCTACGTAATCCACACCGACGAGATACAATTTAATGGTTTGTTTCTCTCCAGTGTGTGCCACTTCAATGAAAAGAGGAGACAAGCGCGAGTGATAAAAATGGTCGAGGAAATTGATTGCTATAGAGTCAAAGTCATTTCTATTCATGTTTCGATTGGACACGAAAAGAAAGCTCATTTGTCTCGGTTAGGCGTTCGTTATTGGCGTGGGAAAATATTGAATTTCCGTGAAACTTTTTCCCATTTGTTTCTTCGCTTCGTTACGATCAAATCGAAGTTCGATGGAGCTTCTTCGAAATTCCGAATTATTTGTGCATTTATTGCGATCGACTACGATTGGAAATTGAAATGGTAAAAGGTGTTTTTTTTTTGGCAGCTTCGGTAAAAGGAGGTAATTTTAATTAGTTTCCAGAGATTTTCGAGCGTAAGAAAAAAATGGGAGGCGGGAACGGTTATGAAATTTCTTAAGGTATCGATTGCAATACACATAATAAAGTTACGCGTGTTTTATTACGTTGGCAATTCCTAGGAATCGCTGATAAAATAAAGGATTCCAGCAGCAATGAATGATAAAATGGAATTCGACGTAAACACGAGCCCGAGTCGTCACTGTCCTCCTTTATTTGCCCCATTTATGATGAACCTTGGAAAAGTTTTACGACGAAAGTGAACCGGTTACGATTGAATTTGAAAATACGTTATTTTTGATTTCGGTCTGACGTGAAATTTGCCTGCAACTTTTATGTCTTTTTCAGCGACGTACCATACGCCCCGAGGTTTTATGTGCCAGAAAGAAAATCAATTCCATAATTTTGTGGAGTCATAAACTCCGTAAGGAATTTTCAGCGAAAAGGGATTATATTTTATAGCTATATACCATAGATATATATATGATTCTTTATCTATCCCTTTACGTCAGTCTTTTTAACGTTCCCGGTATAAAAAGATTGTAAGATCGAAAAATGCCGTGGCTTTTTGCCGAGGTGGAGGGATATGCCATTTCTTTAGCGGCAAATCGAAAAAAAGGAGCCCATCAATTGCGCCGAGTCTTACGTTCCTCCGGAAAATCCTACATTCGCGTTTAATAAAGGGATCGTTTCCTGCCATTCAAAAATTTTCCTACTTTCACAAATTATTTACTCTAGCGATCGCAATTTTACTCAATTACCCATTTTATTATTTTCTCGCTCACTTATTCTATCGCAGCCAAAAATCAGTGGCATCCCCACGCTGAAAGTACCGTTGCCATTTTGGGACGGCACCCGGTTCTGCCATAAATCCTTTAAGATTCGGACAAATTTGGAACCTGAGAGACCAGAGCCAGAATTTCCCTCCCCTCCATCCATAATTGAAACCCCCTAGACGTTGCGTTTCGTCCGAAAGTAGCTGCAGTGGATGAAGGGATGAAATTCATAAAACGCACTTCCACTCGTTGAAGAGCCAGACTTGGAGGAGAAATGAAAAGCTGGAGGGTAGTTGCTCGATACAATGTTGATACAATGCGGTACCCTTGGACGTATTTCTCAAAGGATGCCTCATTTCTGCGATAAATTTTACTGCGCGAGGGAGCCCAAGGGACGCTACGCTGCGAAATTGTAGAAGACGTATAGCGTTTCTTCTTACCCCTTTCTATTCTTCCACCCCTTCTTTTTCATCCGTGTTTGTTTTCCCTTTAAGGAAATACGATTTGTACGGAGGAAGATGTATATCTTCCTCAACAGCTCGTTGAGGACATTTTCCCTTATACGTATCGTCAGGAGATAAAGTTTCATGCGTCTCTTGAAAATGAATTCTTCTTTCCCTCCCGGTAAAATAATACTTTTTTCTTTTTTTTTTTATTTGGAAGCCAAGCGACCCGAAAACCGAGGACAAATGGAACAGCGTCCCGGCATTTTTCGAGAAAATGCTCTGAAATATTTCCGTAATTTATTACCACCGGAGGAATTTTTTGCCACTTTTACGAAAACCCGCGCATTTGTCTCCCGCGGCGAGCCAGGGGCTAAAGGTTAAGGGAAGAAAGGCTCCGCGAAATTGGAGGATCGTTCGAAAGCTCATTGCCGCCTATCGGTCCACCTTCTAATCGCTAAAAAATCTCCGACGTTTTTTTCTGTTTTTTTTTTCCAAAGCGAAAAGGGATCGGAGAAAGTCGAAACACGCTTTTTTTTTTGCAGGGGAGGGATTCTCGAGTGACGGATAAAATCCTGGGTACGAACCTTCGGGATTTCTGTGACGTTATTACAGCTGCCGAAATTCACGCGATGGGAAAAACCACCCTCTTATGGCTCGGAAAGAATTACCCATTTCTTTCAATCGAAGGGAGGCTCCGGGGGATGAGATTTCAAAGGGACTTGCTGCAGCCTCCTTATCATGGGATTTATCTTCCTGTTGCAGCTTTTTCGCGATTCTCGCCGGTAATTATCGGGTTTCGAATATCTCGTCTCCGGGGCTCTTGGAATTACCAACATTTTATTTTACAAATAATACAAATTTAGTTGTACGAGTACGATTGGGAAAAAATATTTAAGAAAAAACAAAATTTTCTCAAGGAAAATAATATAAATTCTCGGAATTTTTGGAAAATTTTGATAGCACTTAAAAATCACTAGGAATTTTCGGATCATCAAATTCTGAATTTTTTAATCCCCAACTCCTCCACGAATTTTTTCATCAAAACTGTAACGAGAAAAAAGAAAAGTTTGAGTATCGATAAGAGGAACCTCGCCTTAGGGAAGATATCAGGAGGCGACGATTAAAAAGTTGCTTGAATTATTACACCTCCGGGCGAACTTTCCTTTTAATAAAAAGTAGATTAGAATAAGGGCTCCCTTTAAAATGATTATCATTATTATTATTGTTATCATCGTGTGTTTTGAATACAGCCGAAAAACAGGGAACACGGGGAAGCAAGCGCTAAAGTGTTCATTAGGGAGTCTCTCAACGATGCTTTTAGCAATACCACACACACAGGAAGTCATAGATAAGGCTTGATATTACAACGTTAACGGCAAATGCATTGTCTGTGTCTGAAACCATATTGGCTCTTACTACTGTGCCGCTCTGATCCTTCGGTACAAGGGAGTATCCACCTACCGTAACGCGAACATTGTCGGTATCCTGCATTGTTCCTTTTCACCCCCGTGTGTGCACACACACATGCAGATAACTCTTGCCTTTCCCCTATACAAGGTGTTATTATTAAACCACGAGTAGGGTTAATCTCAAAAACCACCGAACAAAGTGCATTTTTTTTATCGTTATGGGTTAGAGTTTATCAGGAAATAAATTATATTTTTTTTATATTTACCACCCCAGCTTCTTTTTCAATAATTTTTTTTATCCAAAATTCCCAATTTTTGGACCCACCCACGACTTTTTATATTTGAAGGAAACGTCCCAAAAACTCGATGGGTTAATTAATTACCAATTTTTGGACCCACCCACGATTTTCTGGTTTGGAGGAAACGTCCCAAAAAATTGTAGGGGTTGGTTCGGGAACACCCTGTACGCGCCTGCTGGAATACGATGCAATCCAGGTAAACGGCAGGATCGCTTTAACCACCGCTGGAAGGATGAACAAAAGACTGCGTCCATCTCAATTTAGGTTATCGAAATTTCCCCGGAGAATCCGGACTTCTCGATCCAAATTGTTTGCGACGGAATGGATGCTGGCGAGCTAGCAATTTGCCAACTCCGAGCTCTAATTGCGAGCATGGCCACGCCATTTGTTTCCTAATAACCGCATTTCTCATCGGGACGACGGCGCTAGCTGCAGTCGCGGATGCAGCCGCGCTTGGCTCGCGTCAGGAATTGCATTATTGACACGTCAAGGGGAGAGGCAGCACGAGAAACGAGCCTTTCCTGGAGGCACTAAAAATTCACGGAGCTGCACGAAAGCCACCAACCCCTATTTTTTTTCTTTTTTTTTGTTCTCGACCCGACCGCGGGCTTTCCTGCCGACTGCGTTTTATTTGTTCGCGGAAGTGAAGGCAAATAAAAAATTTACATAGCGGTTCGGCTCCGAGCGAAAGTTTTAAAGACATGGTAATTAGTGGCGCTCATCACTGAGACATTCAACCTGAAATTGGCTCATACATATGGATGCCCTCGCGTTGCATGCTTAACGACTGTCGCTACCCGTCGAAAATTCCCAGCACATCCGAGGCGAACGAAAATTCGCCGGACGATTAGATGAAAAATTGTGGCATCGATCCTCGAAGAACTGCTTTCTTTTTTTTTCTTTCTTAAATAGGGAGCGCAAGCGGATGGAAAAAAGGAGTCATGGATCGGTACTGGAAATTCCCGCTAGAGGCTGCTGTCGTCGCAAACCGGACGAATTTCCAAGGTTCGAGTCACGCGACTCGGGACTAAACCGGGCCAATCCCCGACGAGTTTCGCTACGCCGGCTCCTCTGGTGGGCAAATTTCGTATCGTTTCTTGGCGGGGCAATTGCGAACGACTCGGATGAAAATCCCTCCGATTTTGTAAAAAAATGTAACGCGGGGGTGGTTGTCGCAAATATTGGAATTACATAAATTCGAGGAAACCACGGAATTGGTGAACTTGGCAGGATGGAAATTCGCGGACATTTCCAATCCTCTTATCCTCTTATCCGGTCGTACACAAATTAGTTCCCAGGAAGACAAACAAATTACCAGAGGGTAGAGGCAAGGGGGAGAATAATTAGCACCTACCCAAACCGTTAATGAATCCGATGTTTACGACACGCTACGATTCGCAAGCTCATCTACATCGATCGTGGAAATTGCTTGCACCTGCGAACGCTCGGCTAACGACAGATTTCGAATCGAGATCGAAAAGCGATCCTTCGTTTTCATCCGAGGATCGTCAAAGTTGGATTTGCCGCAGTTCTCGAGGATTGATAATTTTTTCTTTTTTTTACATTCGAGAGAGGATCCGGTCGGATAAACGAGGCAACGGGAGCTCATTACGAGATAATTAACAGCAGATTACGTATCGTAATTCCGCGAGTTGATGGTACGGTATAATGGAGCGTAATTTCCCGGCTAATGTACCGCGTCACTTGCCGTCGCGACCGGCGTTTAGCCACGGAAGTGTTTCCTCGGAAACTTTCATTCCATTAGAATTTCCCAAAGTTTTCACGGTAAATCGTCCGGGACGCTAATGGTACGCAAGGACGAGAGAAAGGGTGGCGGGTCCGCCTTAAAAGTCCCTAAATCCCGGCTTGAGTGCTCCGTAAACCCATTTTAAATCACGTACGCGCGTGTATCGTACGAGGAGGGACGCGGTCTCGCTCGTGTCAAAGAACGAGCAAACGACGTTGTTCGCAACGGTGTTGGAATTCATTGGGTTTCGTATGAAACGCTTTTCGTGCTAAACGATGCGTGGAGATGCCACGCTAATCGCGGGTCCACGCGAACAATGGCGAATAATGCAGTATGTCTACTACGATCGTTGAATGGCCACCCCTTTGTTTTCAGCCACCGGCGTGAAAATTGCTTTCCTCTCCCTCTTGGATCTTCCAAACACCGAGGACTCGCATCGACGGATTTCCCGATCGCTCTTGCCAAATATTTCCTCGGCATTTACCGCCGATTCCACGACTCACCGGTGACGTTCCGAGCGAGATCGGGGACAATTTAATAAAGTGGGAGCCAATCACGGCACTCGCGTGGGTGCCATTAGCGAGAATAATCGTAATTTGCATTTGGGAAAGTGGTACAACGCCGGGAGATTTATGGGGTTCCTCGCCTTTCATCCCCCTGCTATTGTCTCTCTCTCTCTCTCTCTCTCTCCCTCTCTCTCCCTCTCTCGGGGAAAGAAGGCCAGTGGTGTGAGAGAAAAGCTTCTTCTTTTTTCTCCCGGGCTCGTAAACGACCGGAGGAATAAATGCAGTCTGTTCGTGCCTTTGTGATAAAAAAGTGTAGTTTCGTCTTTACGTACTCCCAGGTATATGCAAAACTCTTGTTACCTTTACCTTCCACTAAAAGTCCATAATAACAGAAGTTTCCACTTTAATGCGGTATCAGTTTCCCCGTGAAAGGAAGAGACTGGGGATGTACTTCCCCTATCGCGCTATCCCTTCCCGAATCTCCCGCCTTCCCCGATTGGGTGATTTCAAAAGAGGGGAAGTGCACGCGCGCCAATGGTACTCGACGCGGATTGGGATTGGTGCCCCACCACCGGACGGTTACCTTTGGCAATTAATTATTAATTATCAATAAATCAATCGATCGAATAAATAAAAAGTATATAAATAATTAATGGTCAATAAATTAATCAATCAATTAATCAGCCATCGTGGATCCTTGACCGGGTGTTAACGAAATTATCCCGAGAAGTCGTTACGCTTCGCGACGGAAAACAACGTCTTCTTTTTTTTTGTACAAGCCCGCGAGAAAGAAATCATTTAAAGAAATAAGAGCGAGCGATAAAAGTCCCATTGGAAGCTTCGAATGCGAAACGATAAAAGGCCGATGTAAAGTTAAATCGTCTCGTGTGGGAAAAAAAAAATTGGAAAAGCCCTAATTTCCTTTTAGGGCCAATAAAAGGAACGTTATTAATGTGGAGTTCGGTCGCGAAAGGTCAGACTGGAGACTGCTCGCATTTTGGGAGCCTTCGCTGTAAAAGGACACATCATGCTCGCAGAGCCCCGTTTACGATTTGGCGACAATCGTGATCTCGGGCTGGGATTTCGGCGAGACGACCCCGTGAAATCGATTCCACGGGACCAATCGCCCCGAGAGGCCATATCTCTTATCCCCGTCCTACCTCGAAAAACCGGTGCCACGTCGCCAAGGAGGTCGAGACCGGGGCGTAGAGTTTAATAAAGCTTTTTGTATTCTGGGTGCACTCCACGGCGTGCACTATGCATTCGCACTCAGCGATTCTATTTCAAAAAGAGGGAGAATGAAAAATGCACGTCTCGATTTTCGCAACGGAGCTGGGCTGGAATGCAATTGCATATTAATGGGACTATCGGTACGATTCGATACACGACGAGTGCGGGTGGCAATTATATTTATTTGCTGTAGGATTCGAAGGAGAAACAGGTTCCCGACGTGGCCGTAACCATATTGAACCCACCCCCGCAAAATTTCTTTCGGTCGCTGATCGTCCCGACCGGTGGGAAAGACGCAGTTGCGGTGGAAGACTTGGCCTTGCATTTCCGTATTTCCCTCTTTTGCGCGAAAAACTTGCTCTTCAGCTGGCCCATCTCTTTCGTCATCCTCTCCACGCCGTACCTGTACTCGTTCGCCTGCGTCTCGAACACGTTCAGCTCGGAGATGAGGCACTGCAACAAAAAAACGAGGGATTCCCGAAAAATTCGTTGCACTCTTCTCGGCTGCGATTAATAATTACGCTCCGCATAAGCGTAACTGCTGTCGCGGAACCGCTAAAGTAACGGAATACGCGAGCACGAGATAGGTCAAATCCCAATTTGTGCTCCATTGAATCGATAATGGGTTAATTGGATTGAGAAATTACTCATTGTCGGTATAAGCTTATCCCAAATGCATTCTATGCTCACTGGATTGCATCGAGCACATGATTCGAGTCGCTGAACGCGCCGAAAAAAAATGTTAAAAAAAAAATCGACCATGTAATTTGCCCGACATTTGTCGAATTTGGGTTGATCGTTTATTAAATTTCCGAAATTATGGAGTTCGAAAGAGCCACCACCGCGTGTTTCATGTAAATTCTCCAGGTCCCCTCGGGTCGGATATTTATAACCAATTAAATCGGCAATAATTAATAGTTTCCTTCGAAAGAGTCGATTCCGCCTCCGGGTAGAGGAGACATTTTTTGTTAAACCATAATGGAAAATGTATATTCTCGGCGGAGTGACTGTAGAAAAGAAAGCTCGAGCTTCGCGCCATTGTTCGTCGATCGAATACATCAGCTTAATCCGATTTCGCCGAGACTCCGCGTTCGTAGGCGAGGAAAGGCAAAATGGTACCGAATTTATCGGCGAGGTGATGCAATAACCGAGGGCAATTGAAATAAAAGGGATCGAGGGTAATTGATCGAGGAATCTTGTCGCTGGTGTAGCGTCTAACGAGTCGGAAAGATTTCACGGCTGGATGGAGTTATTAATGAGAGCCGAGTAGTAATTCCAGCTGCTAATGTGTACCTTCATTTTCTTGCCACGTTCCTGGAGAGCTTTCTTCGTTTCATCCAAGGCATACGTGACTTCCGGACCCGGGTGCTTGGCAAGGATCTCACGTAAATTCATGTACAGTTTCTCGGTGTCGCGCACCTTCTTGTCCTTGCCGATCATCTCCGAGGACATCTTTAAAATGCGCTTTTGGAGGATCTGGATCTTCCGCAGCAGCTCGTAGCAGCTCGGATCCGTTCCCTGTACAATCGAGGGCTTACTTTTACCGGAAACTTTCGCACTTATTGCCGTGAATGAGATGTTTCTCTTTTCAATTTGCATAAAATTTGAATTCACACGGGAGACGATCCCCCACCCATTGCCGGCAAAGTTATTCCAAAAAGAAGCTTTCCTTTCATGAAAATTTATGATACTTCATTTAAGAGGAATCTACTCACATCAGTAATTTATGGGGAAAGATCCTTCTTTCTTTTCGCGAGAAAGGAGGAAGCTTTGCGCCTTTTTTTCGTCGATAAAAATGAAATTTTCATGTGAAATCTCCGCTATAATTGAGTGTTAAAGAAATAATTAATTGGAAATTCAATTTCCAAGAAAGAAAAGATTGCCTCATTTAGGTTCAGACTTAATTAATGACCCGGATTTTCTCAATTTTGTGAAAAAATGGTACCCAATTTTTTTTTTCAAAAATTTTCTTACCAACAAATTCTGAATTAATAGCAATAACAATAATAATAATAATAATAATAATAATAATCATGAAAACCTCCAATTTCCTCCATCTGTGAATATTCAAAGGATTCTGCAGCTCCTCCTCCAGAGCCATCACCTTCAGCCTCTCCTTGGTGAGATCCCGGTCCAGATGAAAGACCTCCTGGCGCAAATCGCTCATATTCGAGATGCTCTTCGAGAGCAACACCTTCTCGCTGCGCAGCTTCTTCACCTCCAGCTTCAGCAGCCGGATATCCTCGAGCCTCTTGTTGTACTCGCTCTCGCCGCGATTGATCGTGGCGTTCAGGATCTTGATCCTGTCCAGCTGCAAACGAACCTCGTCGTTCCTGCGCACCAGTTGGGTGCCCACGATGTCCCTCTCGCTCATCACGGTCTCCAGGTCCTTCCTCTGCTTATTCACGTCCATGTCCGCGAG
The DNA here is from genome assembly GCA_949825005.1 of Gasteruption jaculator. NCBI lineage: Eukaryota > Metazoa > Arthropoda > Insecta > Hymenoptera > Gasteruptiidae > Gasteruption > Gasteruption jaculator. The sequence goes on from OX463761.1 coordinate 154,580, forward strand.
CTGCAGGGCTTGTCTTAGTTGCTTCTCCTCCTGTCGCATTTTCTCGATGGTCCGCTTCAAATTCCTCGCCTCGTCCTGCGAGCTCATGAGTTCTACCTTCAGCTTATCCTTCTCCTTCTCCAATTTTCCCAGGACTGGAAATAACGAAAAATCGGGACGAGGTCAGGCCAAACGGAACCACCCTGATTTGGAAATTCCAACGCTTCGACGTCACTTCGAGAGACTCTCGCCGAAGAGTCTCGCGGTTTCGCGCCGATAAAGAAATTTGACGAACCGATAATTGCGAAACCGCGAGAATCTCGTCCTTTTGACGTTTCATCGAAAGCCCTTACGAAATTCCTCCTTGACAAGATTAGCTTCTTTGGCGGCGATGTCCTCTTTGAGCTGCTCCACTTGATGATTCGTTATCTTGAGCTTGCTCTTCAGCTCCTGAACTTGATCCTGCGCCTCCATCAAACTTTTACTGCACGAGTTCCTCTCGGCTCTGACGCTTTCGAATAAGTTCCGCTGCTGCCTGTGTTTCGCCTCCGCTTCGGACAACCGTTTCTTCAAATCCGATATCTCCGCTTGTTTCAATTTCACCTCGTCCGCGTAGTCCTCCACCTTGTTAGGGTTCACAAAGGGTTTAACATTTTGCCGGATTACGCGCAGCCGCTTTAATCAACTTTCATGGGGGACAAAAATAATTGCCATTTTGTTTAACCACAAATTTATCGAGTTTGTGGGAAAATGTGGGATAATTGAAAAAATATTTTCCATGTACACGAAGTTCTATAATTTTCCTTGAATGTGAAAAATCTAAAATCGCCAAATAAAGAATTTTCCGAATTTTTGAAAATACCCAAAAATTAATAATAAAAATATAAATAATACCTTGAACGTTAATTCCTTAGTTTCCGCATGAAACCTGTCCCGTTCTTTTTCGCAAGCCTCCAATTTTTTCAAAATCTCCCTTTGGCTTTCGACCGCAGTTTCCAGGTCGTTCTCGACTTTCTTCTTGTTCTGAGCGACGATTTCCCATTCGGCGAAAACTCGAGCGACGGTTTCTTTGCAATTGGACAGATTTTTCGTCAAAATGTCTTTCTCCCTCGTCAGGGACTGCACGGTTTTTTTCTCCGCCACCAACTGTTTTTTGAGAGCGACAATTTCGGTATCGGTGTTTTTCAAGTCGGTCCTCAACCGGTTCAATTCGATCTCGAGCTTCGCGCGCATTCTTTCGCTTTTGTCGATTTTCTTGTCGCTCTGTTCCTTCTCCGCCCTGACTTTGCCCAACTCCTCGCGCAATTTGGCGTCGTTCGACTGCAGCGACTTGAGCTCGGCATTTTTCTCCATGACGTCGCGCAGCATCCCGTCGATCTGCAAATTCGACTGGTTCAGATCGGTCTGCAGGCTCATCTGCTTCAGCAACAGCTTGCTCGCGTCCTTCTGCAGCTTGTCGTTGGTCGATTTTTGCTCCTTCAGCAGGTTCTCCAGCTTCATCGCGTTGCCGACTGCCGTTTTTAAGGAGCCGTTCAGCGTCTGAAAATTAAAAGGTCCCTGAAAGCTCTCCCTGTGTCCCAATTTACGCGTCGAAACGTTTTACCGAAGAGTTGGTCTCAAAATAAAGCGGAATCAATTCTCGCGAAATTCCAGGTACGTTTCACGCGAACCGAAGCGAAGCGGAAACGGAGTGGAGTGAAAAATATGATTTTCTCTGCTTTTTCCCGGTCCGATATTTTTTTTTGGCAAAATGTTGGGAATCGCAATTGCAACTCCGGTGGGCGAAAATGCGTCAGAGATTTTTTCTATTTTTTGTTTTTTCAACTATTTATTATTTCTCATTGTTGCCCGGGGTTATTGTTTTTTATTTATCATTCCCGGAGAAATTTTTATTTTTTCTCCAAATCAATAATAATTCTTTTGCTACCATATTTTACATTATTATTATTATTCTTAATATTTATGAATTATTTTTCTTATTTTTTTTCTTTAACGTCGCAGCAAATTGTGAGAAGTTATTTCTTTTTTGGAAGATTTACCTCCAAATCGGATTCTTTGTTTTTCGCTTCCTCCTGCAACTGCTGGTAATCCTCCTCGACTTTCTCGCGAGCTCTGCGTTCTTTCGCAACTTCCGTGATTTGCACTTCAACTGCCTCCTGCAGTTGACCAATTTGCTGCTCCATGTCGTTGTTTTTCCTCTCCAGCTCCTCCGTGTAAGCGATCGTGGTTTTTAGACGGTGCCGAAGAGTTTCCATTTCGCCCATTAATCTCTCCCTGTCTTTCAACAGCCCATCTTTTTGCTTGCTCGTGACATTTCTGTTGAAAAATTAAGGAATTTACATGAGACCGAGGAATTTTAGACGCGAAGAAGGAAAAATATTGGTATCTTGATTTTTTAAAGGGATGAATCTCCTCTTACTTAATTTTTCGATTTCTTTTTAAATAATTTTCGATATTTTAATTGGACCCTCGACGACCCAAAATAGGTCTAAAATTTCAAAATTGAATTTTAAGGTACGATAAAAAATCACTTGAAAGCAACGAAAATTCATTAATTTCTGGAAATCAAATTTTATCAATTTACAGAATAACTCAAGAAAAATTCCAGCTCTAGAAAATTTCATTTTTTATTTCGAAGAGGACATTCGTTACCAATGATCGCTTTTTCGAAAAAAAAAAAAAATTTGCAAACAAATAAAAAGGAGGCGAGACGACGGGACACTTACTCCTCCTCCTCGGACAGTTGTTTGCTCTTCTGCTCGAGCTCATGATTCAGCTTGTCAATGGTGGACCGTAAATTTTCGATGACTTCCTGCGCGTTTTGTTCACGGCTGTGTGCGGCGTCCGCCAGTTTCATGGCATTCACGATTTCCTCTTTCAGTTTCGCGATATTTTCCGCGTCGTTTTCCACGATTTTTTCGAGCTCCCGGATTTTATGGGATCCCTCCACCACTTCCTCCTGCGCTTTGTTCGCATTTTAGACATTTCACAAAAGCTCGCTTTGCTTTACAATTTTGGTGTTCAAACAGAGAAGGGTCGTCGGAGGCACCCCTTTTGGGCAAAGCTTTTCGGGAGTTGGAGGTTTGGGGCGAAATTTATGGAACCCGGCACCCCCGGCGACCCCGAGCCACGCTACCCTTAATCACCGGAGCTTTACAACCCTCTCCGGTGCTAAAAAGGAAAAACAAAGCGTCTAATGAAACCGTAAAGCTCCGGCTGCAGTCCTTTAATCAGACCGAAAGGTGCAGCAGACTCTTCTCTTCTCTTCTCTTCTCTTCTTATCCCCTTGAATGAGTAATTGACTTTCCTCACCTTTAAAGCGCTGCATTGTTCAATTAAATCTTCCTCCTCTCTATGACATTTATAAAGAGATTCAAAGAGCCGCGTGTACTCCGCCTCGAATGGCGCTAGTGCGTCGTTATTTTTCATTTCTCTCGTGATCTGAAGAAGAAACGGATACAAAGTGAGAGACGTGGGGAAAGAGGAAAATGTGTATGCACGGCAGAAGAAACCTCGAGACGCGGAAAAAGGCGCTCTTTGAACGTGAGATCGACTCCCTTTGCCTCACCTTCGCGTAGTCTTGCTCCAAGGAGCAAAAAATCGTTCCAGCGGAGCTTCCAGTAGCTACGGACTCCCGGCTTTCGCTTCCCTCGTTCTGAAATGTTCATCAACCCTCTTAGCAACGATTCTGTGTATTGTTAATTATGTATATTGAAAGCCTCTTTAAATATGCAGCTTCCCCTGGACGGGATTAATTTCTCTCTTTTTGCTTTTTCTTTTTTTTTTGCTTCGTCCCTCGTTCGCGCAAAGTCGATGGGGAAATCGGGTGATCGGATTTTGCCGTACCTCGGGTGCGTCGGTTTCGGGCTCATTTTCGGTATCGTTGGAACTCATCGTTCAAAAAAGTGGCGAAATCTCGATTGACGATTCGTAGGTTACCGAATTCGGGAATTGGAAGCGTCAAAAGAATAAAAAAAAAAAGAAAACAATTGAAGTAATCGTAGGGAGGGCGTTCCGTGACCCAATTAGCGACCCTCCACTTATCCTTTGGTAGAATTTGTTTTCTACTGGGCAAAAAATCCCCCAAAAAGTGCATCGAACTACAGTAGTTGCGCCTGATGGACCGAAAGTTGACACAAAAATACTAAAGCTACTTCCAACGGCGCAAAAGTGACTCGAACAACCACCAAATCTAGATTCGAAACGTAATAAATGCGAAAACCCCTGGAATAAACCCAAAAAAGTGCGTCCAAATCGCAGCGGCTATACCTGACTGGCTCAAAGTCACCAAAAAAATCCCTAAAACTACATTTTTGTGCGCCAAACTACGGCAGCTACTTCCAACGGACGAAAAGTGCCTTGCAACGCTCGAAAATTCCACCGAAGCGGATTCTCGCCCCATAAATCCCCTAGATTTCCTTGCGCTCGGGCTCCTACGTCTTCGCGGTACCAGGACCCCACTCCTGGTCTCTCGGATCGGCAGTTACCGGGTACGTACCCTGTCCAACTCGGCATTCATCTCCATCTCCATCATGATTGCGAGGTTCCTTCGAGACCTGTTTGCTTTGTTAGAAAGTTTGTCTCGCGTTACCGGAGAAAATAGCCAGTCGCGGCTGACGCAATTACGTCGGAAAGAGTGCAGGAGTGTATATCGACTGAAGCATCTTCCACCGACGACGCGTTCCAAGTGGAACTATGCGCTTTGTTGACTTCAGTCGCCATGACGATACTTGAAATCCTGCGGAGGAATAGGTCGATATAATTCTCGTCTCCCCGCTCGAGGAATTTCCACTTTATCGCATGGAATCAATCAGGACCCGCCGGAGGCACGGTTTGGGGATGCAATCGACGGATCCCGCATCTGTTTTCTATCAGTGACATTTAGATATCCAGTGTTTTACGGCACCGGCGAAATTCCCTAGCTGCACTAAAGCTTCACGTGCCGCTAGTGCACATCAACGATTTTATGTCTTTCTCGATTTCCAATAGTATCGCTGCCCCGTGATTTACACGGGGTATATATCTATATATGTATACAGATACGCGTTATTTTTGCACATAAAAGTAGGCACTTGTTTCTTTATACGCGTGTTAGATGTCAGACGTGTACATAAAACCTGCACATTTCCCTACCGGTTAAGTGCTGCCTTTATGCATCAAGTGCACTCGCGTCGGGACTCTCGACGAAATGGAATAAATGTCTCTCCTCGCTAAACCCTCTCCTTCCTTGTGTTTATCGACCCCGACTGACAAGTGTGCCAATGCAAGTGACGCTAACAGTTTGTAAATACCCGTTGAGCCTAATAGAGGTTGGCCCGAGTGCCAGAAGCCCGGTATTTTGCGTCCCAGCGTCTAGCGGTTGCCGAAATAGTACGCGCATGCGCTTCTCGCCGTTCAAATCGGTTCGATTGCGGGAAACCCGTGGGTAGTGTAGCCACCTGGTGTCGCTTGCGGGAACTGTGGCTACGAGAAAGCGTGAAAAACCGAACGATTTCGATTTTTTCCGCATAAAAGTCACAAACAAATGATTTGACACACTTTTTTTTGTATCATCAAATATCTTTTCTTTTATATTTCATTATTAATCTCTTTCATTCACCCTCCGTAACATACACAATTTCCCTAATTCTTATGTTATACGTCAGCTAAAGCGATATATGTATAAGTAAATACAATGTCTATCTAAGAAGGCATCGAAACATACACGTAGTACAAAATCATTCATACTAAGTATTCTTTCTTCTTCTTCAATCGCTTTCCTCCAAAAAGAACGACCCTAATTGCCAGTCTTTAAGGACCAAATCGCGTCTTCTTTAACTTTCTCCCGTTTCAGGAATGAATCCCACCCAAATTTCTGCCAACTTTTTTTTTTTACGTAAATGCAGAATCGAAAGAGAAAGAAGATTCGCTACATTCTTCAATTCAATCGAGTCACCCCAAATATCCTCCTTCGATACCAATGAAATTTCATTTATTTACAAATTTGGTTTTTTTATTTTATTTTATTTTAGCATAAAACGTCGTTGATATCGAGTGACGATTTTCGAGTGGATAATCAGTCCTCCTTCTTTTTTTATTCCAATTAAAGATACATACACTCGACTTTTAAACCTTTTGACGTGTCGGAACCGGAAACTCTCGAACCTTTCGCGCAAGGGTCGCCGTTATTGGCTACCACGACAGTGAATGTTCGCCTCAAGCTCGCGTGCCGTGGAGACTCGCCTTTACAATTTCAGCCGGACGGGGCATCGCGAATGTCAAAAGACTCGAAAGGAAAAAAAAATGTCGAGTGGCTCGATGACAAAAAATGTAAAAGTCGAGTGTACATGTATCTTCCGTTTCGTTAAAAGCTCTTAAAACTCGTTTTGGGCTGATACTTATTAATACTTAAACGACAAATTCTACAATTTCGTACAGTCTTTTTCGCAATTTTTTTTTTTCGAAACACATCCACGCGTTTTCTCGGGTGTTCTAAGTGTACGTACTCGATCGATTACAATCTTGACTCTTCATGAAAAAATCGAATGTCTCAACGAACGCTGTCGTTGTTGTTGCAGCTGTTATTGTTCTTTTATTTTTCTCTTCCGCGGTTGGAAATGATAATGAATTGAACGATGAACTTATTGTCTCATGATTTTTGGCACGTGAGATGAATATCTACAAAGCTTGTTATTTTTTTTAAATTTCAGTATCAATAATTTTCAACTTTCAATTTTAACTGATAATTATTTTGGAAAATAATTATTAACTTTCCCGGCAAATTCTTCAAAATAATTTGAGAAAAAATATCGTTGTTTTCGAGTACAAGCTTCGTATAAATTCAATTTCAAATCCACGATTTTTAATATCCATGTAAGTGGAACACCCGATTTTGCTCGGCAGTTGTAGTGTGATGTTTCGTTACGGCTAATCTCAAAATTTCTTCGCCTAGTAGTGATGTGACCGACTCTCTCTATTTTCGAATCCTCGCTTGCTTTCAAAATTTCCGACTCTTGGTTCGTTTAAAAAAAGAAAAAAATTAAAAGTTGAAACCAAATTGGCAAAAATAAGGTATTTACAAGAAGAAAGTATTGATACTACGGTACGTGTTCAGTGGCTCAATGGGAAGCCGGGAATTTTCAAAGCAAACGTACAGGACGAGTCACCGAATCCGTGACTTTCTCTTCTCTTCGCTTCGCGGTATAAACTATTTTAACTAGGTATATATATATCATAAACTCATATATTTTTATGAACCTTTTATATCACTGTTTTAAAATAAGCATAAAATTGAATCACGTCGTTACTTCTTTCCTCTTCTTTTTTTTTGTACGTGTTTTGAAAACTTATCTATGCATATCTCGATTCTCTGTATATCAGCAAAAATGGAACATGAAATCCTTTATTTCTTTTTCCAAGTATCCGGGAGATTCGTACGGTAAAATGCTGCTTCCTACGAGTCACGTGTAGCTTTTATTTACTACGTGCCTTTAATTATGCGTTTGAAAGTGAATTTTTCGGCAATTGTTTATCGATCCGGTACCGGTGGAAGCTAACTCTTCAAATTTATCTTTATTTTGTAATTTGAGTAATTTTATTTTTCCAAAATGCCCGTGAATTATTACACCTGCGAGGGTTTTAGTGAAAAATATTTCGCAACGTCCCCGGACAGCAGCAAATTACGAAAAAAATCTCCCCCGAAAATTTGTTTTCTCTATATTCCACTCCTTTATTAGATTCCTAAATTTACTCGAAAAATTTACCAGTAGATAGAACAATCGTTTATCAAGAATGTAAAATCGCGAACGAAACTAATATTATTATGTTTTTCACATTCATTATTATTATTATTATTATTATTAATAATCGTTTAAGGAATTGAAGAATCAAGGAATTATTTTTAACAACGACTTATTATATCCTCTTTTTTTTGTATCCCTCCTTCTTTCAATTCGTTCGAAATTTTCTTCTTCTTTTTTTTTGTTTGTTTGAACTCCTTATTTTCTAGAAATAGCTACGTGTAAAAATATTTGCCGTTATAATTAGCGCCGTATATAATTACTATGTATGTTTTACCTCTTCTTTTTACTTATCTCTTGAAATATTAAATATACATACGTGTGTGCGGCATTTTTTTTTCTCATATGTACAATGTGGGCTAAGAAAATAAAATGTCTACCGTCTGTGAAATTTTGTGTGATTTGATATGAACAATTTTTTTTCCATTTTTGTTTATCTTCGTGGATTTACCCTATATTTAATTTCGAATCACTTTCATTTGAATAATCGTCGACAATTATAGAACTCAGTCTTCTGATCTAATTTGAATAAGAAAAAAAAATTCTGGGTTGTCATAACAATTTTAATTTATTTGAAAAACGGGAATTTTCGGTCTCGTTTTTGTTGCACCTGCCTTTTTTTTTTCTTAGCCCACACTGTACGTGCAATTATGATACAGATATATCTTACCAATCTATGACAAAGTCGGAAACTCAATAAGTCTAAGGAAAAACTAAAGGGGGCGGGGCCATAAAAAATGTGACTAATCGAGTCCTTTCTTTTTACAAGTTCGGGAAAGAAAATCAATCTTGGAATAATTTTTTTGTTCTTTTCTTCCCCCCACATCAACAAATGTTCCTTCCGCTACTGCTAAAAAAATTACTTAGCATTCCCTGAATTCAATAAACAGGTATGCCGAATTTCCAACAATCACAGAATTCAATGGCAATCCACAAATTACCCGAAAAATACGGTTGGCGCGCTTGCGTCTCCCAAAATTCGAACGTTTTCGTTAAAATCCAACAATTTCTTGCTTATTTTTATTATTTTCAAGAATATTTAAACAACTCGCCGAAATTCCCCGATATTCGATCTCGAAAATCCTGGGAAATTTTTTGGGCCCGAATTTTCAAGTGGCTCGAAGAGAAAATTTACCGTCAATTGAACAAAAAAAATAGGATCTCAAAAAAGACCCGAAACTTTGCGATTATTAATGAACGTTAAAGAAAATATTTTTTCGAGAAGAATTTTTGAACCTTTGTAATTCAAAGCTCGGAAAAGCGGGACAAATTTTGCAGATAGCCGGTTCGAGTGGAAGAAGAAACTTTGTTACGTAAAAATGATGTTTACCGCTTTTTGTCCCTCCTAAATTTAAGTATGACGAAATACGATACCGACGTTTTGTCTTTCGTCGTTCCCCTTTTTTTCTTCGTAATAAATTCATCTAGACGTAACTTGCGATACAGTGAACGGTGTTACTTGATATAAAAAACATCTATTGCACACTCTGACGGGTTTCGTATGACCGTAACGCGGTAAGGGAACGTTATTACTACTGCAGCGACCACAAAACACCTTGCCACAATTCCTACAATGGTGTCTTCGTCGCACTACCGTGAAACCAGCTTGGCAAGCCATGCACCGGGGAGCGTCGTTATCGGGAATCCATGCAGGTGCTCTCTCGACGCACTCCTCTCCTCTTTCGGTCACCGGAGATGCTGCAAATAGCAAATTTCAATGAATCATCCTGATAAATCATCATTCATCCGAATCCACTCGCGTGGATCTCTTAATATTTCTTACTTTTTCGTTTCATCAAATTGCAATTTTCTTTCGACTACGATTAAAAATTAGAACAATTACTTCGTTCACTGGGGATGATTTCCTCCAGCTCTTCCTCGTCTTCCGGAATGGAATCTTGCCGGTCCAGAAGAGTCTCGTTCCCGCTGGATTCCGTGCTATTCGTGGACCTCTCCGACGAAACCTGAGTCTCGCTCTTGGTCTCCTCGTCGTCCAAAGTCTGGCTGCTGTTCATCAGAAAGACGCATTTCAAAATGTTGCGGAGGTCCGAGGCGAAATTCGTTTGCAGCTGATCAGCGACTCCCGCTATGCAAACGAATAATCTATGGACAAGATCCTCCGACGATCTGAGAAAAAGAAAATAGTTTACGATAATTAATTGAAAAAATTTATCTCCGATTATATTCTTTTTTATTTCGTAAAAAAAATAGGATCCATTGCCTCCATAAATTCGAGGGGGCCTGGAACCAGCGAATTTATTGATTAAAAAAGAAAATTGAAAACAACAAAAAAAGATTAGAAATCCCGATAACGGAAAATGCAAATCTTTTATCCCAGCTGCGGCAGTAAAATGATCCCTTGGTATTGGATGACTCACTTTCCTATCTGACCAACTCCTGTTTCACTTATGTAATGCATTTGCCCCGTGACTCATTAAGCGGAACGACAAAGGAAGCCTAGAATTACCTGAACTTAGCGCGTATTTGATTCCTATTAGCTATTTCAGCAGCTTGCATGGCTAAGGCGATCTCCTCGTCGTCCTGGCAATCGCTCTGAAACTCGCTGGTCTCCGAGCTGGAATCGCAGCAACTGGAGCAGCTGGAACTGGAGTCCTCGGGTCTCCGGTTATCGATGAAATCAAGGGACTGCCCCCCGCCCACTCTCGAAACCACCGACTGGTGATTCGCGAGATGTCTGGCGTTCGAGTTGGACCGTTGCGTCTCGTTCGTCAGAACGTACAAGGACGAGTTCCTCGGGGGTGACGCCAATCCGCTCTTGTCCGTTCTCGGACCCAATCCGTCGTTAGGCAAAGTTTCGGGATTGGCGTTGGAGCAGCCGGTTATCATAGCGGTCGTGGCATTCGGATTGGACCTCCTCTTCTCGGAGTCCCGCAGTTTCTTGGACCGAATTTGCTCGAGTCTCGATCTGCGGTGGTCCAGGAGCTTCCTATTCTGCGACGACCACGTCGTCCCGCTGTAATTCCGCAATGGCTGGCTGCCGATGGAGGAACGCTGCTCGAAATGCTGCATCCTCGGAGAAGCGTTCGGACTGTGGCTGCTGAAGTTCGGCATTTGCCTGGTGTTCTGACTCGGGTGCAAACTGCCACCGTAGTTCGTGATCCGAGGATTGAGGCACCTGTCGACGGAATTCGATCTCGAACTCTCGCTGCTCGTGGTGGATTGAATCACCGTCGAATTCCCGTAGTTCTTCCTGTCGTACTTCCTGTGATTTTTGCGTCTCAGGTGCTTGCTCTCGTCTTTGCTGGATTTCCGCATGGAGATCTTGTCCTTCGCCAGTTTCTCGATTTTGTTGCCGATTTGGTTGATGGTCTGCGACGTGGACGGGGGACAATTCTCGCACTTCAAGTCGTACCAGAATTCCTTGCGGTTGCACTCCTTCGAGTTGTTATCGGGAATGTTGAGGTTCAGGTTCTCCCAATTTTCCGTGTAATTCAGCTGAAAATTGTGACTCTGTTGCTGCTGGTTCGAGTCGCACACCGTCAGGTGGCCGTTGCCGTACGCGACTCCGATAAATTCCTCGTTGGTTCCGTCGAAGTTCGACGATATCCTCTCGCTTTTCCTCTTGTTCTCGTTCAGAGTCTTGCAGACGCAGGAGTTTTCCGTGATGGTCCGGGTCGTGGTCGTCGACGAGGAGCGTTTCGGTGAGTTCAAGTGCGAGCACGAGTAGCTCGTGTTTTCCTGCACGTTCTCGTCGGGGTCCTCATCGTGCTCCTCCTCGCCTCCGCTCATCTCGTTCGTGAAGGACTTCTTCTCCTCCGGGCTCTTGTCGTACAGGCTCGTGTTCTCCGACGAAATCACCGTGCAAATTCCGGAATCCGTCTGCTCGGAGATTTCGTTTTGACACTCGTTCTCCAGCAAAAGATTCGACAGGGTCTTGTTGGCCTCGGATATGAGCTTTTTCGAGTCCAGATCCGGTAGGGAATTTTGTATGTGAATCGTCTCCCCGGTGATGTTCTCGTGAGACACTTGATTCAACAGATACTGCGTCTGTTGGATTTCCATGGTCCCCGAGTCTTCAATGATCTGGTTGATATCGGAACCGATGAAGTTTTCGTCCCTCTCGGAATTTTCGAATTGACGGTGGCCGCTGCTCTCGCCGGTTTCGGTCTCGTTATTCGACCTCTCGTTGTCTCTGTCGTTCTTTCCATTGACGCTTTCATCTCTTCTCGCGTTCGACCGGTTCCCTCTCCCTTCATTGATTTCCTCTTGGTCCAATATCTGAACCGCGTCGTTGGCCACCTCGTCCATATTGTTCCCGGTGTTTCGGGTGACGGTATAGAAATCCACGATGAAGTCCTTGCAATTCGGGTAGCCGGTGTAAAAATTGTTGACGAATTCCTCCAGATCCGGTATATCCTGACACAACGTTGTGGCCGTTGTCGTCGTTGTTGTGGTTGTTGTGGTCGTCGTGATTCTATTCGTTGAGGTTTGCGTGGACGGTTCTTCGTTCGAGCATAGCAATTTTTCCAGCATGTACAGCTCACGGTTGTTCAAGGTCCACAGTAATTCTCGAATTTTCAGCAGCAGCGTCTGTAAATAAAATTAAATAAAAATTTGATCCAAAAATAATTTATTGCAATGCGAATTAATACAATACAAAATTTATATAATTAGTATTGTGTTACCTAATGGCTCGAATTTTTAAATAAATTGTGAATCCAGACACAAACCCTGAAAGGTCGGAACATTTCGCTGATGGTATCGGCAGAATTTAAGCACAGGGGTCCACCCGGGGGAGCCAGAAGCCCGGAGACGATGGCCAATCGCGGGATGGTGAACATCAAAGCCGGTTCGTAGTTGTCCACGTCCGCTTGACTCAGCAAACCTCTTTCCAGCGCTCTTTGCAACGTTTCCGAAAATAAAACGCACACGAGTTCCTGCTGCTCGTACTCTTTCGTCGATTTCACCGGTACCATGGCTCCCACGTAGCAGAGTTCAAAGTCGGCGAATAATCGGTCAAAGATCTTCAGCGACTCCACCAGCTTCTCCAGCGACGGGTCAATTGGATTTTGCGTCTGAAAAAGATACTTGGGGAGGAAAAATGAAAAAAATTAATTGTTATATCTGTAAAATCTGCCGGACGCGAGTCATCTCGTTCCGAGACAACGTTCGAGGCTCACCTTCAGATTCATGTGTCCTTTGAGAGCGTGCTCACGTAACAAATTTCTCACGATCTCCAGGGATTTCGTTAACGCTTTGGCCAGAGGTCTCATGGCCGAGCTCTCGGCCTCTCGATTCATGATGGACGAGCCGGCTGCCAGACATTCAGCCCCGAACCACAATTGTCCGGCCAAGTTCTCCTGCATCACGTCGTCCGGGAACTTCACCCTGAAGTCCCGGTTGGCGCGACTCTCCGGGATCAGGTCGTCCATGATCTGGTTGCATATCGTCAGGACCTTGTCCTGACAGTGTCTCAGCTGGTTCACCAAAGTCGTGCATCTCTCGGGCTCCTGCCTGCCATCGAACGAATCCAACTCGCAGGCCACCGAGTTCAGGGACTCGTCGGCGTAGAAAAACTGGGCCAACAGGCTCGTGTCGTCCCTCTGAAACGCGAAAAAAGGGATGATCGTTAAAAAATGGACGTTCTTCGATCCCGTGGGAATTTTTTCGTGGACCTTCATGGTCCACGAAAAAAATATTTATGTAAAGGTTTTTGGGAGAAATTTAATCCAAAATAAATGAGAGAGCTTCCTATGGTTTAAATAATGCGAAAAAAATAAATAAAAAAGCAAAAAGAGTGTTGAAAATCGCGCGGCAGGATTGTATCCTCTTACAGATTCACGACACGCTTTCTAAACGTCGTTTCGTTACAACTCTTGATTTTCAAATCCGAGGTTTATATCACCATGGATTTAGAGTAGTCATCGGACCCGGCGAAAACTTTCTAAATGCGTGCGCGCTGCAGTAGACGACGTAACTCGACTGCAGCGGCGAAATGCGTTCCGAAAATGCACAGATTCGAGATCAAGAGGGAATAAAAGCGTGTATCGGTTAAACTCGACATGGCTAAACATTGACCCATTTATCTGCAGGTAGTTGCTTACGTAAGCGTGATATCACGCGTTTTCTCTTTGCCTTGTTATTAAAGTCCTAATGGCTCGGCTAAATGGTCACTGGACAAACATCCACTCTCCTTTTTTTTTATAGTTTTTTTTTTTTTCATTGGACATGGCGTAAAAAAGCCAAGCATTTTCGGGCTATTTGCGAATTAGGTCAGGAGTAGGTCCAAGGTCGGCCAAAATATGGACCCGCACTGGCTCGAATTTGGAAATTTTCGATCAATGTTTAAAAATTGCCCTTTTTTATTTTGACCCAATTTGGAAATCAATAAAAATGAAAATTTCAGGGACAGGGGTACAAAATTTCATTCCATGGATAAGGGCCTGGAGTGATTTTCTACCAATTTATAAAATTTCCATGTTAATAGTATTTTTTTTAGGAATACAGCACGAAACGTCTAAAATAAAACTCACGTATGACTTTACGTAAATTAACATGAAAAATAAAGTAAACTGCAATGATTACAAATTCAATGGCTGATAAGAAAATCAATTAATTAAGCATTCCCTCCTTTTTTTATTCCTCCTATCTCATTTGTATATGATACCGAAAGAATTCCATAACAAGACGTAGGAGTAGAGGAAGAAAAGGATGATAAACCGAGGGGAAAATTACCCAAGGTATGAAGAAATTAATACAGTGGAGGATAAAGAAGCTGTCCGATAAAAACTTATTTATATTCACTCCGTGGCTTGAAACCTTGCTTAGAAAGCTTGTACCTACTTAGTTTCTAACGAAAGTGAACGCAAGGATATTTTTTGAAATGCTTTAAAAATGATGCGAAAAAATTTAGACTAGATTTGGAATTCGTATTTTCGGAAATTTTTCAGGTGGAAATTCGAGTTCTTGCGAAATCTTCGAAAAAAATATGAATGTTAGGAAATTCCCACGGTGGAATTTCAATTTTTTCGAAAATTCTATTTTCCAGAAATTTTCCGGCTGAATAAACTTTTCCCTCACATATTTTAATTTTCGCTCACGAAAAGACGCGTCAAAATAAATAAATGTGTGTGTAAATAAAAAGCAGATGTGGCATCAAGGAAATCTACTGTCGGTAACACGCGAATTTTTAGTTCTACCAAAATCCCCCCCCCAAAAAAAACGTCTTTCTTGCTATTCAATTTTTCAGTCCGCGTAATTTTTTTTTCCAGTAGCTTTTCCTAATCCAGAGTGCAATTCTCACACGTGCGTTAGGAAATAAGTACAAGAGCTGGAAGAAGAAGCTCTTTCTTCGCCGTCTTATTAAAACTCCCACACGTGTGGGTCTGATATCCTTGCACATACACGTGTGTTAATTTCCCGTGTTCGCGTGTACGCGCGGATACGCAGATTGTATAAGTTATTACCGCAAGAAACTCGGATCGTGACTTTCGTGTGTATTGCAAATAAATACGTATGCAACGTCTCCGATGCACGTCATGCTCTGTGTCGGGGAACACACAGTTTCTCGTTTCATTATCCCTCCTCATATTTTTTCCCCTTTATGTCATCTACATAAGTCCGCGTTGGACGACTATAGTCAACCTGTTGATCTTTCACCATGTCGCTTATGGATTCGCCCGCTAAATAAACGGCATCTACGTACATACATACTTGAATTCGACTCATATGTCGATTTACCGAGTCTCTGCGAAATCACTTTTGTCCCCATACGGTTTCGGTCGAATTTCAATCGGGTGCTTTTTTTTATTAATGATTTAAATCGTGGCCCTCCAATGGTTGGTTCATTCAAATTCAAGAAGGTTTCTCGAAATTTCAGAAAATACCATAAAGTTGGAATTTTTTATGGCGAACATTTTTGGGCTGTAATATTTTCAATAGGATTTGTCCAAAAATTCGAATTTTCACCAGGAAAATTCCTGAAAAATTGAAAATTCAGAGAAAATTCCTCAAAATTGGAATTTCCACGGTAAAATTTCTTTGGAACTGGGATTTTCAAAATTATTAGAATTCTCCCTCAAACAAGCCTAAAATTTTGTGCGTCTGCCAAAAGAAACGCATCGGACAGGGAACGTGGGCATCGACAACGCACAAAATGAGCGATCCGAAGCAAATAGGGAGACACGTCGGGGGAAAGCCCAGGAAGGAGATAGTGCCAAATGAATGCTAACATCAATAAACAGTTGGAAAGAGTCCCAAGTTTCCTCGCCGAGTTAATCCTGAACCTTCCTCTTATCTCCCTTTCTCTCTCGATCTTTTTCTCCTCTCGGCTTATAATCTCAGAGCCCAGAGAAAACTCTTGCAAGGCGATGACAACGACGAAGACGACGACGACGTGTCTGACCGCACGTACACAGGCGCGTATGTTGCACATGTGTGTGTACACAAATATCCATTTCAATAAATATACATATATGTATATATTATGTACAAATACATGTACGAAGTATCTCTTGGCGTCATCGGATGTCTTGGCATGTATAGATTCAGTATAATCGAATACTTCTATGTTCTTAATAAAAATAAGAAAGGAAAGGAAAGGAAAGGGGATTCTGATTTAAATTTGTTTCGCTGCGATCTGCGATTCTTTTTCTTTTTTTTCCTTGACGCAATTCAGACTCGTACCTGAATTTCATTAGAATCTTGTCTTCGCTTCAATTTGACCTGTAATATTACCGTACATGCAGGAAAAACTTGCAATATTTAACAAACTTCCAGGACAGGAAGAAATCTCTGATGCGTCATGAAAATCCCGTTGAAATAATAGCGAAGATGCATTTTATCCTCATACCAATTTTGCAATGTCGCGACTTCTGCGGTTTTCCCTGTCCTAATTGCTCCAGATCCGTGTCCCATTCACATTCAAAGTGTATTGTACTAATTGGAGAGTCTACATATTTGGGCAGAGTTCCGATAAGAGCCTCCATTAAAATATGTACGCGGAAATCGATTCTGGAAATCTCCCTCTTGGGGAATTAACGAGAACGAATTTGCAGAGACGCTTTTCGAAATTGGGTATATTTGAAAGAACGCGCGAAGGCCCAACCGTGATAATCCTTAGGGCCTATCCTTATGTATTCGGGATATCTTGATCCCCGATATTGCTTTTGTGGAACTAAAGTAAACACGGTAAAATAGGAATGGACAGGATTTTAAAGATACGAAAGATTGTTTATCTCGTACAATAAATATTTAGAGGCTGCAAACATGTGGATTCTGCGTTAGCCCGAACTTTACTTTATCTTGAGTAAACTTTTGACGGTTGGTAATAAGAAAAACAGCAAAAGTAGGACGCCATCATTCGGCGATTTTACGGATACCTCGATACAGCAGATGTGGAGCCAAATGGAAGCACGGGGGTCATGTATCGCACATATGTGTAAGGGTGGAATGTCTTTTAGGGGACATCAAGTCGGTGACTCATTTCTATCTTACAGGGTTTTGCGATTCGGAATTCCCTTATCGCCATAAAAATCTTTCCTCCTTACGTCTGCTCGGCACGGGGAAATAACGACTGTGTACGTATACCCAACCCAGTTATGCAACGGATGCGGTGCAAACTGCTATTATCCTCCGACAATGAGTCAGACTGCAAAGGGAACCGAATAGTTTGCTCGATTTCGACTCCCCAAGTTTGCAACTAGGCTTGGAAAATGGTATTTTCGAAAAACAATTCTAAAAGAATAGGAGAAAATCGTGGCTGTCCCGTAATAATAGTAGCGATGGTACTTTTGATATGGGACAAGAATAGATCAAATAAATGGGACGATTCTTAAGGTCCTTCCGCTTTTGTAACGCCATCTAACGCTACAAATTTGAATCAGACAGAAACATGTTATCTCTCTTGTCCCTCGAAAAACCTCAGTTTATACAAATAAATATATGTAAATACGTATTCCTTCGGTTTCGGACCTTGAGAGCAACGCGCACGCAGATAAGAGCGACACGAATTGCAGGAAAAAGAGGAAAAAATGTAAAACAAAAGGTAGGAAATGAGTTCTCACGAACAAAAAGAGTAAGAAAATTATGCTAAAACTGTAATGAAGCAGCATTGCACTTTTCAATGAGGACAACGGTGACGCACAAATAGCATCAACGAAGCGTTGCCAAACTCTTGGAAAATGGCGCTCTTTGTATTCCCTGTATAGAGTACAGCGCTGACACGTAACTAAACTTCCATGCTTTTGTTCATATTATACTTTATTAAACAAAGACAAACAGGTATAGACGCAGGTAGGAGTGAAAGGAATCCCGTTGGTTAGTTTCGATCATAAATCAAGAATTGTTTGTGATTCTTTGTGTATTTCTTTTTCTCCACGTTCGAATCATATGTATGTACCCTACCTACTGGTAGCAAACGGACGGATATGTAGAAAGAGAGAGTGTTGTTGCTTGTGTACTACTATTTTAAAGAGGATCATGTCTGTATTGATCTGAGATATTTTGATATGCATTCAAAGTGTCTTATTTCCTTAAGGTCATAAGAGAAACCAATAGGCTAGTGGAGAATTGGAAATTCGAGAAACATGTCCTGAATACCTTTTTTCATTAGACATATACCCTGCATAAGTAATTGCAAGAAAAAGAAAAACAATATAGTGTAATGTAGGAAGTTCCCCAACCGTGGATACTCTTTTTCTCAAAATCGGCACAAAAAAATTTTCTTCTTCTCCAACGAAGAAATTTTATTGCGCTAAAAGAATGTGAGACCGTCGAGTCGAGGTTCGCCCCTTGAAACTTAACCCTTTTTGATATTAGCATTTTTTTACTTTTGGTTTTGCTCAAAGTAGCAATTTGGGTTCTAAGATTTCAAGAAAATGAGATTTTGGAAACGCGACATTCTCTTTGTCACCATTTTTAAGTGAAATTCCTTCAAGATTTTGAGAATTAAAAGTCCTTAAAGGGCGGATCAAGGAAACCATAGGAAAAGAAAGAAATTCTAATTTTAGGAAATTGATAATACTCGAAAGGAAACAAGACACTGGGAACAATGATTATGCCTCTGTCTTTAATTTTAACTCGGCTACGATGGCCTTTTGAAGAAACAAAGAGCGTAATAAGCCATAAATGGGAATGAAACTCTAATTACGGGAATTACATCTTCATTCGAATCGAGGAAAAGGAGAGATGTAACCTCTATCTTCGAATTGGCTTTGTCGCATAAATGCCCATAATTTTAATGTCAAATTATAGCCGTTACTCTGGGACGATATTTCTTTTACAATTTCTTTACTTTACGATTACATTAAGTCGACGTTCAATTTAAGAAAATTCCACCAGGTGTTTCCTTGTAATTAGTTTCTTGACGACTCGTTAAGCAATTGAAAAAATCACAACGATATTTATAATTCACCTCCGATTTACAAGTTAAACTTTGTCAACCGATTAACTTAAAATTTACGGGCAAAAAAACAATTCCAGGAATCCATATTGTACAAACGTGATTTAAAAAATCCTCGATTAACCATTAATTAAAATTCAAAATAGCTAAAGATCCAAAACGTGATCTTCGACCACCGCTCGGCCTCCCACAATATGGAACGCTCCAATGTTATTTATCCACCAAAATAAGTGCCAGAGGGAAGATGCAGGCGATAAGTTGTAATCGCAACAATGTGTATCGTCGTAATCAGCTGATACACGGGGTCGAGAACAACGACGATGAGTCTGTAAAATTGATAACGCGTAAAAGTGCGTGCGAACGAATGGCACTAATTAACAAAGTCACGGGACGAAAAAATAAAAACAAAAAACAAGAGATAAGACGGAGCGACGAGGACGACGACGACGATGATGATGATGATGATGGCCATCGCGATGACGACGATGGCGACATATTTCGTGGGACAGGAGGAAAACAAGAGACCGCGGAGCAGGTGGTCGCGGTGCGGTGGTGAAATTTGATGCGTAATAAATTTGTCACACACATTTCCATCCATCCGGGAATGCGTGTCCGTGTTGAAAAGTAATAACATACCTTCGGCCTGTAGAACCATTTTCTGATGGACTCCATCGCGCAGTTCGCGAGACTCCTTCCTGTCGCCGAAGAAATTTTCCCCGAGGGTCACTGGGCCTTCCCCTGCATCCGCATTCTATTCCCAAAGTCTTATTGCACCGTCATGAAAATAATTACACGCAGTTTTGACAATATTACATTACACAGGCGTACGTAACTACGTACGTACGTATACAGCCGCACTCACACATACACGCGCGCACACATTCGCGTTCCTTTCTTTCAACCGAACCCACGACTTTTAACGAGAAAACCCGAAATTCTCGAAAATGTCCATTAAACGAATTTTCTCGCTTCCCCGTTGACTCGTTTTCTTCCCGTTTCTGGCCCCGTCAGTGCTGACACTTTTCAGAGATGGTCGAGGAAAGACCGAGACTCGGGAATTTTACTCGTCGGACATGCTTGTGTATCAAGTGTATGTGTATATATATCTGTATATATATATACACATATGACCATCCAACGGGCGTCGCGCGTCCAAGAGTACTGAACACAGAGCTACGAGAAATGCGCTTGCGTTCGTGCAGTCGCTTTTACGGACTACCGTCTGTGATCTTCCGTGTGCCTCGAGAGTGTCCTTCTACGACCCATATCGAGTTAGCCGACCAATTCGACTTTGCATCTCGCTTTTTTTTTAATCGTTACGGAATCATTGGGGAACGATAAGGAAGTCCAATTAACGAAGGGTCAATCGATGCCGAATTTACAAATTAAGTTTAGCGAGATTTTAAATTTTATGTGAGAACAAAAGAATTTCGAATCGGCTGAGAAGTGTGATGTTGTATCCAAAAAAAATTCATAGATGGCGCCGCAAGCAAATTTGTAATTGTTGACAAATTTGCTCGGTCGAGAGATTTCATATCGAGTTGTTAATCTACGTTGGAATTTGTCCAAAATTACGAATTTGCTTGTGCCGCCATCTATGAGTTTTATGGTACAACATTGAAGAAAAGTTTGGTTGACTAACTTTGCAGATATGCCGTCGTAGCGGTAGTGGCAGCACGTGAGTCTATATTGCAGGAAAACAAAAGTTTTATAAAATTTATAATTTAATATTTGAAAATGAGTTTCGCACTTTTAATGTGCCTGTCACGATTCACAAAAAATACGATAGTACCGGTGCAATATGCCCTTCAAGTAAATAATTACGCTATACCTTGTAAGTAATCAAATATTTGAAACTTTACTTTGAAAAATATGCTAACCGGAAAGAGGTTAGAAAATGATCTCTGGAAACATGATCTTTTTGATAATAAATTTGAAATTTATAAACTATTATTATTATTATTATTGAAAATCGAGAGACTCTGTAAAACCAATCAAAAGTATCTATTTTGGTTAATTCATTCAGAATTAAAGATTGTATTCCATAAATAGGAACTCGAACATTTGAAGTAAAAACAATTGAACATTTAAGAAAATAAAAAATTTTGATCTTTATTATTATAACAATATTTTTGTAACGCAATAATCGGTGTTCCTAAGCCGAGAGACCTTAGCGAGTAATTTTTAAAAAAAGTTTTTGTAGCTAAACTTAAAATCAAATGATTTTTTATTCCAGCGATTGGTGGCAAGTTGTTCAAAAAGGGCAAGAAAGGTATGGCCGTAGAGAAGAAACGTCTCCCTGTTGAAACCGATGTTAACAAATTATTAACTTACGTTTGTGGTTCAAATATTTTAAAAGAAGGAGAGGATGTTAAAATTAAAGCAGATTCCGAGTACCCGGACTGGTTGTGGAACATTAGAACCGGCCCCTCTCCAACTTTGGAGGAATTAGATCCGAATACCAAAGCTTATTGGCGACGAGTAAGAAAAATGGCATTGATAAAAAACAATTTAAAAGCCTCTTTCAGGAAATTCTGAGCTTTCTGAATCGTAAGCTACAAAAATCCTTAATTGTTTAAGTGTACATTGTCATTTGAATAAATTAGTGTTTCGAAAATGTTACCGTGCTTTATTTCGAAGTCATCCCACACTGAGTATCCGCAACGTTATCGAAACTATGAAAATAATTTTAATTTATATTTAAAATTATTCATCTCGATAACAATAACAATTGTTAAAATAAATAAATTTGTCAAATAAATATGTATTTAATCAGGATATTTTTGACTAGAAAAAAAGATACTTGGATTTATTTTAAATTGATCAATCCAGAGACGTAATTTTTACAACTGCATTTGAATTCTCGTCTCGCTGGTATCTCCATTTTCAAAGTAGTTCGGAGCAAAGAGAAAACTGTATCAAAAAAAAGGAAATAGTTAAACGATACACGCCGCAACGACGGTTAGTTAACGGATGGGAAAGGAAAACGTTTTGTCTCGTAGTCCTACATATGGAAGTGTCTTTATATCGAGAACACATGGGCTAATTATATCGGCGATAAATACATGCCATGGAATTGTAGAAAAAAAAATCGTCCGATATCTGCATATTTACACGCGATACACGTACTTGTTCTGACTTTTGAAATATTTCTAAAAGAATTAACTAAAACAGGATTGATAGTATCGAATAGTACTTTTTAATTTATATATTTGTGCAACTACAATTGCTAATAATCTGCATACAATTTATGTATTTATTTATTATTATAATCCATATATTTATTACTATTATTTCATAAATTTATCATTACCTTCCAGATCCTTCGGAATTAAGTCATTAGATATTGTATCGAATCTGACAAAAGCTGTCGAGCACCTCGACTTAAAATTTGATTAACGTATCAAGAAGAATTAACGCATTATCCTTATATCAACGAGCGAGAAAGCTTCGAAGATTAACTTTTGCAGGTGGTAGGTGCATTTAAGTTCCTGTATGAATTTTCTAGAAAATGTCTCAAGGCAGTATCATTTTGAGTTCGTGAAATGCTGTTTTATTCCACGGGCTTTCAATTCTTACACCGACAAGATGCTCTCAACATTTCTATTTACTAAAATTTACAATCGGAACACAATAGCACCGAAATGCAAATAAAGTTGTACATAGTTCGAGTAGGTATCTCGCATTAGGAGGTCTGATAGCCAAGTTTTATTGTTTTGTCAGCTGATAAATCTATATAAAGAAGGATCTGCTTCTAAATGAATCATTACATCACCGGGACAACAATTCAGACATCGGATCCTTGTCTCGGAAGGGAAAATATCTCATTGTCAGCCAGAAAAGGTACAAATTATGTAAATTGAATTGATTTTAATTCTATTATAAAATATATCAAAGATCTGTGAATTATTACTAATTTACTAATTGTTACAAATAATTCACAGGTGAGCAGATTGTTAAGGATAAATGTTTATAACGTCATCTTCACTTTGGTCATCCAATTCTTGAGACTTCAAGAGACAAAAAGCAATGCTTTTTTTGTCGCTTCTTGTCTATCTTTTGTAAACATATTAGTACATGACAATTAATGTGAAATTGTAATTCCAGAGACATTTTTTACAGTTGGATCTTATGTAACTTCTTGAAGTTAATGCACATTATCGCACTGCTAGTGTGAAAAGTGAGTATCAGATATGGATCTGAAAATTGCAATTTCTTTTTCTTCAACTTCTAACGTTTTCCGATGTTATCTTCAATTTATCACACAAGTTCTTCAAAATAGGTGTGACAATATCAGGAAAATTCCGTGACAAATTTGAAATTTTACAGCTAAGGTTTGAAAATTGACCCTGTATCAGCAGAAATATGCATTTTGCAATATCTGTAATTTCAAGACCATAAAAAGAAATCCATAATCCTGGAAATGTTGATAATTGAAGAAAACCAGTTTTCTCACTTTGTCTGTTACAATCTCGCGTTGCACTGATAACTTTAGATTACTCGTCTTAAGATTATATGTACCGACTTTTTCTTCACATCTCTGTCTACGTAGACGTCGTGATGTAATCGTAACCCGAATGCGATGACGAACAATGTGAATAATCAGTTGATAATCGTTCGTGATGTTACTGATAAGGCAAATGTCAACTGTGTATGGTCTTCTACATGTTTTTACATTTCCTCATCGCCTGCTTATTTTATTTTATTTATAATACTATATATTGTTACCCTTGTTTTCTGATGGAAATTTATTTTATTCAAAACAAAAGTTTCTTAATTTAGGAATTTCAAATTGGATGTAATTCACAATTTTCATTTTTTTACATGAATAATTTTAAAAAAATATATTATGAGGAACTTTATTTGAACAATATGACAGAATAATAATAATAATAATAATGCAAAATTCATAATTTCGAACACCCTAATATAATATATTTAATTTACATATTTGTGAAATATAATTAAACCCAATCAATCCAAAATCCAAAAAAATGTTTCATTAGCCAGGGACAAATTGATCCGTTTCTAATGACTTTGTTTTTTCTTTGATACATTAGTTGACAAATGTGCATTAACTTGCTCATTAACTCACTTTACCCTTGAAAGCGAAATTGTGCAATTCTAGATAGCAATTTTTCGCAATTTCATTTTTTTTATAATTGGATTCATTAACGCTCATATCCGGGTTTTATCTACAATTCTGAGTCACGCATAAATTTCATATACCTGCTCTTTTGATTTCAGGTGTCTATTTTTAATTCCATTTCATTGCTTTATCAGGGTCGCTATTAATTAACATTATTATAAATCGTCATTCGATTTTTAATGAAATAAAAAGAGAGAGAGAGAGATCCGATCCAGACTGGGACCGAAATTTCGGGCCTTCGATTTATTGTTTCTTAATTAATTCTTTGGTGAATCAATCATAAAGTTGGCATCCAAATACATGAATCTCCGAATTTCGAAATGCGAGAGATAAATCGCATTTTTCGGAACAAAAGCAGCAGAAATAAAAAAGAGAAAAAAAAGATTCCTCGCCGATTGTTCGTGAAATATTATCGATTCATTTAAAATTCAAAGCGAATCGTGCATCCAGTAGGTTCTGATTACTTTTCCAAGTTGCAAAACGATCACCAGACGTCATGGAACGCAGAATCCGGAAATGCAGATGTTTTAGACGAACGTACAATTTTATTGATATTTGTTTATTGCCACGCACCTACCATATATAGATATACTCGAACTCATCCGTCTGATTGCTCGTTAAATTCCTGACATTGAATTTTTCAATTCTTTATATTCGAATGCGCCAAATGTACGATCGTTATCGCGATAAGGACTGATACCTTTTGTCATGATAATGAGTACCGGGTATATTTTCACGCAAACGAACGGGATGACATTTTCCCTTGATTGTCGAGTAGATACCGTTGCGATATATTAATCACGGTTAGTGTGGTAAAATTTTCATTGTTGTGGAAGCCAAGGGCTAAATGTGAAGCAGAAACGATTTCCTTCACAGATGAAGTCCTGCCTGATTTGGATGGTTGCAGCTGCGCTGGCTGCAGCAACCACAGCTTCAAAACGTGAGAGTAAGTTTATTTTGTTTTATTTTTCAGCAATTTTTTTATTTAATTTTCATGTTCAAAAAAAATACAGATTTTTCCATTTATTCGTATACAGGGTGTTCCCCAGATCACGGTCCATTTTTTCTTATTTAATTAATTAATAGTCGAGTAAAAAAATTGAGAAAGTCACGTTTATAATTATTTGCAATTGTTTGGAATTTTTTTGTAACTTTCGCGAAACTAACAATAAGATTTGGAAATATGTATTATTATTTTTCAAATATCAGCTGAATTTGAAAAAAGTCTCTGCGACGTGACACTTGAAATTCAAGCGTTTGGACCCAACGTAAATGTTATGTAACGAGAGATTTTTTGGGGATGTCAAATTTTACCGCGATATTTGTGACTTCTATGCCAAGACAGGATCGTTATGGAACGTTATCGTTAGAGAATATATTGTAGTTATTATTAACACGTGTGTCTTATCTTGTTTATTATGAATTTCGCAGAATTTCGTAGAATTTTCATAAATCTTTCCTTATAATTTCATATGTCGAGTGTTATCTCTCTTCGTGGGTATTGATTTTCCCACCAGTCCTCCCACGAGGCAGGTGGAATACCTACAGTTGACAGGAATTATTATTATTATTATTATTATTATTATTATTATTATTATTATTTACATATTTAATTTTTGGCTCGACATTTTTTAAAAATTAATTGAGACTATTCCGGTGGAATGTAATCTTAAAAAAAAAATGTCGAGCCAAAAATTAAATATGTAAATATTTTATATATTAATTTCACGACTAAAGGAAACAACACAAATATATATTATTATTATTGCTAGAAAAATTTGAAAAAAAAATCAAAATAGGGGTGGCGAGGGTAAACCTTCAACATGAAAATTACATGTTCCAGACAAAGTGGTTTGTTACTTCGGAAGCTGGTCCGTCTATCGCCCAGGGAATGGGAAATTCAGCATAGAAGACATCGATCCCACGCTTTGCACTCACCTGGTCTACACCTTCGTCGGCATATCGCCCTCGGGTGGAGTGGTGGTGCTGGATCCTTGGCAAGACTTACCCGACGATTACGGAAAAGACGGTTTCCGAAGGTTCAACGCTCTGCGCAAAAAGAGTCCCGAAACGAAAACGCTGGTGGCCATCGGGGGATGGAACGAGGGCTCGCAGAAATACTCGACGGTCGTGGCCGACCCGTCGCTTCGCAAGAAGTTCGTGGAGAATGTCGTGAAGTTCGTGAAGAGGCACGACTTCGACGGGTTCGACATCGATTGGGAGTATCCGAACCAGAGAGGCGGTGCCCCCGGGGACGTGGAAAACTATTCCCTGCTCGTGAAGGAACTTCGCGAGTGTTTCGACGAAGAAGGGTTGCTTCTAACGGCCGCGGTCGCGGCTGCCAAATTTTCCGCCTCCTTGTCTTATAATATTGCAGAAATTTCGAAACATTTGCATTTCATAAATATTATGGCTTACGATTTGCATGGGGCTTGGGATAGCGTCGTTGGCGTCAACGCGCCGTTGCACGCTGGCTCTTGGGAAAAGGGTACGAGTCTTCAACTGAACGTGGTGAGTCTCCCTCGTCCCTTCCTCGCTGAGATTTAACGCGTTCCGTGACACGGCAATTTTTGAAGACTTTCCCCATTCATGCCGCGTGGGGCGTATACGACCAACGCCTTTAAGATTTAATAAAGTTGTGGCCTGAAGGGAATGTGCAGCGGGGGTCGTATACGACCCACACGGCACGAAACGTGTTAATAATATTTCAATATGATTTAATCCCAAATCACAAGTGTTTTTTGCATTTTTTTTCTTTTCAGGAAGCTTGTGTCGAGTACTGGTTGGACCAAGGAGCACCCCCGCATAAATTGGTCGTAGGTGTACCATTATACGGAAGGACGTTTACGTTGGCGAGTCCCAGTAAAAACGATATAGGGGCGCCCGCGAGAGGAGCTGGAACCGCTGGACCATACACGCGCGAAGCAGGATCATTGGGGTACAACGAAATTTGCGAAAAACAATTGAAGGAAGGTTGGACCGAGGTTTTCAACGAAGAACAATGCGTGCCTTATGCGTTCAAGGGTAACCAGTGGGTTGGGTACGACAACGCCAAGTAAGTATTTTTTACGTTATATTATATTTGTTTGTTTCGTCGCTACATTTGTTTTCTCGACGAACAAAAAATGGTGCGAAAGAAAAACAAGATGGGATAGGAAAATCGCGAATGGGTAGAAATCATTTGGGACCATTTTCGTTCGTTTCAGGTCTTTGGAAAAGAAGGCCAACTTCATCAAAAGCAAAGGTCTGGGTGGAGTCATGGTATGGAGCGTCGAGACTGACGATTTCAAGGGGATTTGCGGAGAACGTTACCCGCTTTTGAAAACCTTGAACGCCGTTCTCCGGAATGGGGACTGTGGCGAGACGTCGAAGCCATCCACAACTTCAACTGCGCCACCTACGACCGCACCACCTTCGTCGTCAAGACCTTCAACTGCACCACCTTCGACTGCACCACCTTCGTCGTCAAGACCTTCAACTGCACCGCCTTCGACTGCACCACCTTCGTCGCCAAGACCTTCAACTGCACCGCCTTCGACGTCAAGACCTTCAACTGCACCGCCTTCGTCGTCAAGACCTTCAACTGCACCGCCTTCGACTGCACCGCCTTCAACTGCACCACCTTCAACTTCAAGACCTTCAACTGCACCACCTTCGACGTCAAGACCTTCAACTGCACCACCTTCGACGTCAAGACCTTCAACTGCACCGCCTTCGTCGTCAAGACCTTCAACTGCACCACCTTCGACTGCACCGCCTTCGACGTCAAGACCTTCAACTGCACCGCCTTCGTCGTCAAGACCTTCAACTGCACCACCTTCGACTGCACCGCCTTCGACGTCAAGACCTTCAACTGCACCACCTTCGTCGTCAAGACCTTCAACTGCACCACCTTCGTCGTCAAGGCCTTCAACTGCAGCCTCTTCTTCGAGTTCACCTGGAATAAATGCGGATTCTGCCGCAAGACCCACTAAACCGCCTAAACCCCCTATTTGCTACGACGAGGGAGTGACCGCTCATCCAACGGATTGTACGAGATATTACATATGTCAGCCCATAAGTGGCGGATTTCTCGAATGGGAACAAGTTTGCCCGCCCGGACTTCATTTCGACGCCAGATTGAAAGTTTGCAATTTCCCAGAAGAAGCCAAATGCTCCGTTTGAAGGGTACCACCGGAATCCTGCGAAGCATTTTCATTGTTTCTTTTTTTCCTATATGATATAACACCGGGATAAAAGTTTCGACCCTTTAACCACTGGGAAATAAATTGAATAAATGCATAAGCAATTGCAGCCAGCCGAATTCTGGATAACAAATAAAAAAAAGAGAGAAAAGAATTCGCCAATTAGCGATTTCTCCGTCGTAACGTATCTTAAAATTGCTTATCGACGACGGGGTTAAATATGGAAATTTCAAATTGTTTTTTTCTTCATTGTATTTCAGAAACTTAGTCAGTAAAAATGCAATTGTCATAACATTTGGAGGAGAGCTTTTATTTTAATTTATACGTTGCATTACTGTCCTTATTTTGCTTAGAAAAAAATGTATTGCAAAAATGTCGATTTTTCCTGGTATAGACATTTTGCAAATATGCGGCAAGCGTCTTTTTAGTTTTTTGCATGCGACTCTATATCTTATCCCTGCACTTGCATCATACAAATTACACCCCCCCTAATCGTAGAAATAGTTGCGCTCGAATTGACGTGAGTTCCGTGGCTTGTACTTAAGAATGTAAGGGAAACGAGTATTATTTTTTGCAGAGAATCCAAAATATGTAATATATTTTGTAAAATATATGAAATAGTAAATGTGAATAATAAATTACATTGGTTACTTTTCTATACGTTTAATATTAAATGGTGACGACATTTACTAATTTTACAAAATTTTATTGCTCTTGGGTACAATTTATAAAATTTTAACTTTTGGAACCTACTTTTGGGCATTTTCGGGGAACCCTTGTCCAATGTATTTTTTCCCGAGGAATCCATTTTCCTTGTCAAAATTGCATATTTCCACTGGGAAACGCAATTTTTCCTCAAAAAACCTGTTTTTCAGTACATTATAATTATATGAATTTCCACCAAAAAAAAATTTTCATTTTTGCGAAAAGCCGTGCCACACTCACTATAAAAAAATCGAGCACCTTTATTTTATTAATTACAGTCTTATTAATTATAGAAATGTACCGATGCAAGGATTCACGATACACAATCGATATATCTTCTTATCAAAAAAGTATATATATACATATATATTATTGAAAAAATAAGATTTTGAACGCCCTTGAAATAAATCTATGATAGTGCGATACTTCAGTCACTATAAATACAGAAAGTTTAGTTGCATTCTGATCAATCGAATTACCAACAAGTAGACAACCGAAGTACAATCTAGCATCGGGTAAAACTATGGTAAGACACCATATCTAGGCTTTTTGTCTTATCTATAGTGTCTAACCCACTTATTCGATCTTGAGTCAAATAAAATATAGTAAATTTTTTTTTTTCTTCTATTTTTTTCCCTCCCTTTCAAGTGGAACAAAGCGTTAACGTGTGATTAGAAACAATATACTGAAATGTGTTTGATCAAACGATAATTCGATCATTATTGCGTTTATTTGGGACCGGTTTAGGTTCAGTCCGATTAATTCGTTTTAATGGAAAAATAAATTTTGAATTTTTTCAGATGAAATTGTTGCTCCTCCTTGTAGCAGCCTTTGCTGGTACCGAAGTCGTCGCTGTAGAAAGTAAGTTTGGTTTGTACCCAAATGACTATTTGTTTTTTTTATTATACTATAATAATAAAATAGACACACTCGTCAATTGTAGAGTTTGGAAAAAAAATCAAGCTGGATCTGAAATAAAAATAATTTATGTTTAATTCATAAATTAAAATAGAAACAATTAAATAATTGATTCCTATTGCATTTAAAAATACAATCATATATTTAAAATATAAACTAAAATTCCGAATACAAAAATCGACCTGAAAATAACTATTGAATTTTTGACAAAAATTGAAAATTGCAGAAACTCAAGAAATTCAAACTGAAATTATGTCAAATGAGGAAACTTATTCTTGAACTGCGAGTGACTAACGCGTCAAATCCCGTTTCCTGATATAATATTTATTTGGTTAATCCACCTTCTGATAAAATCAGTTTCTTCTAAATAATAAATCATAAAAAAGAAATTCAAATGGAATTTTCCGCTGAATAAAAAACTACTTCTTCTTCGTTTTTTTTTTCTTTTACAGAGAAAGTTGTATGTTACTATGGAAGCTGGACAAATTATCGTCCGGAAGATGGCAAATTTACGATTGACGATATCGACCCAAATCTATGCACCCACATGATCTACTCGTTTATTGGAATCAGTGCAAACGGGAGTATCAACATATTGGACGAATGGCAAGATTTGGAGGAGAATTACGGCAAGGGTGGTTTCAAGAGGTTCAACGCTTTGCGCCAAAAGAGCCCCGGTACCAAGACGATGGTCGCCATTGGGGGTTGGAACGAAGGTTCCACCAAATACTCCAAAGTAGCTCGGGACCCCAAAATTCGCAAGAACTTCGTCGAGAACGCGGTGAAATTCGTCAAAAAATACGATTTCAACGGATTCGACGTCGACTGGGAATACCCCAACCAACGTGGGGGTGTGAAAGCCGACGTGGAGAACTTCGTGAAGCTCCTGAAGGAGCTTCGCGTTCGTTTCGACCAAGAAGGGCTCATCCTCAGCGTTGCCGTTGCCGCTCCTAGCGGCTCGGCTTCCAAATCTTACAATATTTCCGAAATTTCCAAACAGGTTGACTTCGTCAACCTGATGACGTACGATTTGCACGGTAGCTGGGAACCTACCGTGGGCATAAATGCACCTTTGTTTCCAGCAAAAGGGGAAACCGGTACCGAGCAGCAATACAATGTGGTGAGTTTGCTGTGTTTTTGTTTGCATGGATGTAAAATTTAATATAAATTGGTTCTTTTATTTCATTCGATCGTCGCGATTTTCCGGGACGTTGAATGGTATTGACACAAGATAATGTTTTAATACAATTTTTGTTGGCTCCTGTAAAATGATTTGTTGGTACACGTGTAGATTAATTTATTTGAAGTTAAATGGATTTATTTTTATTTAATTGAATACTTCGGTTTAACAAATGTGGACCTGGAGTTCCAGATAAATATAAAAAAAAGAATTTATGATGTAGAAAAAATGTTCCAATTTCCAGTCGAGTTCCCGAAATTCCGGACCAGTAATTGAACGAACTAAAAATAAATGTAATTGTTGAATCGAATGTCTCGTAACCGTTTCTCCCGATAACTATTTTTCTCTGATAAAAAAAATGTAGTTTTGTTTTTAAATAAACCACGTTCACGAAACCTGAAATACCTTTTGCAGGATAATTGCGTCGAATTCTGGCTGAAAAATGGTGCACCAGCTGAAAAAATAATACTGGGTGTTCCATTCTACGGAAGATCTTTCACTTTGGCCGATTCTCAAAACACGGAACTGGGTTCCGAGACGCTCGGAGCTGGCGATGCCGGTCCTTACACGGCGGAAAAGGGTATTTTGGGGTACAACGAAATCTGCGAATCTCAGATGGAAGGAGACTGGTCTGTGGTTTTTCACGAAACGCAACAAACTCCTTACGCGTACAAGGGCGACCAATGGGTCGGTTACGATAACGTCCAGTGAGTGCTCGTACAAATTTCATTTTTCAAAATTTGAGTTTACATTTTTTTCCCTCTGCCAATCCCTGATACTCCTGAAATGAATTTTTCACTTTCCAAATAAATTGTTTATATCAATTCGTGGATTTTTTTTTCAGATCTGTGTCTCGGAAGGCGAAATATATCCAAAGCAGAGGTCTCGGTGGTGCGATGGCATGGAGTATCGATACCGATGACTTCAGGGGCAACTGCGATGCCGGTCGATTTCCACTTTTGAAGGAACTCAACTCCGTTCTTCGAGCTAGCGAATAAATCGATTTCCAATTATTTTCAACTGTGCAACAATTTTTATACCAAAGCTGAAGCCGATCAACGATCACATTGTAATCGAACACTTTCAAATTCGTGTCCTATGAAATAAAGGCGATTGATTTTTTATACCACGAATTTTTTCTTTCCTTCGCTTTCATATTCCACGAAAAATACGGTTTTTCCGTTTGAACCCATTTTTTGTTTGTCAATATCCGATAGGATCTCGAAAAAGCAGACATTTGCATCCGAGCACCGGTCTTCGAGGAAACATTTCGATAAATAATAATTAATCATTCGGAAACCTTTTCCCCAATGATTTGTCGAATAAATAGCGGGTTGTGAATCAAATGGAACGGCTACATTATCTAAACATAGATAATTTGAGGAAATATTGACACAAGTGATTTAACAGTGCGGGTACGATAACGATTTTTTGGAGTACACCGAATTTAATTGTTTACAGCTTCTATGCTCATGGCAATCCTTTTTCCCGTTATTTGGGGAAAAAAGTACGCGGTGACGCAATATCCGAAGTTTGTATAAATACTCTGGATTTGGATGCTTTTTAATTAAAGAGTTACCAGCAATTATCAGAGACGGTAGTAACGGACGGATTTGCGGTAAGACATGTCTAGCTTTTTTTTATTTTCTAAAACCAATTCCAAATTAGGATCAATTTATTATTTTTCAAATAAACAGGTTTTTAATTGTCAACCAATTCTTATTTTTATATTGATATAAATAAAAAATACTACTACTATTAATAATAATAATAATAATAATGATAATAATAATAATAATAATAATAATAATAAAATAATAATAATTATACGTACGATGATAAATTATATATGAGCAAAGTAATGCTCAAAATCGACTAACGTAAGTTTTTGGGAGCGGGAATTTTTAAAAAATATCACAAAAAAAAGAAATGAATTATTTATGAAAATAACCACGATAAGTCCAAAGTTATTACGTCGATTTTCAAAACTTGCACGTAACATAAACTTTTACAACTTCCGACTTATCTGTTTCTATCGCGACCGTGAGTAATCCACTCAACGAGGCAGGTAACGATAAGGATGTGCTGACAAAACTAAGTCTCTGTTTATGCCAGGTTCATTCTTTTTCCCGAACTTCATTGGGACGTTTTGTGGAAGATTGTTCTGTAGAAGAATCTGTTTCTTTGTTGTTGCAGATGAAAGTGCTGCTCCTCCTCGTTGCAGCTGTCGCTGCTATGACCACTGCAGCCGCAGAGAGTAAGTCGATAGCATTCGAAAAAAAAAAAAAATATTCCAAAGTGGACGAAAAATAGATTTTCGTACCAAAAACGTGGGGGAATTCTTTTTTTTTAATTATGGTCTTTGGGGCGCGAATCCGAATTTGATCAGAAACTTTGTGAGTTCTAAATGGGAGGGTTTGCTACAATTTTTGAAATTTCGAAATTTAAAATTTGAATTTGGTTTCAAATTCAATTTCAGCAACCTCGAAAGTAAACATCCTACCAAGGGGCAATAAAACCGCAATTTTTTCTTCGAAATGCGCATTTTCGCGTCATGGGGCAAAAATTACCCGATTTTTTTGGCTAATTGACAACAAATAAATTAATAAAGATCCAGAAACTTCCGTTTTACCTCCAAAAAATTTACACCATTTTCATTCGTTGGAATTTTTACCTTGACATAGAAAAAAATCAATGTCGAATGATAACAAATGAAAGTGATTAAATGTAAAACTGCAAAATCACGAGATAAAGTGGCTCGTGTCTTATCTGGATTTTAATCAGTATGAAATCGAACACTTCAGGCTCTCCCGCAAATTTCACAGAGAAATCGAAAAAATAAATGGTTATTATTTTTTGAAGCAAAAATAAGAGAGGGATTTTTTAATTTCCTCTTTTTTTGTTCCTTTTGACAGAAAAAGTGGTATGTTACTTCGGAAGCTGGGCGGTCTACCGGCCGGGAAATGGGAAATTCGACGTCGAGGATATCGACCCGACTCTGTGCACCCACATGATTTACACTTTCGTCGGAATCTCCACCGAGGGCGAGGTCAAAGTGCTTGACAGCTGGCAAGATTTGACCGACAACTACGGCAAGGGTGGTTTCAAGAGGTTCAATGACCTTCGCAAAAAGAGCCCCGGTACCAAATCCATGGTGGCGATTGGCGGCTGGAACGAGGGTTCCAGCAAGTATTCCACGGTGGTCGCGAATCCGGGGACGCGCAGGACCTTCGTGGAAAACGTGGTTCGGTTCGTCAAGAAACACGGATTCGACGGATTCGACATCGACTGGGAGTACCCGAACCAACGCGGTGGTGTGCCCGCGGATGTGCAAAATTACGTGTCGCTCGTGAGGGAGCTTCGGCAACGCTTCGACCAGGAAGGTCTTATCCTAAGTGCCGCGGTGGGCGCGGCCCAAGGCTCGGCTTCGCAGTCCTACAATATTCGCGAAATTTCCAAATATTTGCACTTCATCAACCTGATGACCTACGACCTGCACGGACAGTGGGAACCCACCGTGGGCATCAACGCGCCGTTGTATCCCTCGCCCCGAGATTCCGGGGCCGCTCGTCAACTCAATGTGGTGAGTTATTGGTGGAAAAAAAAAATCGAAATCATCTTGATTCGGCAATTCACGATAAAAATATCGAGCAAGGGAGGGTATTAATTATTATTATTATATTTTTTACAGGATGCTTGCGTTCAATACTGGCTGCAACAGGGTGCGCCAGCGGAGAAATTGGTGCTCGGTGTTCCCACGTACGGAAGATCCTTCACCCTGGCGAATCCCGGTCAAACCGCGGTAGGATCCCCGGCTCGTCAAGGAGGTAACGCTGGACCGTACACTCGAGAAGCCGGTTCCCTGGGGTACAATGAAATCTGCGAATTCCAGAAGCAAGGGGGTTGGTCCGTCGTCTTCGACGAAGTCCAACGCGTGCCTTATTCGTTCAAAGGTGACCAATGGGTCGGTTACGATAACGTCAAGTGAGTTTTTGTGTGACTGACAATGAAATTTTGAATTTTCAAACCCTTTTTTTAGTTCAGTTTTTTGTGACTGAAATTTTGAATTTTTAAACCCTTTTTTCAGTTCAGTTTTTTGTGACTGAAATTTTGAATTTTCAAACCCCTTTTTTAGTTCAGGTTACAAATAATAAAATTATGAATCAGAAAATTATAAAGTTGTATATATAAAATTTTGTGCACTAGCGGAGATTCGAACCCAGGACCTGCGAGTGTGAATCTAACGCTCTACCCGCTAGACCAACCACGATCCCCAATTATAAAATTCTAAATAAATGAATTTCATTGTGTTTCAGGTCCGTCACTGAAAAAGCCGAATACGTGAAAGCCAAAGGTCTCGGAGGCGCCATGATATGGAGCGTCGAAACTGACGATTTCAGGGGAATCTGCCAAAACGAGCGTTTCCCGCTTCTGAGAGCTTTAAATGCGGTTCTCCGTAATGGCAGGCCACTGCCAACCTCCGGACCAGCCCCAACAAGGCCACCCGTCACCAATCCCACAACTCCAGCCGCACCCAACCCTGGTGGCGGTCCATGCACCCATGCTGGACTGGAGGCGCACAAAAGCGACTGCAGCAAATTCTACCTCTGCCAAGATCTCGGAAATGGCAAATTCAAGGCTTTCGAGCAACAGTGTCCCAGCGGTCTTATGTTCGACAAGATAAAGCAAATATGCAATTATGCGGATCAAGTGCAATGTTAAAGTACGCGAATAATAATATTTTATTGAACCGTTTAATACTCTTTTTGATAGTACGTAATTTTCTTATTAGTTAATGTATCCCCAACGCCCTTCTATGAAATAAAATTTTTCGGATCTATAGCAATCTCCTTTATACCGTGTATTCCTGTTAATTGTAATTGAATTTACTAAAGAGTTTTATAAAAATGTCTGTTTGTTCGAATTCGACGAGAAAACTGAAACAGTTTTTTTTTAGTTGCAATAATAATAATTGTCAATTATAATATTAGGCTACAAAAATAAAAATTGAGAAATTTATTTTTGAAACTTTTTTTATGAAACAATTTATTCTCAATAAATTTAGTACAAGGTTTTTTTCACAATGAATTCACAGGTGTCCTGTAGGTACTTCATTTTTCGAAATCAATTTTAACAATAAAGAGGTACCCCAAATATTAATAAAAAAATAATAATACATATATTATATTTTTTTATTAATATATGTTTATAATTATACAATAATACATATTTTTTACAGTCTAATTTGTACTTTCTCATACATTATTAAATAATATACGATTTATAATTATTATAAATAATTCGATTATTAAATAATTTGTCCAAATACTCCCTACTTATTGTTCGCTCCAGCTTTGCCATTAATTGGTACAACAATAGCTACAATATTAATTAATGAAAATATTGTAACTAACAATCGACGAATTCCGGATAATTGCAACTATTTGTATCCGTGTCAAATATAAATCCAGACTGGCAGTAATAAGCTCTGGGTGTTGCACCGCTGTGAGAGCATTTGTAAAATTTGCCACAATTGAAAGGGTCCCTGAAGTGCCCTTCCGCGACGCAAGTTGGATTTAATGGCACATTTGGAACCGTTGGAAATGCATGCCTCGCTGGATCAAATGGATGCAGTAACGTCATTTCATTCCCATTCATTTCATGTATGTCGACATATCGTTTGGTGTGAATGGGTGAGCCGTGGGACCCAATTACGATAAATACCATCACGAAAACAATATTGATTTTGTTCGCCTGAAACATGTACAATTTTGTTAAAAAATTAATTAATATTGTAATTTTTGTTATATGCACTCCCGCAACAAAATCACAATTTTTGTGACTTTTCAACTTGTGTCACTTTTCTTGCTGGTGCGCGATATTTATTTTATTTTTTAATAACAATCTAATTTATCTATTTTATTTTATTTATTTATTTTATTTATCTTATTTATTTCCAATAAGAATCTATAATTCTAAGATAAAATAAATAATAATATTCCACTAATAATCTAAAAATACATTTAAAAAACAGTGTAGGTATTTTTTAAACAAATAAATTTTCCGCGTTATTATTGATCTTTCCCAATTTTAATCCTAACGTATTTTAGAGATAAATTCGAAATGTAAAAGGGACATTGACATGTAGCGGTGCATAATGAGATGAAAAAAATGCGGTCGAACGAAATTCCGAAAGGACAAAGTCTCGATGGAATAAATTACCGATTCAAAAAATATCTTACACGGAAAGTTCGTATACTTGATCTTCGTTTTTATAAAAAAAAGGAACGAGAATGTAATTTATCTTCAAGAGAATCGTCCAAAAAATTATTTGTTTCTTTATCAATCGCGTGATTGCGATCTTTTATCTAAATATAAAAAATAATTCTTAAACGGAAATGAAACGTTTGAAAATACTTGTTTTTATATTCACGATAAAAATGATTGAATTTTCAACTATTCGATAACCAAAAAAATTTACCACTTTACCAATGTTTCGAAATTTTTCTTCGCGTCACCAAAATTCATTATTTTTGTTTTCTTAATTATTTTATTTTTATAAATATATCCGCATATTGTTATATATTATATTCTTTTAATACTTACCATTATTAGAGGATACTTTGGAAAGCGGTCCAACAAAAGGTACTTCGAGAATAAATAAATTGTACCGAAATACGATCTCGCAGAATTGTTGAAAGCTGCGGAATGAATTTTGCCAAGAACCGTTACCGCAGCTTTTATACGATATCCCCCAAATGCCTTCTTCTCAATGAATTACGCAGATAAGTATTTTAAATACCTAATTACGTTATACCAACAGCATTTGTTGAATTCTTGTTTACTGTTTCCCCGGAAATCCACGGAAATCTGTTTTTAGGTCAGCAAAACGTTCGATTTGCAATGTCTCGCGGTGACATTATCAAAAAGTCTTAATTCATGGATATCGCTGGCTGATGAGCTTTTGTATCGATATCGACCTTGACACTCGATGATTATTCTTCGTCTTCTGTGTCACCAAAGTCGTGATTACAGATAAGAGGATTATAATGTGACAATTATTGCGTTTTGTACATCGGAGAGGGGTGATACCGAACTTTATGATGCTTTTTTTTAAATGACAGTAATTGACAATGACGATTACTGACAGAAAAAACGACATTGTAGAAATTATTGGCTTGGAAAAAGAAAAAATGTATTTTCATGAAAAATTTCGACTAATTTTCGAAAAATTATAAAACCAGTTTGGAAAATTCCTGGAAACCCAACTTATAAATGTAAATATATTGGTATAATAAAAATTAAATAATAAAATTACTCGGTAATTTTAAAAACAATTACTAATATTACGTATATTAACTTTATATTTTAATACCATTTTTTATAAAAATTAGTAATTACCGTAATTAGCTTCGTCAAATTAATACTGTGCTTCCAAAAATTCCAAAATTAGTAGAAAACAAATTTTCTATATTTTTCGATACTTTTTTTCCAGACGGACTTTACAGGTACGCAGGATCAGGCTTTGTTCGAACGTGCCAATATTGACACGTACGAACAATGTGGAGAAGAAAAAAAAGAAACATTTATTACAACTGTAAATTTATATAATAATTTCTGCTCAATTAAATCCTACGCGTTCATTGTAAATTGTAACTTCGTTAATCCACGCGTGACTGTAAGGTAGATCCGCTGCAGGCGGCTGTGCATTGTATGGTGTCCATAGGATTCACGAAGTTGCACATAGCGATTGCACTTGTTAGGATACAAAGATTCAAAGGAGGGAGTCAAAGTAAAAGATGGTTTGTACGATCGCGTAAGCCACGTTCAGTCTGGAAGCCGCTATCGTTCGTAAAGAATCACGTTACTTTAACAACGCGTAACGATACCGCAATGTGTTCCTAATATGTTGTACGCAAATCGTTAATAAACATTGCAAATATGGTAAAAGTTACTCGCGATTCTAACGGATGGCAACGTTTATTCGGCAATAAATAATACACGTCGACGGGAATTTCAAATGGAAAACATTTTGTCCCATTTTTAGAGGCTTTTATTTTTTTTTCCGCCTCGCTCGAGGGTATTTAATTATACGAGGAAATCATTTATTAATTTATCGGTGCATATACTAATTTATTTATTTATTTATTTATTTATTTATTACAAAAAACGCGTTGTTTATTCGCGTTAATTTTAGTTTCCAAAGTGTCGGTTAAGAAAAAAAAGTATGTATACGTTAATAAAAAAAGAAAACACCAGATAACTGGAAAACGGAGTGATGGAGTAAGAGAAATTGTTATTAAACATAAAGTAAACAATTTTGACGAGTCGACTAAAATCAGCAACTCGATTCGAGATACCGGCTGTCAGAAATTGTTGATAATAATTGTCGGTATACCGTAACTCAACGTGATACAAATTATTCCTGGATGCAGAAAGGCGGAAGTTTAATGTAGGAATTGATCACGAATAATGTCACAATTGTTGTAACCAAGGTAAGACACGTGGTAATTTTAAGAAAATATTTCGATACGTTACAATAATTAATTATTACTATATTTTTTTACGGGGATTACTATATTTTTTTATGTAACGATAATACACTGATAAAAGAGGAATTGTCGAAATAATGGAAATTACTGCAAAAGAATGAAAATTATTTTTATGCATTATTTTTGTAGACGAATTTAAAAAATTTTCGGAATTTTTTTATAACTTCCCTTATTTTTGTTTATAATTTTTGTACCGTTTGTAATTATTGTTTTCCACGTCTACGAAAATTTACTATTTCGTTAGTTACTTTACGCCACTATTTTTTATAACAATTCTCATTATTTCGACGATTAATCTTTTTTTTTTTGCTCAGTGCATAAGCCTTTGAAGAAAAGAAAAAAAAAAGAATCGAAGTATTTGCTGGAACGTAAATCATGATAGTGGCGGCGCGGCATATAACCCTGTTAATCGGTGTGCATCATAATTACTCAAGACTGAAAGAACCATTAATGCAAAAATTGTTCTCTTCGTACATGTTCATGCATGGTCTTGGAAAGGTACGGTCACTTATTTCCATTGCAAATGCGTACTTCGTTATCAGTGATTCCAATCCTATTACAAGTGGGCTTTTTTTTACAAAGAAAGAAATATTTTGATCTCCAAGAAATTTCCTACAAATTCGTCCTCCTTCCTGTTGGAAGATATTAGGGTGTCCCATAAGTTTCTTCCGCGCCACGCTATGTACGACCCTGAGCTCGAAAGGAAGAGACTTATGGGACACCCTAAAACCTCAAAACAATTATTTCTATTCTTTGGAAAATTGAAATTTGTAAAAAATAAATCTATTGCATTTGTATAATGCTTCTTTTATTGTCACATATTTTTATTGTTAATTTTATTAATTTTATTTGTGTCAATTTTGAGTCGGTACACAAACCTCCTGAAAAAAACAAAAAATTTCGTAACTCGAATCTGTCGGAATTCGGATCACGTCTTTTTCGGAACTGTCTCAAAATAAATTACACTCCCACGTATAAATTCCGGTAACAACAAAAAAAATCGTAGAATCGTCGAGATATCGATCTCGCGTGTCCTTTTTAGAAGACAATTTTCGTATTTCTCTTTTCTACTTATTCTATTTTTTCTAATGTACTTCAACGGTGGGACTGCGATGATCTGAATGGCAATGAATCCCAATAGCAATAACGACAGTATGTGACACTAATACGAGAAATTGTTTTTACTAGAATTTAAAAAAAATTACGATTTATTTTTATTCCAACCAAACAACAACAATATAAATTTTCTAGTCGCGACACGATTTTTTTTTACAAAATAAAAAATATGTATGCCAATTTTTTCAAAGACAATCAATAAACTATAAATACTTTATTTATATTCTTAATAATTATAAATTAATTTGTTTACTCCACTTATTTTTTTCTGGATTTTTGAGGATTCCAGCATCTCATTTTAGTGACGTGGCTTGCATTACATCTTTTTTTTTTGAACGAAAGGTTAATTAACTTTTTTATAAAGGTTATAAACAATTTTTACAGAATTATATGCGATACATTTCAGAGATGCCGCTTTATTCCGGAGATAAAACTGGACGTAGTGGGTGACATTAGTTTAATTAAAAATTTCATGATATTACTTTCGTTCAGCACCGGA
Source organism: Gasteruption jaculator (assembly GCA_949825005.1). Classification (NCBI taxonomy): domain Eukaryota; kingdom Metazoa; phylum Arthropoda; class Insecta; order Hymenoptera; family Gasteruptiidae; genus Gasteruption; species Gasteruption jaculator. The sequence continues at coordinate 196,002 of OX463761.1, forward strand.
TGGGTCGTTATAACTCGTATAATAGCAGTATATGCACATAATTCTTGCTCGAGTGGCTAAACTAGAATTAAGTTAAATGCCAAATACAAAAAAAAAGCATTCACGGTTATGAGGATTTTTAACCGGTTTTTGAGGAAACTTTTTTAAAGGCGACAAATTCCTGCAGATTTTTCATTTTCAAGTTAATATTATTTAATTATTTCCTCTAGAAAATAAATGTTTCTTGTACATTTTTCGAATTGGAATTTAAAATTTAAATATTATTTCAAATTTTTGAAGTATTGAAAAATGCATTGGTATTTTTTTTCTTTATTTTTAATTTTTAAAAAATATCCCTACCCTTGTCCTTTGAAATTATAATATTCAAATTTTGCTCTACAATATTCAAATTTTAATACTGATCGAAATAACGCAAAAAAACTTGAACCGTACCTGCGATTAAATTTTGGAAAATTAATGGTTTGTTAATTACAGAAAATCAAATTACATTCGAAGACTGAAATCTCGCCCTGTTGAAAAAGGAAAGTGTTCTCGATTTTCCTGACGTCACAAAATGTTCCCTCGGATCAGTGGAATCTCTTTGACATTCCTAAACTTTAATTTTTTTTTGCATTGGTATCAAAATAATCTACGTAAAATTTACTTTTATATAAAAAAAAATAAAATCAGATTTTTGATAATAAAATAATGTTGAATTTGGGTACTAAAAAATTAGTACATATATTTTTCATCCAATAATCGATTATTTTTCCGCGTTCAAATCATATCAGGATTAAGATATATATCATATCTTAATTGGATTTGCATTCTTTTAAATATCCGCCCAGGTACAGTTAGCAAGTTAGTTCCGATGTTTTTGTGAAAATCAGACGGCGTGAAAAAAAATAATATATTCTTATCTTAATGATGTAATACGCGGAATTGAATTAATTATAATCCCTATTTTATTAAGTATCATTTTTTATTTTCCTCGGGTTTAAAACTGGCGACTCTGAGGCGCCTTTCGAGTGCAAGGGATTAACAAAAACTGTTCACTATTATTATTATAATTATTATTCGACACAAAATAATTAAAAAAAAAGGTTCGTAGTAAAAAAGAAAAAAAATCGGTGCGAGATAAAAAATGTATTTGCAAAATATATTCAATTTTTTTTTTGATAACGTATCGTAACAATATCATGCACCTCTACTGCATTTCAGATGCATAGAAAAGAAGTACTGATATTTGCGGAAAATTGCTCGTGTAAAACTTGACGAGGGGTCAGTGGTACGGATTTGAATAAACTTGGAATTAAGAGATGACGACACGGAAATTTACAATTTTTTTGACATGACAGATTTGTTGACTAAAATTCAATAAACTTTAATATAAAATTCTTCGAGGCCGGTTTTTCCTCATTTTACTTCAATTAAACAACTTGGAAAGCACCATAACTCGTTCTTGCATATGTTTTCAAGTGTGGTGATGATATCAAGGTAAATTGAATACTTTGGATGGACAGGCAGTATTATTTAAATCCATAATTAATATGTAAAATCTCCAGGACGGAGAGTCACTTATCTTGGCGATACACTTCATCTCGGAGGGTTCGTGAAAAATTTATTTTTTTTTTTGCGAATCCGTATATGAATAAATAATGGTTGGGAAAAATTTATAAATTCCTATTTTCGAATTAAATACACTTTACTTTCCTCCAATTTTCATTTTTATTTGAATTTCCTTGCGATTTGTTATTGGAAGAAAGTATAATACATTGGAACAATGTTACTGCATTTTCAAAGATCATTCCGCGCAAGTTAATGACAATCACTAACTTTTCGTTATTTATTCCCTAAATTTTACTGTCAACCACCGTACGTCCTCGATTTTGTAATTAATTTTAGTGGGTACGGTTGCTAGGTCGATCTCTCTGTGCATATAAAAGGTAGGAATTAATGCTAAGTCATTGTGATTCATGCATACTCGTACCTACTCGTTTAGGGTAATTATCGTGCTGTTATGGAAGTAAGAGCACAGAGGGTGAAGTCACCTACACTAAAAAAAATGTATAGTGATTTTAACTATTGCTACCGTTCAATATTTTACAACAATAATAGTTCCTATAATTTTCATGATTGAGTCATGAAAGTAGGACGAAGATAAAACAATAACGAAGTCATTCGAAACGTCATTAGGGGGTACCATAAAAATGACAAAGTCCCATTTAGCAATTTTTATGCTTTTGAAAAAAAAAAATTTCGTGAATTTTTCAGTTATGGTAGAGGTCGTGATTTTTATTTTTTGTCACCAACGGTGACACTTATCAATTTTCGAAAGTTATCAAAATTTCGCCAAAATTCGCTTGGAAATTAAATTCTAACGGATGCAGTAAAACTAAGCGACCGTTTCATGAATGAAAAATAAATTTCATTCAAGTGAGAAATGGGGTACAATTTTTTTACCCCATTCCCGGGGATAGTGGCTGCCAAAGGGACGACTGATCGATTCTCGCTTTCGAGAAACTGAAATCGAGTGACAAAAGTCACCGATCCATCCCCGAGATTGGCCAATTACGACCAGTACCCGCTGGCATTACACTTTTCTTACGTTTTGAAATGTTTTCAAGCCACAATACTAATCAGAATCGTTGGGTAATTGGGTCAGAAAAAAATAATCAACGAAGATTCGCATCAACATTCAGGGTTTATCGTTTTACTCTGCCATACCCGTTAGTCGACCCGTTGTTTTCGTTATACATTTTTCCCCTCTCGTTCACCGTGTATTAAACATAAGTAAGATTATTTCGCTTATTTGACATACGTATCACGCCTCTTTTTTTTTGTATTCCGAGCAATTTTCGGATGGACACTTTGAGAAATTTCAATGAGAAGAGTACCAGGAATGATAAATATTTTATGGGACCTGATGCAAAATGAGGAATTCTGGGAATTGCAAAGCCCAAATGGGAGATATTTAAATTTCTACCACATTTATAATTTGTACCTCGCGTATATACAATCAAAAACACTATTTACTATTTTACTATAATTATATGAAAAAAAAGTATAGTAATTTTAACTATTGCTCTAGGCCTTGGGTAACTATTGTTTTCGAATAAGGCATCGACCATAAATTTCTAGTAATTTTTTGCCTTTTATTTAGTGCCTTTATTTTTTTTTGGTGTACATACACACACTCGCATCATTGTAAATGGCACCAACACCATTATCTATGGAATATATGTATTGTATATTTAAAAAGATATGGAATAGGTATGATATAAAATAAATAAAATATATAAAATGAGTATAAAATAAAAAATATATAATAGATATTAAAAGTATGGTTGAAAATGATGAAAAAAAAAATATTGACACACAGCTGGAAGAATTTTATTGTCAATTTTTTTTCCATACTTTTAAGGTCAACGCGCTGATTATCTGCACATGATTATAAATATTATATCCCAAGAAAGGCAATTACGACAGCATTTGGCCCCATTTCCATCTTTATGTCATTTTTAGCATCCTCCATTACATTTTGACTTTGTAATCGCTTGTTACGTGGGTTTCCCATTTTACCGTAACTCGTACGTATTTTGTAACGTTAGACGTATTTCTGTTTTCATCGTTACATTGTATCTAACAATTCGTTGTGGAAGAAAAAATCCCAAAATATAATAAATTTCTATAGAATTTTCCAAACGACTCTTATTATTTATTTTATTCATTTACGTCGGTACGAAAATTGGCAAAATATTTAAATTTGTTTCTTAATTTACGGGATAATCAATTTTGGACTTATTTCTAGTCCAAAAAAAAACTAATCGAACCGTGAAATAAAAAATTCTAAAATTATAAGACAATTCTTTTTTATAATTATCGTTATTGTCCAAAATTAATGAAGGCAATAAATAAATTATATTTAATAAACGAAAATTCGAATTTCTATTATCACGAAATATTCAATTGCAACTATACTCGATATCAATTGCAGATGCAATTGAGAATTATCGATTTCTGTCGATTCCTGACAGAAATTGACGCAATTCTGTGAATTTCGTTTACGTCTCGATCGATTCCTTTCTTCGCACAGTCAGAAATGACCGGGTAATTGGAAATACGAATTACACGAGCTGAGAAAAATGTTAAAAATGACGTCCACGCACACAACCCAAGGTGACCAGATCGAGTAACAGGTTAATAATCGAAACCCATCTACGGATTATACACCGAAGATTTTTTTCTCATCGAACGGGTCATCCCCTACGACTCGTTTCGGTTCCTGTTCTTTTAGGTTGTCCTCATTACTGTTGGATAACGGTGCGTTGAAAAACTTTTGATTGAGAATACCAATGCCACACTTATGTGTGTATGTATGTACGTATGTCCAACGTAACGTGCCTTCTTCGCATGATTTTTCCTTCCCCGAATATCGAACGAGAGAAAAGAAATGAAATTCAAAAGTGTCTTTCACGTTCCAATTGAAATTACATATGCAAGCTCCTTGACATTTCATATTCCATTAGCGTCCACGGCACAGTTCTTTTCTTATCGAAACTTCCTTTCCTTACCTTTCCTTTCCTTTCCCTGCCTTTGCTTTGCTTTGCTTTCCTTTGCGCTTTCCTTCCGTTTTCTTCCCCCATGTTTTCGCCATGGAACGGTCATTCCCATCCATCGCGTTCCATAAATTGATCTGGACTGGCCAATTTAGGACAAATGGCAAAATTGGAAAGCAAAGGGGTAAAAAATTGTCACTTCGGTCCAGGGTTGCAAATTATTTAAAGAAAATTTATAATTATAATTTCCTGAATTATTACATTTTTTAAAAATTCACAATTCAAGTAGTATTAATTAACGATTTTTTCAAAAATGCATTGATTAAATTTTTTCAATTGTATACTTTTTTTAAAAATCCATCAATTTAATCTTTTAAAATTATTAATTGATTAAAAATGCAAAATTAAACCGTAAAAAATTGCAATTTTTCGAATAATGCGTTAACTGAATTTTTTCTATTATTCATCGAACAAACGATTATTAATCAAGGCAATTATTTTGTTTCAATAAATATTTTTCAATTAATCAACTTTTTTTTTTCTATTCCAATATTTTCTGTTCAATATTTAAATAATTATTGGAAAATGTCTTTCTTGGAAAAATGAAAATCCGTGCGTGAGTCTCGAAGGTGGAGATTATTCAGAAAATTGTTAATAAGATTAAATAAGAACGTGAACGTGAGTAAATTGACCGCAAACCAATTAAAATAAATACGCAAATAAATGAAATAAATAAAAATTCAATACGACAGAAAATTACAAGCGCACGATTTCGTTCGCGATAATACGTTTAATTGAGAAGCTTATGTACGTAATTGGCAAGTTTATGTTTATAAAGTCATTGCGAAGAATCTCGTTCATAGAATAATTTAATTCGCGTAGTGGGAACCGCTCCCGGGAAAGTAATACACTACCAGTTTCTTTTTAAGAGTATCATTTCACTTTCAGTTTGTTCTCGTAATGGAATTATGTTGTTAAATAATTCGTCACCGATGATTTAACCGCCGGTGTTCCGAATTTTCTGCAAATTTTCGAAGAATCTTTTCTCGAAATTCGGAAATAAAAAATACTATCGACTCAAAATGAAGAACAATTACCATGGAACCAATAAATGTTTAAAAATATGATTTTTAAAAAAATTTATAAAATTCTGAAATTATATATTAATTACAGAAATTTATGAATTATTTCATACCCAATATATTCAATAATTAATCCATAACCAGTAACTGTATAAAAAATGACCATGCAAAAATTGATTTTTTAAATTAAATATGTGAAAAATCATACTAAAAAAAAAAAATTCATGAAAGAGAAGGCGACGAAGAAAAAGGCTTGGATTTGTAGGGCAGTGGTACCTCGGCCCCTTATGAATCCGAAATTGCAGTGCACAGGGTGTACTGTTATTCCCTGGAGTGCAGAAACTCGTTCGTCCCGAAGAAGACGAATCCGTAAGAATTTACGAAATCCGGTCCATGAGCATATCCCGGTTGCCCAATTGCCACAGAACCGCAACGGTAGCGGCGAATGTAATAAAAACTGACTTGCCAAAATTTACGAACGGGAACCACGTGTAATCGCGATACATGTGTGGAACCTTTTACCGCTTTTTTTTCTCATTCGCCAATGGAATATTATTTGAAAAAATGTGTAATTTAAGAAAAATAATTTCTTAATTAAAATAAAGTTACCAAGTTATTTCGATTAAATTTTCCCCTGAAATACATAATTTCTGATATTCAAAAATTAATATTATGAAATTAATTGATAATTTACAAATTTCAATTTTTTATCGCTATTGATAAATTTTAGTCAAGCCTGATTTATTAATTTTATTAATAAATAATAATAATTTATTGATTTTCGCCGTCGAATTAATTTTCTTTATTTGTAATTCGTATAAAATATTTGGAAACACCGCGATCGAGGAATAATTTTCTCGAAGAATTCGTGACTTTGGGAAATATAATTATTACATTACATAAAAAAAAAAAATTCTATCCATCCGTTACCGTTTGGTTTTATGACTAATGGGAAATCGGGTAGAATTCAAAGAAATATTACTCGGAGGCTACGTCATTATTCTGTTCTCGATGAAGGAAACCAGTTTGGTTAAAGTTTAAACAGAATTTTACAAGATATCAGAAAACCTGAATGAAATAATATTAAAATCCTCGTAAAAATTACTCGTACAGAGAAACCATCATTTTTTTTCTAATAAACAAATTTTATAGCAACTATATTGCATTTCCTCGATGCAACGAGGGTAAAACTCTGCATAAAAAAATTGTTTATTGTAATTCCTCGGATTTTATTATTTTTCGTGTGCAGGAAATAATTTTAAACAAAAACAAAACATTTCTTTTTTGAAAGTATGGGATTTCTTACTTCCTCCCATAAAGTTCGAAGCTCGATAATCCCCTTCGGAACCTCGAAACCTCATCAAATTTTCTCATTATCCTCCTTCGTCCTTTTCATTTTTCAATCTCCGCCTACAAAGAATTTTTGGGGGTGTTAATGGTACACGCTTCAAACTACCTGGTTTTAGGTACTCTGGTGCAGGTCAGTAGGTTTCTGGCAGTCCACTGTCAACTTTGTTGTACATTTGTTGTTTGAGAGACTTTACGTGTACGTTCAAGTATTTCGAAAGAGGATTTCGCACGAAGAGGTATCGTAAAAATACAATGCAGGGTTGGACAATTTGTTCATTAATCGTAGATCTTTCAATTTCTTACGTTCATTTCAAATTGTCACGGTATTATAATTATTTATTAATTTAATTCCTGGCTCTGAGGCATTAATCTGCAACGGAAATGTTATAATTGAAATTATTTACATTATATTGAAATTGATTTTATTTAATTATAAATTATAGCTTGAAATATAATTGAACTGTAAATAATAATTAATTAACGTCCATGTATTCCCTTTTTTTTACTCGGTAGGATTTTATTTTGTTAATATAAAATTGATGAGTGTGTTACATATATTTGTTAAATGGTAGTAAGGATAATGTCAGTATTTTTTATTTAAAAATTTGATTTGTAATATTATTTATTTCATCACTTGCATTATATTGAAATTAATTACAATTAATTTTTATGGGTTCAAAATTGTACGTTCATTTAATTTTCATAAAATTTAAAATATGAATGAACTGTGAATGATTAGTATGCACTTATTTTCTTTTTATTATTTTGCAGCATTTTATTTACCATGAAACTAAAAAAACCTTATGTCTTATGTATAGATATATATAAAATATTTAATACAAATCAATTTTTGTATTACAATAAATTCACAATCAATTGTATCACAAAAGCGTGAAGGAAAGAAAATCTTCAGTTCCTCTTCATTAATCTGAAAAAGTCTTGGTATTTCCAATGGAATCGATCGTTTTTTTTTCTGTAAGAATTTCGATTATAGAAATTCCATGGAGTTGTACATAAAAAAAGAAGGTACATAAAAAAGAAGCTATAAAGGAACCCTAAAAAAAAACTTGTATTCTCTTCCAGTACTGGAACTTCACCATAAATTTAATGCATACCCATTTCATCAATTTTATCCAAAAAAAATTAATTAATACTGGCAACTGGGATTTTTTTTTTATTGCAATCTCAACTGTAAAATCTTAATCACGATAATTGTATTATACATTTTATTTTATTGTATATTTTCATCGTGCATATAAATAAAATAATTGAGAAATTTTTTGTTAAACGTATACGAGTATCGGAAGTTCGCTTACGGTATAATTTAATTGTTGATTAATATTCAATACATGCGAGCCTTTAATAGACGTGAAAATAAACATTGTATAGTTTACAGCTGCAAATCGTGACTGCAATATTACCGAACGGATCAAAGTGCCCTTGTTACATTGTATTTTAATGAAACCTATTTGTACGACCTACAAACTTTCTTTATTCATACATTTGGCACGCGTGTACTCCACGTTGCTAAAATTTGGAAAGCCTTTTTCCTCCCCAGGAATTTCAATTCTATGCAAAATGATTGATCCTTTATGCGAAAAACACCGCGTTTGTGGAATTCGAAGTTAACGGTACCTTTTGTCTCCTACGGAACTCGAAAATTAATTTTTTGAAATTAACTGATAACGAAAAGATTAAATGATAAATGACATAAACTAAATTATGGAAAAATGAGCAGTTAATTAAAAAAAAGTTAAAAGGATTTATTTTGTATTATTACAATAAAATTGTAATTCCTTTGTTGCAGATCATGGCAAAGAAAATTTCCCTGGTTCTGCTTTTCTTCGTTATTTCGAAATCTTGTTCGATGAGCTACACGGAAAACACCGACGAGTTTGAAAGCTCCAATGGAAATCATCAAAGACAAAAAAGATTTTTGTGGATAACAAACGATGGTCGGATAGCTCTGCCCCCAGGAACTGTAATGACGATTACACCTACGTTGGCATTGCCATTTGTTAGACATCCACCTTATGGGTTTTTGAGCAACATAACTATCAGCCTCCCTTTCACGAGTATGTTTGATAAATTTACACATTTTCACATTTATAATAACAATATTATATAATAATATTAAATAATATCACGTTTTTTAAATTATATTTTCATTCATTCGTCATTTTTTAATTATAAATTTCCTTCGATAAACAAATAAATATTCGTCTCTTCGATTTTCTCTTAAATTTCCTATTTACCTCTAGGAAATTATTATTTTTTCCAAATTCAAAAGTAAAATTCCAAACGATTTTTCACTTTCAAGTTTAATTTTCCAAAAATTGTTAAAGATTTTTAACGAAATAAATAAGAACCTTTAAATTCAAACGAAAAGATTTGAAAAGTATTAAAATAAGGGCAACAAAGATAAAAATTGTAAAAGTGAATAATTAAAAATTATTATAATTACTGAGAATCTCTGTTAATGTTACTAAATTTTATTGTCATTAATTTTTGATGAAATCTTGGATTTTTAGTAAATACAATTAATTATTTATTTTCGCAGTCGATTTCGACAAACTGGGTCTCACGGACAACGAGAACCCTTACGGTGCCCTTCCGAGCGTTTTCGACAGATCGTTTAAGGGTCGCGAAGCAGGGATGGTCCTGGCCGATTTCATCGCAGCTTTTGTAAAAAGGAAAGTACACAAGCGTGATACCCTTCAAGCACCGAAAAATGCTTTTCACGGTGGAGAAAGGGCGTTATTGTATGGAACTGCCGAAGACATGCTCAGTACTTTGGGTTTGAATGGAAAGGCTTGCATACTTCGCGCTATTTGCGAAGTACAGGGCCATCCCCTTAACAATTTTGGTCTTATCGGCGAGATGCTCAAACTTTTCTTTACGTAAGTGTAATTTCTTTTTTTCAATCCGTGCCTTTTCAATGAGAAAAAAATTTTCCCATTAAATAATAATAATTTACAGGTATAACAAATTTCGTGCCTCTTCAATACAAAAAATATGGGAAAAATTTTGAGTCGAATTCTAAAAATAATAATTTAATAATTTTTATAGAAAATGTGTGTATTTATACGAGGAAGATATTTAATTAATATTGAAAATTATAATTATAATCCAGGGCCAGCAAGTCACCATTCGCTTCTCTACTACAAGAATACGTAGAAGCGGAAAAAAGAGGGAAACTTCATGGCGAGTGTTGGCCCTATTTTAAGGATTGCCCGAAATCCTTGTTTTTGCCATCAACGAATAAATACACGTGAGTGGATAATTAATAAACAATTTAAATTTTCAGTAAGAAATATTAGTACCCTGGTGCAAATTTAATTTTCCCCAAAATTTTTGAAAAATCGATTGATTTTGATATTGATTAAGAATTTTTGATTACAGGAAAGATTCGGTCCACAGTGAAGAGGAGGACACCTCCGACGATTGGAATCACATAACAGAGGACCAAGTGTCTCTACGTAATCTCGAAAATGATAGGATAGACCCTGTCATGTAGTCCAACACCGAGTGTATAGGCCAATGATTTTTTTTTTTTATAAATGTGTAAACGGACATTAAATAATTTCGTCACGAGTGAATGATCGCTTTGAGTGGAGTGATTCTACCGAAAACTTTCTAGAGAGTTGGCTTGAAAACTGTGAAAGGACGAAATTGTCGTCGGATTAAAGCGAATGCCATAATACTAAATATTAATTGTACCAATTGAAGTATATAAATTGTACGAAATACGCAATTTACCAATATTTTGTAGTCAATGTTTCTGTAAATAAACAACCAAGCGCGCGTTACTTGACAGTGCAAGAAAAAAATTTTTAAAATGTGCTTTTATACATATTTTGTTCACGATGCAAATGAATCTACGCACATTACCATGAATTTTTCTTTTTTTTTAAAGAAATTACATTTAAGTGTATTTTTAAAACGTGTATGTTTTACTTCGTGTGTTAATAAATGCGCGTTATCAATGTGTCAACATTTGAATGACAAATCGTCACAATAATTCTACCTCTTCTAACGAACCATCGAAACAATTGTGGTTTTGTTACTTCAAATTTCGTGAAATTGAAGTTTCTACAAATGCACCCGCTGAGAATTACATCTTCTTGGTGCATTTACAAAAATTGTTGTTTTTGTAATAAGAGAAAAATGTGTATTCTAGGCACAAGATGATCAACGATGCAACAGCTCCAAGAAATAACAAGACGAAGACTATACACATCTGCTCCATAGAAATTGCATTAAATTGTTGTCTTTCCGCTGCATCTGAAAATCCTTTGTACATCCATCGCTGCTTGAAGGTATCCATCAGGCCGAATTCAAACATCTTCAGTATTCTGGAAAAGGATAATTCTATATATAATTAAATCACTTAAATAATAAAGATTATTAATAATACGATATTCAATAAAAAAAACTTCGAATTTACATATGAAAGGATAGCAGTGGCGCTTAGAAGTTTCTTTGAAAAATTCTTATTTGTAATTTTAATTGGAAATTGTTCCGAATGAAAATTTAATTGAATTAATTCGACTCTAAATAAATTATGAGAAAAAAGTAAAATGTGACGATTGCAATAATTGAAATAGAATAAAATGTATATTTTTCTTTTCTAAATTGTTAACCTTTAAAATAAAAATTTATTTACCCAATATCGATAGCTTTTGTGTACGTGACGTTTTTAGCCACAGCCGAAGAGATCCAAGTTTTTACGTAAGATTCGCCAACAGGTACAACTTTGCAGGCATTTCCTCGGTACATAGATTTCTTATCCTTACTTTGCAGTACAATGTAGGATTCCTGGTCACGACAACCGAGTTCATACATTTCATCAACGGAGGAAGCAACAATTAACCGGCCGCTCTTTAGGATTCTTTGAAAAGTGGGGAGCTTGTTCATCTGGAAGAAAGTTATAAATAGAAAATAATTTCATATTGTAAAAACACAAAGCTGCATAAAATTTGCAGTTCAACTACTGATAATATAATTACTCTGAAAAGTTCATGTGCCACAGAATTTTCCAAAACCACGAGCTTGTAACGAGTGTTATCCAACATATCGTCCAGGTCTTTGAATGGTGATACGGGAAACTTGTAAGTTGATTTGTAAAATAAAACTGCGCTGTATGACTGTAAAAGAATTAGCGATAACACGCTAGTGGATAATATGACGATTTTCGACCTCCCTGTTAGAACTAACGGATTGTGTTCTGTAAGAAAAAACAAATTATATAAGATTTTTCGACGAATAAAAGAAATACCTATTATTCCTTGTTTTTATTTTTTGATTGCATGAAATTTTTGAAATTACTGTGATTAATTAATATTTTTTTAGAATTTATCTATATTATTAAAATTATAGCTTCTCAATTTCAACAACTATGTTTCGAATTGTATATTTATTTTTGTAGCTGAGAATTTAAAAATTTAACATTCATAAAAAATAGAATTATAAAATTAGAAATATGTATGAAATTTTGTTTAACGTGTTTAAATATAATAATAATTTGCTGCTCTCACCTTCTCCACAGAAACCACTGAATGTGTGAAATAAATGATCGTAGAAGGTGGCAACTTGGGTGTTATTAACTTTTGCAAAAATACTTTGTGACAGATAACTGCACAGGGCTATTAAAAAATATGTGAACATCACAGCCACCCAGACGTTTATGGAAAATAAACGAAACATCCATAAAACGTCGTGCTTCCATGTAAGTTTTGCGTAAACTTCGTATCTGAAAAAAAAAATTGTATTTAAATTAGTATTGTTGTAAATGTAATTTTCAACCTCTGATCCTTTATCGCATTTCATAAAAAAAATATTTCTTCAGAAATTAAAAATAATGTACTATTGAAATTGTGTTCAAAATATTTATAAACAATTAAACAATATATTTTCAGTTTCAAGAAAAATATTTTTTCTTAAAAACGCAATAATACTTTTATTTTATCACATACGCGTTTTTCCATACTGGAACTGGGAAATAAGAAATAGAATATCCATTTTTATGCACCGGTACATCTACAACTATATCCGTTTGATTTTGTTGTAAGAGTCCCATCAATCCTGTATAACTACCATTCTGCAGCCTTCTTCCAATAGATTGAATTGGAGTTTCATGCAGTTCAAGCCTGGAGCAACAAAATTCCCAAATTTATCACTATATTGAAACGTCGTATGATAAAATCTAAAAAAATATTTCATTTTACTAAGAAAAATCACCTTTGGAGAATTAAATAATAAAAATTCTTACGTAAAATTCAAATATTCCGATAATGTTGTCCAGATATCACCGAAAATTTTAGATACTTTTGTGCCGTTAGCGGAAAATCTTATGACGCGGGTTTCCTGAAAATACAAAATTCCAATTCTGCCACTTTTGAAAGTATCAAAAAATATTTAAGTTACAATTAAGAAATTAAAAATATTAAGTCTATGCGTAATACCGGAAACGACGTTAATCGTAAAGGCTTCGCGCGAAAATTGTGTGTCTCTTTTTCTCGTATTTTCACCATAAGTTTTTGATGTGCGACGTAAAACGAGTGAATTTCACGTATCGGTACGAAAATATTTTGCTTTTTGCTCCATATTACTCCACTGACGGCATAAAGTAAATCAATAACACTACTTTGTATCATAAGTATATATATTAAATGCGATTTCATTGGAATGTAGTTCGGATGCGATTTATATGCTTTGATCTTCTCGCGTCATGAAATTATTTATAAATAACATTCCAAGTTGGGTCTAACTTAAGTGAAAAGTTCTTCTTCGATCTGCTACGTTAACTTCGACTGAAAAAATCCAACGAAATTGCAATTTTCGGATACGATGCATTTATGACGATGCGTTCGCGGATTTATCTTCGACAAAATCTGCTAAAACGTATTACCTGTACATTGCTCGTTTGGCGTAGATAAACGAGCAATTACCTGGACATCAGGTAATGGTCGTTATCACGCAAATGAAACATTTACATACCAACTCTTAAATTACAAATATTTTCTGTGAACGGACAATCGGGATTTCGTTAACCCACTATTTTGTCAAACATTAGGAGGAGATATGAGTTAGAAAAAAAAATAATATACTCCAAGTGTGAAAATCGAATGTCTCCTTAAAATTTGCGCGATTCAATCAAGCTATCGTATACGGATTTTGTTAAAAAATGATTTATTGAAGTTCTTTGGAAAATACTGAGAAGAATTTAGAACGCTATTGTATTTGTTTCAATTCCCACACTTTATTTGCTGTAAGGTAAAAAGTAGCGGGATTATAAAAATGTTCTTTTTGTCAATATGCTGTTGTTTCATTTCTTAGTTGGAGCGGCGCCTGCAGGTTTGGCTGGTGCAGCGGCAACTTTGGCTGCTGCTTTCTTAGCCGGAGGTGGAGCCTTTTTGGGAGCCTTCGCTTTCTTGGTTTTACCGGCCTTTGCAGCCAGAATTTGTTTCCTACGCCTCTCTTGGAGTCTCTTAGCGCGGAGCGCCGGAGCGTTCTTGGGCAGCGCCATCTAATAAAATAAATAAATAATTTTTTTAATAGAAGAAAATTTATAGTGTATAATTTAATTAATAATAATTTAACTTATTTCATTTAGAATCTTGAAATTTCCATCAGTTTGAAAAACACTTAGTAAAAAAAATAATAATTAATATTAATATTAATGACCTTTTTTTCTATACTTACTCCACGTTTTTCAGCCAAAAGAAGATCCTTCTCGTATTGTCGCTTTTGTGCTGTCAAAATGGCAGCACGTTTAAGGACAGCGGCGTAGGGATTGAGACGCAACATTGCACGCGTGTTAGTCAATGGGTTCAATTTCTTCTCACGACGTATGACCCTCTTCCTACAATTTTAAAATAATATAAAAATGTATCTTCCTTTTTTTTCCACATAAATATAAAAAAAAAAATTATTTCGCATTTTTCAGTATTGGAAAGATATTATCACTGCCAATCAACAACACGGACCAATAGTATCATCATTTTCGATAATTCCACGATTATTTCAAATCTTATTCAAATATTTCCAGTTATTATTGAAAAAAAATATATATATTTTTTTTGGAAAAATAGAAAAATTTAAAAGTTCATACGTACTTTGGATCTCTCAGGACTTTACGGATTTCATCCGACTTGAGAAGTCTGGAAAGATCGGTGTTGGCCATTTTCGGGAAGGGTAAGTTGTACCCTTTCTTCAGTTGAGCTTCCTTTCGCCAAGTTCCGTACAAGGCATCCAATTGATTGAAAGCGGACTGCGTCCAGATGATGAAACGTCCAACGTGACCACCAGGCGCCAATTTCAACAGGTTCAATTTATTGATGTTCATTAAATCAACACCTGGAATGTTTCTGAATGCTTTTCGAATTCCCTAGAAGAAAAAAGTAATGTGTACTTTTTAATACGGATTTGATTAAAAAAAAAAAAAATACATGTATTTTTTAATCGAGAGAATTAATTTCAGTATGAATGGTTTTAAATTTATGGGAAAATTCGTGAATAAGTTTCAATAATCAACAATCAGGGATAATATATATTTTCTGATTTACTCACTTGATCCTGACCATAAACGATGAGCGGTCCACGGCGTTGGATGCGACGTCGATTACGCATTTTACCTTTGCCAGCACGGAAACGTTGCGATTTGTACACCTAAAACGTATCAAACGGAAAATTTAATTATGATTACAAAAAATATTACTGAATTATTAAAAAAATTATTACTAAATTCTTATACAAATTATTATTGAGTTCAAGTAACATTACTTAAATAATTAAATAAAGATTTCCAAAAAATTGTAAATATTTTAATTTTCATGCTAATTTATTTTTCTTTCATAAAATGGATACAGTACTGAAATTATTAGAAAAATAGGAAATTTTAAAATAATTAATAAAAAAATATTGTGGGGTTTGTACCTTTTGGATGTCATTCCAAGCTTTGACGCGACGTAAGAAGATGACAGCCTGCTTGGTCTTATTGTACTCTTGAATCTTGTCAGAAACAACAAGAGGGAATTCGGGAACCTCTTGGATCATGTGTCCTGAACATAAAAAAAAAGAAATTAGTTAGAATTTGCAACAAAACAGGATAAAAAAGGAGCAACAAATAAAAAATTGTTTAATTGTCAGGTAAACGCTTCGTTTTATAATCACAGCGAATCAGCAACACGGACCAAAGCTTTTCATCATTTTCAAATATGCATTCAATTTTTTTATGTAATATATAAAAAAAGAAAAGTAGGCGTTATTGGGAAAGTTCACCTTTCGATTGTACCAATGCGGGTACACCGGATGCAGCGATGGCGGAGACAATGGCGTATCTCTTCTGGTTGACGTTCACTCGACGATGCCAACGTCTCCACGGTTTGGTCGGCGCGAACATGCGTCCACCTCTACACATGTTACCGAAAGCACCCTGGCCGGATCGGTGAGTACCGCCACCGCGAACACGTGGGATACGTGCAACGGCGCGACCCGTACCCCATGATTCGGCAGAGGTTTGGTGTCCTGCGATCAAAAAAATTAATTTATATGAATTCCTTTTCTTCAAAAAGAAAATTTAATTAAGATAGTGAAAATGAATGTTATATTGGAATAAAGTTGTTTGGAAAACCATACCCCCAAGTAGCAAAAATGTTGCTAACCCGGGAACGCCTGGCCTCCGTATTGATCTAGCACTTAATTTGGAACATCTAAACCAAATGAATTTGCAAAGATGTGGACATTTGAAAGTGCATCGCCAAGATACAAAAAATAAATACCAAGTAAATGTGGGAACTCAAGAAAATCATGAATAATTTTTAGTAGGTCGAGATAAAGAGCGAATTTTAATGAACAAAAAAAAATTGTTTAGAGTAATTGTTTTGCCTTTTAAAGTCATCGATCGATATAATACGGAAGAACGAGTTCTTACCAGCCTCTTTCGAAACGCAGTACGGTTGGCGGCTGTTCTTTGAGATTTGTTGGTGAACGAAGTTCACAACATCTGGACGAACCGGAGCTTTGAAAACGGATGGGAGCGAGATCGTTTCTTCGGTGGCTTCGCTCTTGTCACTATACACGGTGACCAACGGTCGCGCGGTTGATAACGACTGAAATTTTCATTAAAATAATTTGGAGTTAGTATTTTTGGATAGCGGTTCTTTGAATTTAAAATATTATTTTTCATAGTATATGTATAGATCGATATTATGATTGGTATATGTAAAGAAAAATATATATTTCATTAGGTAACAGGATAAATATAAAATACAGGGTTATCGTATTATTGAAAAAATCTACCAACGAGGAACAGTTTTTTCTGAAATATATATACTTCCTTTTTTACAGTTTATATATAGATTCCTTCAAAACAGTTTTTTGGTACACTTACACATGAAATTAATTTAGAGACAAATATCTGTACATAAAATTCTACATCCCTGTCCCCGATAACAATACTTAATTAAACATTATTCATCCTCCATTTCGTTCCTTATTATTTCATGTTTGGGCAAATTAGTTTCGTATTCGAACCCTCAAATTTCTTAAATCGGTGAAACCGCTTTTTCAGTTCCACAAGAAGCGAGAACATGTCGCGCATATGGTATTCAGCCATTTTACAAACCGGAGTGACACGGATTGGAACTATCAGCCTCGTCAACATCGACGTTAGATTCCAATGTTTTTCTAATATTTTGTTGAATATATCAAAAAAATTGGCATCATTTTCGCGCTAAGTCTTATCTTGGCACTGAAATGACCCGAATAAACCACGATAATGAATCCTTCGTATTTCGTACTTGGATTTTCAACGAACACGTGGTCACACGGGAAAGGATTGTTACGAATTTCCCGAAGTTGCCATTTCCAGTATAGAAAAATGCATTTCGTAATAATATTCGAATGTAAAAAAAGGTATCGAAGAAATTGATAAGAATTACTCACCATTTTACACACTATTTATTGTATTTTTGCACATCAAAAATACACTGTCCAGGCACTCGACTCGGCTTGCCTGGCCATAAAGGAAGTGCGGCGCGACCGGAATTTACATGGTTGATGCTCGCGCATGCGCGCTAGATGCTAAAAGTACCATCGAGTTCAAGAGAGCGTCCAATTGCGATACATTCTTTTTTTTTCATTAAAATACATCACGTTGAATTCATATTCAATATTTATATTCGATAAAGTTATTAACAAATAGATCGAGATTTTTATAAACTGAAACTTTTTCTAGTTTCAAGTAAAATCGAGGTAGGGGAAAGAAAACAAATCTCCCCGCCATCTTGGGAACACGTCGGTAATTAGTACGAAATGAAAATACTAGATGTCACCATCAAATAATTCCTGCCTTTGCGAATGAGAATTGAAATGCAATCGAATAATTGTTGTATAATAAATGTTATTAAATTACAAGTATCGAAAGATATTCGAGTTTTGCGCTCTTTTTCATTGAAATAAATTGTGCGTTGAGTATATGGAAAAAATGTAAAAAAAGTAATATCAGCGTTATTTAAATTTTGGCGCTTAATGCAAATTACGTCAGCGGGGAAAAAAGCTGCGCATGCACAGTTGTTGCAAGCGCCATGGAAGATTAATATTATTTTGAATTCAAACAAATACGTTGAAACAAAAGTTTTAAAACAAGTATCAACATGGGAGTGAAAGATTTGTGGAATATATTGTCACCTTTGTGTGAAAGAAAACCGCTCTTTGAGTTACAAGGAAAGAAAATTGCAATAGATTTGAGTTGTTGGGTGGTCGATAGTCAAACGGTAACCGATAATGTCGCCCAACCGAAGATGTATCTCAGGTAAACAAAAATTGAAGGTTACGTTTGTTTTGAATTTATCTCCTATTGTTATTTCAAATAATTTCATACCAATATATTTTCTTTTATAAAAGTGCAAATCTAATTTTCTGGAACCCCTAATTTGCAAAAAGGTACTTTTGGCGCGCAAAAGAATTAATGCGTAAAATTGTCCTTGAATAAAGTATGAAAACAATTACATATGCAGAAAATAAAAACTTGAATTTTCGTATCTGAATTTTTCAGAAATTTATACTTCCGAACCGTTCATCTTCTCTTGCAAGGAATTTTTCCAGTTTTTGTATTGGAAGGAACGGCACCTTCGTTGAAACATAATACTATCGCACGTAGGAACGATCTTAGACAACAATCGAATGCGGTACAAAGAAAAACTGCCGCTAAAGGAGGCAGAACTCGGTTCAATACGGTTCTACGGGAATGCGAAGAGATGCTCAAATATCTCGGCATATCCTGTATCCGTGGAACCGGAGAAGCGGAAGCTATGTGCGCTTACCTAAACGAAGCTGAGGTATATGGGAAAATTAAATCGCCGCTTATCAAAAATTAATATTATTAATATTATTAATTTAGTATTATTGTATTTCCTTGCAGCTGGTCGACGGATGCGTTAGTCAAGACAGTGATTGTTTCTTATACGGAGCGCGGGTGGTTTATAGAAATTTTTGTACCAGCTCCCAAGCTAATCGCAGCAGCGGAGGTACGGTGGACGAATACTCGATGGATAAAATCGAAGAACTATTAAATTTGGATAGAAATAAAATGATCGCGCTGGCGCTTCTGTGCGGTTGCGATTACGATAACGGAGTTCACGGAGTTGGGAAAGAAGCCGCTTTGAAATTGTTTAAATTTATCGAAGAGCACGATATCTTGGAAAGGTTAAAATTGCAAGGTTTCCGAAATCATGGCAGCAGAATTTTTTTTTTTTTAAATAACATTTAAACAGTGCAGATTTTTCTATGGAACGAGTCGGAATAAACGAAACTCTGCGCTGCTATGATTTCAAATTCTCTTAAAGATAAATAACGTATCAGAGCGAGTTGAAAATGAAGCCGAAGTAGTAAAAAATAATACGATGTCGCTTTGACTACTTTTTTAAATTATCGATCACATTTTCAACTCATTCTCTGCCTCGCAAATAAACGTATTGCTTTAATAATTTTTTTAATTGTTTCTAGATTGAAAAGTTGGCGAAGAGATAGAACTTTGGATGAAGTCGAGAAAAGATTATTGGATCCGAACAATTGCACATCGTGTGGTCACGAAGGGAAATTAAGGATCCATACTAAATCGGGATGTATCGAATGTGGTACTAAAATAAAATGCAGCGATGCAGCCAAGTATGTTTTACGTATATACTTTTTTTCGAATTTTCGTATTATCAATTAGAATTTATTCGTATTATTATTTTTTATTTCCATTTTTTTTAAACAGGGAAAGAAGGGGTTTGGTAATGAACGAAATAGCTTTACGAAAAAAAGCTTTACTATCTCCGGATTTTCCAAATCAAGAACTCATAAATGAATTTCTAATTAAGAAAGATGAAATACCAACTGCGCTGGAATTGCGATGGAATCAACCTGACGTCATAAAATTTGTCGTAAGTTCATTTTCTCTTGAATTTGCATAACAATTTTTTATGAATCTTCTCTTGTAACACCAAAAAAATATACTTTTTCTTCTTTCAAATTTAAATTTCCAGAATGTTACGTAACAAATAATTTGTCAATAATCAAATGTTCCAAAATTATGTTAAAAAATTCTGTTTAAATAAATTATTCTTCCTTTTTTAGCATTTTATGGAAAAACACGTAGCATGGGAACCCGCGTACGCATTTTCAAAAATCTTCTGCCTCTTAACGCGATGGCATATTCTTCATTTCAACGAAGTCCCGCGAGAAGATCACATAAATTTGAATTACTTAATAATCCCCGTCGAAATAATAAAAATTCGAAACCTAAAGAGCGTTGCCAATTACGAAATTATGTGGAAAGATGAAAATGGAACTTTCAATGACCTGAGAATCGAGTTCGAGAACGAAGATCGCGAGGATGACGATGGCTGCGAACCTAAAGATGCGGTCGAATTGATTACCATCGAACCCCAAGAAGTCTTTTCTCGAGCTTATCCGGAATTGGTAGAGGTATTCGAAGAAAAGAGGAACGCGAAGAAAAAGAAAAAGGTGGGAAAGAAAGCGAACAAAGCATCGGAAGCAAATATGGAAAATGAAAATCCGAAAAAAATAGAAAGAAAGCGGAGGAACGTCAAAAAGCAAGAAATCAAGAGTCGAAAAATTGATGAGTTCATTTCAAAGAATGAAAGGTTGTTGGAAGAATCCTTCGGAAGATTAACTATTACTCCCAAAAGATCGAAAACAGATTCCGATCCGGATGATGCTCGAATAGAAATGGATTCGAACTCAAAAGTATTGAGTCTCGATGAAGAACAGAAGGAAAAGAATATTCAAGGAAATGCACACAACAGGAAAAAAAGAAACCCACAAATTTCGAGAGTCTTGCAAAACGAAAAACCGAAGTTAAATGGAACTTTGGAAAGAATGTTCGACGAATTAACGCCCGAAGACTTCGCGAATGATCTTGAAAATGATCAGGATTTTAATATATCCGAAATTGTGGAAAGACTTTGTGGTAAAAATACGCACGAAAATAATGAGGCTGAACTTTTAACGGTAATCTCGAGCTCACCGGTGTCTTTGAGAAAAGCAAAGTCGGGCTCGAGTTCGGGGTCGGGTTCCTCGAATTATAATTTGGAAAATGATTTTCTAGTTAATTCCATAATGGAACTCGACAAAAATGAAAGTGCAGAATGTGTCCTTCGGGAGAACGGTGTTTCGTCGGAAGATGAATTTGATATTTTGGATCGAAGTTACGTACCCCTCGAGCAGAGGCTAAATGTTAAAGGGTCTGTTGGAAAATCAGTAAATAGCAACAATGACATAAATAATGTTTACGTAAGACGGAATGCAAAACTCAGTTTAGGGATAGACGATCTTCTGAACTCCACTTAATTTGTAAGTACCTTTTTAATTGATCGCTAGTAATTAATTTAATGCAGGCTTTTATACGATGATCGCGAAAGTCGTTTTTTTTTCTTCATCCATTTTGCATTTTTTAATTACCACCGAAGAGTCTCAATGAATAAGAAAATGTGTAAAAGAATATAATTTTTTTTATTAGAGCATTTAAATATACAATAATTTTTTATTTATCAAAGAATATATTTCTCTATTCGCGTGATATCACGTATTTCTTCTTTGTAATTTCTGTCGTTAGATACATGATAATTTTGTCTACTTATGTACAGGAGTAAAACATTTTTCAAACAGTTCTTACGTTTTAATAATAAGGTTGAAAATAATAGATTGCAAAATTTTCATTTCTTGTTGAAAATTCGAAAGAATAAATTGTGTAGGTGTTTGTTCAGTAAATACAACGAAAGCGTTTCAATAATTTTTTTGTATATATTAGTATTTTTTAATTTAAATAGATCGATTTTTATAGGATTTTATTTTGGATATTTAATTATACATCTGATAAAAAAACGGAGCTAAAGTAATTAACCTTTGAGAGCAATTGAAAATAATCTATGAATGGCATCTATTTTTATTTCTACAATAACTTCGTCAATTTCAAAGTATGCAAAATGTTCAGCTCTGCGAATAAAAAATATTATTGAGTAAACAATTGTTTACTCAAAATCTCAAGATTTCTGAGTTGCTTTTTTTATAAAAAATTTCAATTTGATTATTTTCTCTATTACAGTCAATTAAATTTCACGAAGCGATTATTAATAAACTTTTCAAAACTTCATAGCAAATTTTTGTCAATTATACATTTAGCTTTTATTCTTTGTAAGAACACCAAGTGATAATTTTAATTTTTGTAATTTTATTTTATTCTAAAATCGAATTTAATTTTAGAATAATATTTTTCCAAGTTTCCAAATTTTATTTTTTTTTAATGTAGAAACTTGAAAAATTTCGCGAAATAGTTAGATTTGTCTTTTTCTTTCTGTTTTTAATAGGATTCATATGTACACATACACATTCACACGCGCAGGTCCACATGCACTTAAAAAAGACTTTTAGAATTGCATCACATCGTTCATGTAAACTTTTCAGTAATTTAGTTGTAAAATGATTTTATGTAAGTTCTCGGTGTCGTTGCTGTTTCCTTCGATCAAGATTTTCGGACGAAACCTGTCGTTGGAGGAGGTCCAACGGGTTTGTTGCAAATAGGTACCGTTGGGTCCATGCCAACCGCGCCACTAGTGATATTAGGACTGCGAGTCATCGCCGGCGATAGTCTCGGATCATTTTTCACAGATGTCGATGCCGAACCGAGACTGGACTGCGTCGGAGTTGTTCTTTCGATTGACAAAGTTTGTTGCGGCAGTTGCGCGTCCGTTTGTATCCCCATGGAACCGTAAACTTCCTTCAGGATCATCAGCATGGTGTCTTCCGATTCCCTGAAACGTTCGTTTTCTTTTTATTTATTGTGTATAAATTAAAAAAAATTAATTTAATTTGAAATCATTTTTAAATATGGGGGAAACTATTGTAAATATTTATCAAATATTGATTTTGTTTTATAGCAGCCAATAAATTATTAGCGATATATATTTTTTAATTATATTTCTATAATAATAATAATTAAAAAATACCGAAAGTCAAACCCACCAATAACAAACGTGACTCGTTAAAGCGAAAATATATTCGTTGATATATTCAAAGGGCGCTTCCTGGAGAACGTAATCGATTCGTCGACCGCCATTGAGCTTGCCGACTTTGATGTCGCTCTCACGATCGTCGGGGTGTTGATTTTCGGTCACAGCCTCCGGCGATTTTTGCAATTGCTCCTCCATGACCTTATCAATTTCTCTTTCCAGAGCTTGATTGTCCGTTTTATGGAACATGGCTAATTGATACACGGAATTCCACGTGCATCTCACGGAATCCAGTAACTTTTGTTTCAGATCCGCGCCAACACGTGCCATTGTTTCTTTCAATTCTGGAAAACAAAGTGTAGAAATTATTAATTTTCAACTGGTATAAATTAAAAACAATGAATGGTTGAAAAAAAAAATTTTTTTTAATTACAAAAAGAAATAAAAGTTGAAGTCATACCCAAATGCATCCGTTTTCTGCCTTTATGATGTGGAATCAACATAGGCCGGTACTTTTGAGCTTCTGGATTAATTAAAGACTCGACTCTGTAAGCAACGGGATCAAACGGATGGAATATGTTGAAGAAATTCGGGCAAGTTGGTAACGAGAAATCTTCTCCCAGAGTGTCGATTCCTCTGACGGTGACGAACATTCCAATTGGGCTGCCAAATGCGAAAAAGGCTCGAGGCTGGAAATTTAATGCTGGATAATTGATGTAAGGTTGTCCAGTACCGGCTACTCCCATGACGTAACTAATTTTCTTGCTGAGTTTCCTTTTCAAGACTGGAGCTGGCGATGGTTTTATCGGACCCTCCACAAGTTCTTCCTGAAAAATAAAATTATAAATAATTGATGACACCGTTAGGTGATATTATTTTAATTTGTTTTAATATTAAATATGACTCGTTTTCGAAATGTGACACTCAATAAATAAAAACGTATAAATTGTGGGAAAAACTTACCGATTTTTCTGCCTTCTCGTCGTCGTCGTCAGTTTGCTCTTCTTTATTACTGGTCGTCGTGGGTGCCGTTTGATGGCACAGTAAGTCAAAGACTATCAGACTTCCCAAAGAATGGCCACCCAAATAAACTTCGCCATTAAAACCCGGGTTTCTTTCTTTGAACAACGAGAACAATCGGTTCATTTCGCTTCCAACGATCTGCATTATCGTTTGACAATAAATCGGGCTTGTGTAAAACAGGATATCCAGCAAAGTATCGTTTGTAAAGTGTCTCAGTTTTGGTATACTTTCCAAGGTAATCGCTTTTAATTTTTTATCGATTCCAGTTTCGTCGGAATGAAGCGACGTGTGCCAAGAAATTGGTAATACTTCGATTCGGTTCACTATTCCTTGTTCGCTCGCAGTCCGATAGTGAGATTGTACCAGTTGCAACGATATGCTTCGAAACTCATCGACTGAAAAAATTCAAAAATTTCATGGAATATTTATTTATTTACGACTAATTCTTTTGATATTTTTTTTTTCATAAATGTTTGTAGTGAAATTTCGTTGAAAAATAACTGATGAATTTGCAATTTTTTCTGTATAATTAATGAATTTAATGGAAACGTAAGAGATTGAAATAAAAAATTGCTTTGGCAAAATTTGTACGATTTTTAAAAATATTTGGCATGTTTCTGGCCCGAGATACTCACCAACTTCTTCCACAGTTCGGAATTTCAAATCGCAAACGCTACCAATGCCGTGTACCAAAAATAGAAGGTGGTCCACTTTTTCTGGCTCTCCTTCGTCGATATTGAACTCATCGACTCCTCTTTTGACGACTTTTGGTCGACTGGTGGAACCCTGCAAATATGTACTGTCCTCTGAACCCTGATATAACGTCGGGATTCGAGAGGAAATAAAAGTTTATATTTAGAAGACGATCGTGAATCGAAATTCCTATAAATTAAAAAATTGAAATTTTAAAAATCGAGCATCTCGTTTACGACACCTTTAGATTCTACTACATTGTTAAAAACTTACACAGAAACTTTCCTTTTCTTTCGTCAGATCGGAACTCATCGTTAAAAAATGAGGAATTTAAATTAAGTTTTGATCAACCTCGACATATTTGCATTTAACAATTTTGAAAATTTGGGTTTATGCATGGAAGTTGATTGAATACCTCCAAACTGAACTCAATTAAACAAAATAATCAACCCATTTGCATGAAATTACCAATTTTCTATAGAAACTTACACCACTGTTCCCCCATGAAACTCCCAACTCGGGTGATCCTGCTTGTAAATAATGAACTTGTACATTTGAACTGTGAAACATGATATATTCTCCGTTACTCAAGTCGATCCTGCGGTTCCAATTGTTAGTCAGACATCCATTCTTGTATTCGTCTTCCAGCCTGGCGGCCACGTTTTCCTCGTAAGGAACGTATCGGGAATCGGAGGGACCTTTATAGAACCAGGAACATCTTCTGACTTCGTTGGAAGGCCCCGACCAATAAACTGGAGCTCTCTGCCTTCTGAGAATATTAACGTCGTATCTCCCTCCATCCGTGGGTACTTTCAACTCTGGCGCTATGTCATTTGAATTATGTGCCTCTTCTAGGTTCAGGCTATCTTGCATCGAAAATGGGAACCATACGATCTTCGTTTCTATCTCTTTCCGGTAAAACCAGTGCTGGTAAACTGGACGGTACTGCATTCGTCTGTCCGTGGATGGCCCCGAAGCCTGTGCGAAAAGAGGAGAAAAATTTGTTAAATCGAGGTTTTGGGTAATTTACGTGATTTGAATTAGGTCATTTCTGTTAGATTTGGATTCCAATTTTATATAAAAATAATTATTGGGTTGGGGAATAATTAATTTCGATTTAACCCATTGAAAAACATGAAAAAAGCCGAAATTAATTTTTCCCCAACCCAATATATGGGAATTAAAATAATATCCGGGGTAATTTGAAAGGAGAGTTCCTTGCAATTGAAAAAAATGAAAAATTCTCACCAAATTTTGCAAACTAGGCGGAACAGTTTCCGGAGTGGAACGGGCAAACGCCGTCAGAGGATTGGCGGACAATTGTACAGGATTGACCGTAGCTGATCCTGTGGGTTCGGGCACCGCAGTTGCCATAAAAATCGAGGGGAACGTTAAGTTACTAGGATTCCTGGTGGTTTCTGAGTCTCCCGTGGGAGCATTCGACGAAGAGCGTCCCCCGAAATGGATATTTTGGTCCGATACCGGTTGGATTATTTTGCTATCGAACTGCGTGGGATTGTAAAACACGGGCTGCTGCTGTTGTTGTTGTTGCACGGTTGGTCCAGGCGGTGGATTGAAATCTATCGAATGTGGTTGCAATTGGTCGGTACCGGCGGGCTCGTGAAATAGATTCGAGCTCGAGAAATCCGATGAGGGATTGGAATTTACAGCGCCTTGGTAATTAGCGAAAGAACTTCTGACATTCTCGATTTTCGGCTGCTGCCAAAAGCTCTTTTCTGAAGTTGCAGCGTTTCCCTCGGAAAAAATGTTGACTTCACATGGAACCGAAGCTTTCGTAACTTCGTTTCGCGTTAAATCGATTTCCGCTAAATTTTCATCGTTCTTGTCGTCGATCCTCGACGTGATTTCCGCGACTTCCGACGAAAGGTCGACGGACGATCTCGTCGAATCTTCCTTGCGTTCTTTCAGCAACAGGTTCTCCAATTTCTCGGAAACTTCCGCTGCCGAAATCGGAGTGAAAATCGAATCGGTCGCCGAAATATCTTGAAAAGCGTCTGCAGATTTTTCCGGGGGATTTTTTGCTCTCGCAAAATTTGTTAATTTCTCGGATTTAACCGGTAAAGCCTCCTGTTTTTTGTTCTCCTCCGAGGGAATAATTCTTGGCGGCTGCTGATTGGCGAACGAAGAGAAGTAACTCAAATTCGCCGGAGTATTTTGCGGCGTAGCTGGTTCTGGCAATTGCGAGGGGATCAATTGAGGGGCCGTCGAAGGGAACTGCGACGAAGACGAGCGTGGAATCGGTCTGTCGTAATAATTCGGTCGCTGGGGAATCGAAGCGTCGAACGTGGGCTGTTGTTGGACGTGCGACGTGTGAATTTGTCCAGGTGCGTTCTCGTAAGGTGAGTATGTTACGAATGTCGCCGAAGACGAGGGATTTTGAACCGGAGCATTTGGATTCAAAAACGAGGTCACGTTCGGCGACGGATGCTCCGGATTTGTAAGAGCCGCGGCTGGTACTTGAGGTTTCCTGGTTGTATTCGACGTAAGGTCCGGTGGTGGTGCGTATTTCAGTCGACGTTGGTTCCCCAATCGATAGGATGCTGGTGCTCCTGAATAAAAAATTGAAAATATGTAATTGTTTGTAATAATAATGAAAAATCATGAAATTGGGGTGCAATTGGGGTTTTTGGCAATCTCGAGTGATTAAAATAATATCCAAATTTACTTCGGCAATGGAAAATTTGCAGAATACGGGGAAATTTATATAAATTCTGATAATTTTGAAAATACCCTAATTGCACTGGCTTTGGTTCATTTTTTTATTTTGTATTTTGAAGGATTATTTTTTTTGCAAATTCTAATTAATTTCATATCGATTCTAATACCAGAATATCAATTTTGATAATAATAAAAATACATACTGTAGCTATTCCCATTTTTCGTAAAATAAAAATATTCTTAGAATTAATTTGAAAATAAAAAATGTAAGTAATGTCAAAAGAATTTATACTATTAATTACTCTAATTTTCCCCAGCAATAAAAATATAATCCAAATTAATTTCGCTTGTAGGAAATTTGTAATAAATTAAATTTGTAATAAATTCACATGAAATTTGCTGAAAATTCCTCATAGTTACAGAAATTTACAATCGTTTTCGTTCTTTTTTCAAATTTTGCGCTCTAAAAAATATTTCTGCTTCGCAAATCCTAATTAATTATGTTCATTTTACTATTCAAGAGAAATCCACAAAATTTCGGTATACCTCCAACCGGTGGTAAAGCCACGGGAGGTGGTGGCCCAGGCTGTTGAAGATCGGCTGGACTTTTCGAAGGAACTACCCCTTGAGGGTCGTAAAACTTGGCAGAAGTTGACAGCGGCGGCGGGCCTGCGGTGTAAGGCGAAGTTTCGGGTGCTAATTGACCGAATGAATTCTGCGTGTAGACGCTGAAATCTTGCGTCCGATTTCTGGCGTCGATTTCTCGTTGCGTTTGATGAGGAACTGGCGTTTCGCTTTTCGCAGACGACAGGGATAAATTCGGTAAAGATGACAGGATCGAGGTGAAGTATCCCTGCTTCTTTGAAGAGTCTTCGACGGAGACGTTCAGCTTCTCAGAGGAATGCGAAGGCTCCGAAGCTTCGTTGGGAGCAGCACCAACCGGTATCGGAGGTGGATTTATTCCAGAGGATTCTGGTTTCGTTGTTAAAACGTCAGTCGCGTAATCTGAAAACAGAAAAAAGTTTGAGAAGGTGTTGTTTTCATTTTTGATGCATTTGTCCAAATTTTTCTTGAATTTAAATTGACCATAAGAAAAATTAATATTCCGGTTATTCCTATTTTTCAAATAATTTGAATTTTATCCAGATTGAAGAGAATATAAATTTGCATAATGAGAAAATTGAATAATATTTAATTTAAGAAGTATTTTTCGAATAGTGGAAATAAATTATCCAAATTAGAGAATTTTTTTATAATTACACTCATATGTAATTTATTTTTTTTTAAAAACCTAATCAGAGTTGTTACATATGATTCGTCGAATATTGCGTATCAACGAAAAATATAATCATATTTTGTCAATATTGGACAGGATACTTTCGAGGTAATAGTCCCCCAACAGTTAACAGAGATAATGTTACGATAAGAAAATACGATATTTTCACATTTCATTTTTTACCAGTACGATCATGGTAATAGCGATAAGAAATTCTCTGGTTACATATGTATAGATAATCCCGAGCATTATTTTAAAGAAAATGATTTATAAATCTTGGAGCCTGAAAATTCCCATTATGAAATTTTAGATTATTCCATATCAATTTTTATTTTTCATCATCTTTTCCAATTTTCAAAATGTTCAATCTACTTCTATGGCATTATGGCAATTAAATTGCAAAATATAAATTGAAGTGGAATTTAAATTATAATTGAAATATATACAAAGTTTGCATTTTTTAATTTTTGTTTACTCTACAAACCCTTAATTTGATTTTATTTAAATTTCAATACTTTAATATATTTTTTTTTTTAGAAAATTTTTAGTATCAATTTTCAAATCAATTATTTCAAATCCTGAAATGAAATATAAAATATTCTATCGTTAAAAAAAAAAATTAAATGTAACAAAAATCGGTAGAATGTAATTATCATTAGTTTTTCAATTAATGATGAATCAATAATATTTTAAAAAATATTTCTTCACCAAAATTAGCGTTCTATGATTTTCTGATCTCTGAAAATGTATAAGTTCTAGCGCAAGTACCTATATTATATGAAACGATGGTGAAAAGCTGAAACAATTGTGTAATAACACAAAATACCTGTCGACGCCTAGATTTACTTAAACATTAGTCGTAACTATAAAGACGTAACAGGAAATGGTGTTTTACCTTTTGAAATCACATCATACCTACGACGGTGTCCTCTTATAAGAAAGAACACTCCTTTTGAATGAGTCTTTTGTCACATTTCATTGAATGAGCAAGATGGATTCGCGGTGGATTTTCCAAATTTTCGTAATCCCCTTGATGGCCCTGGCCTTTCAAGGAGAGGGACAAAGTTTGTACCCCAATTTATTAAAATCGAAACGTCTATCGTCGAATAATTCCAGAGTAAACATTAAATCCCATGAGGAAGTGGATTGGAATAATGAGTTTTTGCAAACCACCGGTAATGTTTTGAATCACGGAGTGGAAAGTGATAATTTTACAAAATGTGCAAGGTTGGATGATTTTCTAGTTTTTAAATTTTTTCGGCATAATTGGAATTATCAATTAAATTTATATTAATAAAAATTGTTATAATAAAGTTAACTTTTAAAAATTTCCATTAAATTTTATATTTATTATATTTTATTTTCTATATTTTATTTTTCGAATTTGGAAAAATGAATTTAATATGTCTACACAAAAATTAAATTACTTTTTTGAAGGTATTGTATCAAAAAAGGTAGCGAACACAAAGAAGGAAATCCTCAGGATTCGTCACATCGAGTAAATTTGTTCTGGACGTTTATCGGTGAAGAATATGATTTGGGTATGTACTAAATTACTACAATATATTTCAAAAAAATTGAAGAAGGCTAACCGTTTATTGGCTTATCAATCTTCAAATAATTTTTTGAAATTGAAAGTGAAATTGAAATTTGAATTTTGCAGCTTTTAAAAGCTTCCACAATGCATCCAATGGTTCGCAGCATTAGAAAATATTATGACTCGGTTATTGTTTCTCATTTATGCCAGAGTAAAGAGTTATTCGATCAATTATTTATAATTAAGAGTATAAATAAAGAAAGATATGACGTAAACAATTCTTTCTTCTCAACCCCCCAAAAAAATATTCAGAGATACAAAGTTTCGCATTGGCCTTGCAAAGATTATTATTTTTGTTGCATTTATCTCTCGTCATTATCCGCACTTTCCGCGTATTTGTAAAAACAATGATTTTTCATCAACTTCTTAATACGATAAGAAGATTATCAATGCTTTATTTCAATAACGATCATTAACGGCTTGTTAATGTTTACTATTATCATTGCCATGAGAAGAATACAAAGCCACATGTGATTTTCCATAGAATTTTCATGAAAAACATATATTCGAAGGTTTGGACGAAAATTTGTTTACTGTTATAATGAAATTTATTTTTATATCGTGCAAGGATTCTTTTTTTAAAATATGAAATTTATCTGGAAATGAGATGACCCGATTTAGAAAATTATTGTAATAGTAAGGATTAGAAAATTTGAATTTTTCTATAATTTTTCACAACTGATGGTAATTATTATTAAAAAAAAACCAGTTTGATATTCTGTAAAAGTAACAATTTCTGAATTAGGATTTATAATCTATGAATTTATAATATTATTATACATGACCAACGGTGATTTGCATAATTTTTGTTGGTCTTCCTTGAAATTCCAGGTGAAACTGCAAGTAACCGTACTCCGATGATCGTTCCAAAGTACAGTTCAATATATGAAAATATTACCAACGACTCTACACATAAAAATTTGGATGAAAATTGTCAGGTATGTTAATTATTTTGGTGTTACATGTGTGAACAAAAAAAATTCTTTTTTAAATAAGTGACCCTAAGATTTATAAATATTGATTTCATGGTATTTGAATGGAAATGAAAGACTCAAAATTTATTTATTATAGGTCTTTTTGAACCTAGATTGCGATCAAACAGAAGATGAAACGAATTACACTAAGGCTGCGAATGTTGAAATTCGAGTAAGTCATTTTGTTGAATAAAACTATAATTAATATTCTCTTTACCTGTAGACTTTAATTTTATAGGTTAGGGTTCTGCCAGGGTTTTTATAGGTTAGGGTTTTGTTAATTATTTTAATTGTTACCTAATTAATTTAGGTAATTGGTAAATAATACAAATTCTAATTGATTTCATTGGTAACGAATTAAATTATTGGGAAACAAAAATTTGATTGAAACCATGATTTATTTGCTCTACAAAATGCTCAATGAGTCAATAAAATTCGTATCTCTGAATCACCTTCATAAATTTATGAGATATATGAAAATAAATCACTTGTTATCTCTGAAGGATTATGTTGATTCAAAGAAACTTTAGGAGCCAAAATGTATCATATTTGGTTTCTGATAAGCTTTTCAAATCAAACACCATATGTTTGGTTCACATAATCTGTTTTTTTAATTCAAGAGATTCTTTCTTTTTCAATGCACGCACTGTAATATAGTAAATTTGTAATCGATTCTAGAAACATTTGTTGCAAATTGGTTTTGCATGATAAAATAAACTTAAAAAAAACAAGATTTTACAAAACTGTCTTTCCTTTTTGCCTTTCATGATATCATGTCTCACTATTTTTTACAGGAAGAAGAATTACTTCATGAAAATCATTTGAAAGCTAATAAAGATTTAAAATTTTTTCTAAACAATAATACTTTTTGGTTAAGAATTTACGTTTGGGGGAATCTCACTCGTGGCACTCTTAAAATACCTATTGGTAAGTTTTTTAATTCCTCATTATTTAATTTTCTGAAAATTAGAGATTATTAGTTCAAATACAAAATTTCCTATTTTTTAAAATTTTTGGAGTTTTTGAAGTTTTTCTTTTAATTCGGATTTTTTGGTTCATTTATTATAGAAAATGAAGCAAATGGAACACCAGGATTAATTCTATCACTAAAACGATCATCGGACATGAAACTTGTTCAAATTGATGCTCGCAACTTGCCTAGTGGGTACTGGTACTTAAAATGCAATGCAGAGGAAACTTCGGATTACGGTTTCAGGGTAATTCGTATTATTCAGAATAATAGCGAGTACCAGAATTTTGGGGTAAAAGATTCAAGAGT
This sequence comes from Gasteruption jaculator, assembly GCA_949825005.1. Classification (NCBI taxonomy): domain Eukaryota; kingdom Metazoa; phylum Arthropoda; class Insecta; order Hymenoptera; family Gasteruptiidae; genus Gasteruption; species Gasteruption jaculator. Next base: position 229,010 of record OX463761.1, read on the forward strand.
TCCATTAAAACAAAGTAAGTAAAATTGAAAAAAAAAAAAAATTCCACTAAAACCAATCTGGGATTATATAAAACAAAAAGATTGTCATTGAAAATTATAATACCTATATAACAGACCTTAGATCCACTTGTGAACAGTATTAACTTACCTAAATACTAATTACAAGTATTATTCCACCAATAAAGTACAATTTCTCCAGAAACTATACACGTTGTGCCCAAAAACTGTCACAAACACAGACTATAAATTATTTTTTATCTAAAATTGGTAACTTTTCAAAAACCTACTGATACCAATAATTACAATATATGTGGTACTAATTATTTAAAATAAGTTTAACGAATGGAATCAAAAAAATATATATTCTTAACTCAGCGTACCTAGTATTAACTTTGGGAATTTATCAAAAAGTCACAGAATGGTCCATCTCGATGCTTTGTACCGACACAACCCGGAAACGTCTTTGTCGAGATGAAATGTAGATAGCAACTGATGTGTTTTTACCACGTTGTTGGCTTACAGCCCATATTATATGTACATTAACTGGCGTTGTTTTGCTAACTAAGATTTGCCCTTTGGTCACGACTCGCTTTTTTATTACATGGGTGACGCACGCTAAACTATAACGGATCGCAACTGTTTGCTTAATATCGGTTTAATGGAAATATGGAAATTAAAGAAAGAAGTGCCCTCAAAATACTTATGATTCATTCTTAAAGATATTTCTGTTGTATCCAATTCACTAAAAACTTGCAAATATTCAATAATTATGTAATAAGAATTATCGATGGAACTCGGAAAAAAAAATAGAACCTTGGGTTTGCGATTAAAAACCTAAAATGTATTTCTTTTGGAAAACCTGAACATTCGAATGAGAGTTCTTGTAAATTTTAGTTTGCAGCAGTATAAAATATCAAGAGTTTCTGTCTCAGAAAATATTATCTATTTATAATTTTCTACATTGCAATGATTTTCAGCACGACTATTGCATTTTGATGAAAAGCAAAAATCTGAGATTTTCGAAGAAAAAGTCGATAATAATGTTCCCGGCGAAGATCGGAATAACGATTCGGAACAACTTCCAGACAGTTTTAAGGTAATTTTATGATAATTTTTACACCAATGATGTAAAATATTATTTTAATACAATAGTTAAAAATTACGGATTGAATAACAACAAATATAAAGGTAAACATTTTTAAAATAATTTGTTTAATTAAGAAAAAATGAAAAAGAATTTGTAATTCGTAATTATGCGAATAATTATTCTTTTCATATCCAGCAGCGACCTTCGAATTCGTCCTTTCAAAAAGTTGTATTTCGAACCGATCAAGAGTCAGAAGTTACGCAACAAACCGAAACATTAACAAGAATGAATCTGGAAAATGCAGAAGAGGCTTTAGAATTCGATGACCTCACTAGAACGAATGATGTTGAATTTTTGCTAAAAAGAAAGAACCCGGTAGTGGACTTGAACGTTGCGAGTAATTTGATTGCAACTCCGGGTTCTCTTCATAGAGTAGTGTTCGATGTTACTAATAATCAAGATCAATTGGTTCGATGTACCTTTTCGGCGAGTACCTCGCCCCTTTCGTTGCAAAGCACGATTCAACCTTATCAGTAAGTACTTTGAGAATATAATTACTTTTTGAAAATTATAGCAATAAATATTGTAAGTTTCAACACATTTATTGTGAAGATTAACTATTTTTCATACAGACTCTGGATAAATGGTGGACAAACTATAAATATCGCAGTGGATTTGTTCATTCCTCAAGTCACTTCGCAAAATGTTATTACGGTAACTCTGTATGTAAGAGCGAATGAAATTGTAGAAAAATCTATATATTTGTACGTTCGAAATTTAAACTCACAGGTAAGATAAGTTTATAAAAGCATATAATATATCGTTCAATAGTAAATGCTAACATTTAACTAGCAATTGTAATAAAAAGATCCACATATCATTGAATATTTCATCGATGACCCATTAATTGAGAAAATTCAATTATAGATCAAAGACGAAACGGCACCTTTGATCGAATATTCATTCAATAGCAATTGTGCTGGTAAATTAGACAAAAACAAATGTTACAAGACATCTTGGAGCGTGGATATTACAGTTAAAGACCCAGATTCAGGTAAAACAACGAACGCTTTATTAAAATAAAAAATAGAATTTTCAATTTTAAAAGTGTGGTTATAATTATAATTCTGAGTACACAGGTTTGAAACGAGTTATCGCATCTCCCAATGGCCTATATCCACAAAAAGACTTCATCGCTGGTACGAAATTACCCGTTACGTTATATTACTCGGCAACCTGTTGTTCGCCCACCGTTCATATTAATGCGATCGACGTACTTGGAAATTATAATACGAGAACTATCGACGTTACGGGTGAGTAATTAAATTGTATTAAAAAAAAGGAATAATTACTCATTTAATTAGTAAAAATATCTAGGTATGCGATAAAAATGTTCCTTTTCAGCTTGGGATAATCTTTCGGAAGGAGAGATCGCCGCGATTACAGTTGGAGCGATACTTATTCTCGTTCTTATTATTCTTGTAATTTTCATTGTTTTGTATTGCATTAAAAGGAGACAGAGTCACGACCTGCCTTATTCGCAACGATACCGATCGGCGCCTCCGCCAAGATCCGAGAGAACGTCATTTTAAGAACCAAGTAATATATTGATACATTATTAAGAATGCATAATCGCTCCAAATAGGAATATTGATACTTCGATGTAAATACTTTAATAAATATAATACCGTTTCAAGAAATAACCTACATTTATTTTTTTTACTGTTTAAAGTTAATCATTATAAAATCTAGCATTTTATAAAAATTTGTCGCAATATTGCTATCGAACGACTCGAATATGTGTTTCTTTGAAGCAAGTTCTGGTGGCACGGATATAACTGATGGATTTAAAAAAGTTTCATCCGTGTTCTCCGATAACATATTGGCGAAACGTTGAAAGTCCTGACTTTAATTGTATCCTTCTAAAATATTTGTAATAAAATTGGCGCACAAGTACAAATAATTATGTAATTGGGAAGAAATAACTAGGGGACATGAAAATTATTATTATCACAACCTAAATGAATAAAATGTATGTTTCATTCCATAAGTTTACTTTACCATCTCGCAAAACTGCTGGTGTCACAGGTGTAACTGGCATCAAAATAGTGTTATCGGCGTAATTTTCGAATGGACTGTCAGTCCCTGCTGCGGACAACAGTGGGTTCTTAATTTTTCTATAAGATTCACTCATTTTCGTTCCGTCCTTTGAAATTCTACTACTACTACTACTATTATTATTATTATTATTATTATTATTATTGTTGTGCTCGATTAGTAGGTAAAAAGAAGTACTCCTAGGTGCGACCAGCCATTACTGAGTCAATGGATATATAGAACACCATCTCGAACCTGTCTTATGATAATACTGTGCGAGGCACCTTTATTATTTTTTTTTCAAACACCATTGACACACGTTTATTTTCCTACCGCGACTTCCACGTAAGCATTCGGATTTTAATTTCAAACATGTACGATAAGAGAGAGGGGCGATGATACGGAGTAGTGTGTAGCCATGCGTGTACGTATGTGTGTTTGTTTGTTGCATGTGTATACGGAGGGAGCGAGAGAGGTAATGCAAAGATTTAACACTGTTTCACACTTGCTAGTTGCTACTTACGAGTTACAGGCTACAGCCCGCAGGTTATGTATCAACGTCGTGCCCATGATCCTCCAGCTTATCACTAATCGTCAGTGCGCTAAATTGTCGTTCCTGATTACAGGTGTATTCCGAGATTAACGTTCAGGTGGACGACTCGCCGTTTGAACCGGGTACTGGTCGCATATTTTCAAATTTATGCGAGTTCCCTCCCAATGTATGATTTTTTTTGCAACAAAAATGCAGATGTCTCAAAATTAATAATAAATAAGAAAGTAGAAAGCAAAAAGTAGATGGATTAATAACCAATAAGTGGTTATTATATTGTCGAGAAGAAAATCGAGTTAGAAAGAGATGAAAAAAAGTTTAGAGTAATAACGGTTGATTTTTGAACGCAGCCGTCGTGGGTAGTAGTTCCAAATTCAGTCGACGTGTGTAGCGACAAGTCATGTCCTGAATTTGAAAATAAGAGGTTATCACTAATTGGATAAGGAATATATAAAAATTCTACATAATATGTTTATTAAAATGGATAATATTATGCCTACAAACCAAGTCTTTAATGCAAGGATCTGTAAATGTTCTCATAATTTAATAAATGTATTAGGAAATATAACATTACGTTGGTTTACTAGTAAATAATTTGTTATCACTTCCATCCAATCTTAATTTTACACAGTATCATTTTATTGTAAGCTTACATATAAAGTTATTAACTGTTACAAAAATATTTTATTTTGAAAAATATTAAATTTTTACACTCTCCATCTCCTTCTCATCTTATACAAGAACACATTCTAGCTTATTTTCCGAATGTTTAATATGAGAAATTTCAGATTCATCTTCCAATACTTTCATTGAAACTGTAACTAACATAAGGAAAATTCAATTGAAATATATTCAATTATTTTCTTCGATTTCATTGTACCAAGAAACTGTCTTCCTTGCTGCGTAATATTCTAAATTTGTTGAGAATTCGGATAGACAATACTCTAGGCTTTCCATCGTAATTCCTTTCCGATCGATTTTTCCAATTCCTAAATTCTCATACTTCTCGAGTAAATGCGGATATTTAATACGAATCATTAAAAAAGCCAAACAAGTCAAAGGAATATTCTGCAAATCCTTATCTGTCGCTATGGACATCACGAGTTCGACATCACCAGCTTTCAACAGTGTTTTAAATACTTGCAAGAAATTAACAAATTTCTTATATTCCTTTGAAATATTTTTGTTCCAAATCTCTGACAGTATCAGTTGAAATTTTAATTTATAGGATTTGTGTGTCTCATCGATGGTTTCGACAATATTTTTAATGATAGTTAAGAACACGTCCTTGGATAAACAAGAGATGTTATCAAAAACTGATACATAGAATTCCCTCCAAGGCCAGCTATGCAGTAACTTATCCAAGATTTTATTCGAAATATGCTCGATGGTACGTACTCTGTTTTCTTCGTTCATTTTTGACAATACAAATAATATTAATTCGGCATTGCCCGACGTAGTCACTTCTAACATTTGCGCATAAAGTAATAAACTTTCTTGCCGCTTGTCTTCTGGTATTTTATTGAAACAAAGTTTGGCAGGCTCGTTCATGTCGGAACAAGCGAGATATAGAAATATGCTTTCTTCGTTGGTTTCGTCGATTCTACCGTTCAAAATTCCTTCTACCTGTGAATATGTCCTTTTTCGAAAGTCTTTCCAATATGCGACACGTGAATATGGTAATACATACGTATTCTGTTCACGATATCTAGTGTTTCGAATATCTTCTGGTATTTTCCACCATAATTCATTGATAAAATTTCTGTCAATGCAGTAATTACACGCTAAATTATAAAAGTTCTGCGGATGCGTGTGTTTGGTATTTTCCATCAAATACCTTAAACTTTTCGGTTTATCAATAATACCATCTTCAGTCCAGAAAATGTTTTCGATACAAATAGCTTCGATGTTTCTCAACGACTCGTAAAAGTTTTCACTCAACAGACGTATATATTCAAAAATTTCCTCTCCCATGGAATGAATTATTTCACATAAATCAGCTTTTAATAAACATGGCAAGGGTAAGTCGATCACAGACTTTACTACTTTGTGAAACAGTCTATCTTGACATTCCATCGTGACCAAACCGTCGGAAAAAGTTCCCTTGCGGCAATGACAGAGAATTTTATCTATTGCATTACTTTCTTGCCATAAGCTCCAAGCTTTTTGAATTTTGCATTTGAGTTGCAAAGTATGATTCAGTCGGTACTCCATATCGCAAGTGCTTTATTATTACTAACTTGGAACGGCAAGTTCAAATGTTATGTGACTGTTCAATGACGAATAAAGAAAATGTTTGCGCGTCGTTTGGATTTGAACGTTACTTCGACCTTGACTAGTCAAAACATTTGGAAGTTGAGAGAGAAAGTTTTTGAATTCGCCTCTTTTATTGTTTACTTTTTATCTCAATAGTTTATTGATGAAAAACTACTATTTTTCTTTTGTATTTATATTAGTTTCTTACCATTCTGGTACACTCTGTTTACTTCTGTTTTCAAATAAAGGCAAATACTGCATAATTTGCTTTACAGATCTTGCTGGAATTCTTCATCCCTCCCGGCAAGTCCATGGGTGGAATCATGGAAGAACTACGCTATTGTTGATACCACTTAACATAACCTCGAAAGTTTATAGAGTGACTGGTTTATGAGAGAAACAATAAAACAGTATTTTTTATAATAAAAACGAATTAATATTAAACAAAGCAATGGCGGGAGAAGTAGCCGTTGATGCTTTGCCTTATATCGATCAAGGATATGACGAACCAGGAGTCAGAGAAGCTGTAAGTAAATTTGGTAGATAGCGTAGTTCTATAAACAAGCAAAAATGTTTCTCTTTTTGGAGAAATTTTAATTACCGACAACAATTAAATGGAAATCATAATTTTCCTGATGATTTCATTTCATCAGAAAAATTATTTTTGAAAATATTCTAGGACACTGGAAGTCAAATTTTGTGTTTTAAAATTAAAAATATGTGTTTTAAAAGTAACATTTTTTTCATTCTATGTTTACTTAAAATTTAAGTTATTAAAATAAGTTATCTCTGAAATTGAACGATATATTAACATTTGTACTTTTGTTAATACGTTCGTTTTGATATTTAACTCTATTTTAGGCTCTGGCAATGGTCGAAGAAGAAACACGCAGATATAGGCCCACAAAAAATTACTTGGAACACCTACCGCCTTTAAACATGAATGCATTTTTAACGGATGTTATGAAACACGAATTCGAGCGAATGCAAAATCGTTTACCCATGGAAGTATTAAGTATGAAACGTTACGAATTACCACCACCACCTAGTGGGAAGATGAATGATCTTTCCGCCTGGACCGAAAGCGTAGAAAATAGTAGCGCTCAATTGGAACACCAAGCTACTAGGTACATAATTATAATTAAATTATAATCGTAGCTTGAAACTAATACGAATGAAAAATGGTTATAATTAAATTGAAATTGTTGCTTAAAAATAAATTTAGTTATTACACTTTTACAGAATTTGTAATTTGGAATTGATGATGGAATACGGATGCGAGGCTTGGAAATCCTACTTGGAAATCTTGGCGAACCTTGTGAATCAGGCACAGAAGCAAATACAGTCTCTGCGAAAGCAGATACAGGAAATCAATTGGCAAAGGAAGTCTATGCAGACTCAAGGGGGTGAAAAATTGAGATCTCTCGAGGCGCAGTGGGTTGGTTTGGTATCCAAAAATTATGAAATCGAACAAGCGTGCGTTCACTTGGAGGAAGAGATTCTTACATATAAGACCAATAGGAAGGAAGGTATTGAAATAAATGTAGTTCCCTCCGAAAGTAGGGAACCGGATGTCCCTGAAATGACGAATTCCACTGAAATGTCTTTGGAAAGCGTTCAGAATGAAGCCAATATGCCGGAACAACCCCAATAAAATTTACTGTGTCTCTATTAAATTTATTTATTTTCGTGACACTGAAAATTAATGTGGAGTCGATAAAAATATATGAACTCCTAACTTGATATTATTCTTTTTAAAATATCCGAATATTTCCTTCTCCAATTATCTAGGGAATTATAATGAATAACAAAAATTTACAAACTTTACAACCTATTTTTTTTAATTTCTACATTTTTATGAATACGAGAAGTAACTATTTCGGAGCGAAGTACGGATGTTAACATTAAAAATTCGCTAAAATGAATAAATAGCATTGAAATTTTTAATAATAAAGCACAATTTTATTTAATTACAGTTTACATTTGTTCGCTTCTGCTTATGTTTATAATATACATATTTACATCGATTCAACACTGTTCGTTCATGGCTAGCAAATACAATAAGCAATCTTAATATTTATTTCTTCGATAATAAGAAACTTTTTTATTTTTCACATAATTTCGGGATATAAATTCAACCATTAAGCTTTTTCTTTCTTACCCCGATGCGGTGCAATGTCGACAATAATATATTATAAATCAAATTTTTCAATTAAAATACGCGTATTCCAGTGAACAAATTTATAAAAAATTGTTTTTTAAAGAATGATTTTATCTTTGTAGTTTTTAAAATAATCCTACAAGACTGGTTTAAAAAAAATGTCGATTTCCTGTACATTGGTAATTTGAAAAATAATGAAACTAAAACAAATTTTTTTTCAAAGCTTTTTTGAATATACAATAGGAAAATACACATTGAGTCTTGAATTACAAGAGAATCTCAAAGTGCTGTCTTTATATTTTATATATACTCGATTGTTTTTTTTCTTATTTGAAAATTTTATACGATGTTAACACTTTTACGGTATTTTTTTGTTATACTGAAGAAAATTTTCTCTGCCTACACGTTTACGCATAGGCATTATTCCTGTGATCCTTTTTAAATACAAAGCATTTAATTTAATTAGCAGCCTATTCGGAGAAGTTTCTTTTTTATGGCAACATTTTATTAACAATAGCATATTGCACGCGTTTAACAACAATATCCTTATACAAAATAGGAAGTACATACGACTTAGAAAAAATGTCGGGTTAGCAGGATACGACTAGAGATTACACTGGAAGAAAAGAATAATGCGACATCGACTCGCTGCGTTATTAATAATTATTACAATTACAATTTATTCGGATAATGAGTCGAAGGAGATTTGTAATAAACCTCGAATGGCTATTTTAAATTATTTAAAATGCAATGAAACAGACCTTAATTGGACAATAATTATTCTACTGCCAAAAAATCCATTTTCTTATATCAAAATTATAATTATTTGGTACGTCGAACAGGTTCATCCGACACTTTTTGGTACTTCAATCGCCGACAATCATTCGAATCGATTAATTTTTGTGTCTCGATGCTCGGAAGTCGATCTCGCATTATAATATTCTCCACGAGTGAGAGAAACTCGAAAGCACGGAGCGAGTATAGAGACGATAGACTAGGCCGGTGCTCGAACCTTAATTATTTGTTTCCACAAAAAGTGATTGGACCTGTTACTGTAGCTACTATATGTGGTGGGAGGTTTTGTCATACGATGAGATTCTTCCAAATCTAGTTTTCATTGTTACTCGTAAGAACTTATATTCCATTCTTGCGATCATCGTTGTTCGTATCGACTGATTGTGAGATGTACATATTACAAACAGAAATAAGCCTTTTTCTCAAAAAGGGGCACATACATAGCTGTGAATTAAACTATGCTCAATGCTTAACCTTTTAACGCCGGGAAAAAGTGTAAAATCAATTTTTGATAAAACACATAGATTTGCAGAAAAAAAACATTATTTATCTTCAGTCAACTACCCATATATGTGGCACATGTAAGGTAGCCGATATATCGGCCATCCCCGGCGTAAAAAGGTTAAAGAAGAATAAAGACACTGCTTATTCCTACTCGCTTCCGACGAGTGTAAATATACCGAATCGGTAGATTTCTTATACCCTACTTCCTTATAAATTGTTGCAAATTTTTTAGGTGATAACTCATACTATGTACACATACGTGGAACAGAATAGCGGGTTCCTCGGATATAAAAATTTCAGAAAAAAATGAATCTCGCAGTTCCTATATGAAAACTTATCATATTACTCGATACTTTAGGAAGACGTTGTTACAAGTGAAGTTTCTTCGTTTCTTTCTATTTCTCAATACGACAATTTTCTTTCTTTAAATACTTTTAATCAAAAGTTTATGGGATTCTACAGGCGTTCATTTAAAAAATGTGTACTACAAATTGATTTCGTACGAGTCGCTCCTCCATATTAGGCAAAGCACGGATACTTACAACTAGCTAAGCGTCGTCTTTTGGATAACTAAGTACAAAAAATACAAAGTTGTAAGGATTTCTGAACCGACCGATCTCCCGGCTAATAATCAGATCAATAAAAAGTTTGCACTGTTTTGTTCTTCTTGGTTCGTAAGTTTGTGTCGAGCCAGTATCGAGCGAGTCGATACTCCTAATTATAACGATAGTCAACTTTTGCATAATTATAGTTTTCATCCTCGGCGGAATACAGTAACGATACTGAAATGAATTGGTTAGATCTTTACTTTTTTCGTTATTTAGTAAACCTATGCCTACTCGTGACATTTTAACGAAACATCACATTGCCACAAGGACTCTCGAGGATTACAAATGATTACACTTTTAGCAGTCGTTGGATTATCATAACGAAGTTTCACTTGCACCAGAACTTTGCGACTGTGAAGGTAAATTATCTTTACCGGGTAAACTAGTATAACCAGATGCCTCTTCCTCTAAAATGGAAATCCGTTGTTTTAGGGATTTAATCTGGAATTTGATAAGATTGAGTGGTATATTAATTATAACAGCTTTATAGTTTTTACACAAATTGGGCAGAAATATAATCCTGTTCTAAAATATACTTTTTGAATATTCTATTTAGATGCATTAGTAAATAAATAGAATATTTACTAATTAATGATAAGTCTATTAGTGTTATTAGACCGATGAAGAAACTTAAATATTATAATTTCCTAACAAATTTCAGCATTTATCAAAAAGTTCTAATTTTTCTTTTCAACATAAGAATGCATTCGAATTTTAAAATAATTCCCGCTCGTTGCAGCTATAGCCGACAGAGGGAGTCAAGTCTCCTCTCTGCGCAATTACAGAAATTAGGAAATCTCATTTCGCCCAAAATTCTTGCATCAGCATTCGGCAATATAAAATTCTATAAATGTCCAAAACACGGTGCTGGAATTGAACGTTTGGTTATTTTATGGAAACAGACCCGACAAGTTTATTCTGAATGAAAAAATATCAGAAGATAATAAGAAAAGCACTGAAAAAAGTGCCGGGAGAACGTTTCTTCGGAATCTTTCGCTTCCTGCCGATATTCTATGTGGCCGGAGCCGCACTGGAGTTTGTTATGATAAACTGGCACGTGGGAGAGGTTAACTTCTACAGGACGTACAAGAAACGACAAATTGAATCGATAGTTGAGCGAAAGTTCTACGAATTGAGGCAAAAGGAGGAAGCAGTGGAATAGACAGTAAATTCCTGCAGTTCTTTACGAAGAACTTTAATAAATGCGATACTATGGCACCGCGAGGAATGTCTAGGACGAAATATGTATTTTTCCTTATCTCGGCGACTTTAGCGATGTTGGCTGGCTCTCAAACTGTGCACAATTATTATAAGCCTCTTAGTGATTTGAACGAATTGGCGGAACAAGAATTTCAAAGACGACTCAAGAATAATGCTATGAATACCTGAATTTTTGTTGTAACAAATAATTATATAGAAATATGTTAATAAAAAAAGCTGAATATTGATCTCACGCCTATTCCAATTTCGTATCGGTAGGATTTAATGTAATAGAAATGAGTATCGCTGCGAATATCGGAATAAAATCTGAAAATTAGGTTTAGTCAATAATAGAAGATGGAGCCATATTTCTTACCTGAGCCGCATGTCTTTCCACCATTCCCAACATCTGTTGCTCTAATTTTTTCAGTCTTGATTGATATTTCTTTTTGGATTTTTCCAAAGTTTGTACTAGTGTGCTGAAAATATAAAATTCGCCGTCAATTATTGCCTTCTGTCGATAAATTTAAGTAATTTGTCGAATGAACTTAAGAAAATATGTAACTAAAATTGAAATTGTAAAAAATAATAGTTTAATCAATTTTTTTTTAAATAAAGACATTACCCATTGGCTCTCTTCAGATCGTTAACTAGTTCGGCCGATTGTTGATATCGCAGCTCCGATGTTTTGCTCACTTCGTCGAGAGTGGATAATATTTCTTGTAAACGTTCTTTTAATCTCGCCTCTCTCCCTAGCGCTTCTATTAATTCAGATTCTATTCCATCGCTTTCGTTATCGCTTAAACCACGATCCTGAAAAACACATAATGTTTTCAATTTTTTAGAAAGTTGCAAACAAAAATTAAATTTTATTGTATTAACTTCTATAAAGCATTTTTTAATAACTCACCTTATTTGTAGCCATTGCCAGCATGGCTTCGGTATCGTTCAACTGCGCTTGCAGATGTTGAATCGCCGCGTGTTGCGCAGCGATTTGCGTATCTCTTGCATTTAATTTTAGTTCCACCGTCGCTCTTTCTTTCTCGAGTAAGAACACCCTCGCTCTCAACTCGGCTTTATCTTCGCGCATCGCCATTAATTCCTGAAAAAAAAATGTAACATTAGCAGTTTTACGAAAACTGATTATTTAATAAAATTTTTCAGGAAAACCACCACATGCAAAACGAACCTGCATAAGCACAGCTGTTTCTAAATCCAATTTCCTTGCTTCGGCTAACGATATTGTGTTTTTCGAGTTCAGAGGTTCAACGTGCACGCTTTCCAACTCGACTGCGGTCGACCGTACCATTGCACGATCAGCTTTCAATTTGCTTATGTGTCGTCTTAATCTCTGTTCCTCTTCGGCCGACCACGTTACCTCGGAACTGAAATTTGTTTTAAACGGTAGCATTTAATTAATTAATAGGTAAATATTGAGTTGGCTAAGTAATAACTCGTAATTGGTCTCACGCAAATTAATATCTCGAGCAACTTACTCGTCAGATAAAATTGTACTGTCCTCCCATGGCACATTTAATGATCTACAATCGTTTTCAAGTTTACTTAAAATATGGTACGCTATATTTTCCGCAGCCCTTCTGTTTTCGATCGTGATGCTATTTCTATTCGTCGAAAGGGCAATTTCGCTCTCTAGTAATGCAACGAGAACATCGTAAGCTTCGAGAGCATGGTCGGTGTATGTTAGTGCGAGTCTTAAAGCTGTCGCATTCGACTCATATTTACCAACGAGAAGGCTTAACCTGTAATTAAATAGCAAAATGTAATTAGTGGGTACAAGCGAGAAAAGAAAGTGGTTGAATTTATTCAAAAAATGAAATCGAATGGAAAAATCACTTTTTACCTGTCGCATTGAGCTTTACTTTCATGAAGAGTTAATGCAAGGACTGCATTATTGGCACGTGCGTGTTCTAAACGACTATTTAATCTCTCTGTTTCAACTTCAAATTGTTTCTCCGATCCATTCAGTTCTTGAAGATTCGATTGTTCTAATAAATCGGATACTAAATGTTCCGCCACCATTGTCGAACATACCTGGTTTAGAAAAAGAGGAATCTCAATTGATTACAATTTCATTTAACAGATTTTCAATACTTCCCAAACTTATTAACACGAGTCATTTGTATAATTACCCCAAAGTTTGTAATATCCGGGCCAGTGATGTGCCTTTCATCCGTTCTTTTTAATCTCACCCTTTCTGCCATTTTCAAGACTGGGGCTTCTTCTCGTATTACGCATTTCGATGGGGGAGTTTGTAGCGGTGGTAAAAGAGGTGAACACGGTGCGGTAAGAGGTTCCGGAGAACTCGTTCTTGTCTGAAATGAAAATTCGTCAAAATTCACTCTCGCAGCCAAAAATGAGGTCAATATTTTTTTCGATCAACATACCCTGGCTTCGCGTCGCGAATAATCGTTATTCGTCGAATGTTCCAAGTGACTCAGGGGCGTTTGACTTTTATATTGAGCAAGTTGTGTCTGCAAACTTGCAATTTCTGTCCTAAGAGCCGTGACTTCGTCCTGAAGTGCAGCGATAGCGACACTTTGACACGAAGCAGCCTGATGCGTGGGTTCCGGAGTTGGCAGAGCGGCGGGGCTATGAAGTTGTTCTCGTTCGGTCTACGAGGAAAAAAAATTTTTAAATTGTGATCGACCATTGTTCGACTAAAAAAAAATTGAGACTTATACCTCAGCTGGTCGGGGCTCGGTTTCTTCGCAGCAACTCGAGTCGGCATCTCCCAAAGTGCGATCCGCATCCCCATGATTATCACAGCCCCCTTCGCTTTCTTCTATAGGATTTGTAATTGAACCTTCGGCATCTCTACTTGTTTCAATTTCTAAAACAATTCACGTAGACGTTTTAATTAGGTAAAAAAAAAATTCGTCACATACTTTTAAAAATAAGGAAAAATTAATTAATGCGCAGATGCAATTTTTATTTTTATTATCGTTATTATTTTACCAGACTCGTCCTCTTCGGCTATTACGGTGGCACGATGTCTCTCCAATTGTCTGCCGAGCTCCGCTATGACCGAATGCAATTCCGTTATTCTTTCTTCGTGTCTAGAAGCTTGTTGCTCGGCTCTTTGCTCGGCTTTTGCCACTTGAGCTTCTGCCCTTATTAAAGCGGCTTCTGCAGATTCACGAGCACGTGTAGCTACTACCAATCTCGAATTTAGTTCGGCCACCTCCGAGCGTAAAGAGGATAGAGCTGCAGCATGAAGCTGTAATCACACAAAAATTCATATCCTTTTAAGTATTTCGAAAAAAATGTATATGTTCGTGATTCTAAAATTGAAGGATTAAATGTGCTACCAATTACATTTTTTTACTATATTTCCGCCTCCTGTCTAAAAAAAATATATAATGATTACTTTAACATTTATTTGTCTGCGTTGCATCAAAATCAACATGGGAAATAATGTTTGCTTATTGCGCAGCAATTTTTTTTCTAGAATTTTTATATTCGCAGGAAGTTAATACAAGGGTATTAACGAATCCTTCAAAAGTTTCAGCCAAGCGTGTCGAACATTCAGAACTAACAAATGCAGATGCGCTGATGACTTTTACGTCACGCGCAAAGAATAGAATTGCCTATAAAAGACCTGTTGTTCTTGAATGAAGAAACAGTCTCTTAACGTCTATCTTCGGAGTCGCACATTTCGGCGAAGTTTAAAATAAACGTAAGATTTTCATAGGTGCCGATCTAAAATCCCTTTGCTTATTGTGAATCTATAAAATTCCAAATCGAGCTAATAAATGGTATTTTTTTCCAGAAACGAAACAGATACGATGAAGTTTACAATTTTTCTACTGCTAATAGCAACCGTGGCGATGATTCATGTAAAAGCTGACGACGAATACATTCATCTGCCAGGAAAATCTTGCGCAGATGCACCATCCTGTCCCGATAACAGACCGTGCGTGATGGCACCACCGCGGTGTAATTCTGGTACCTGTGGCACCGCACCAGTCCCAACTTGTGGAAAAAAATCATAAATCGACTTGGCTTTAACACGTTGATTGCCACGTCACCCATATTCGAGTGCCAGCAAAGTTTCTGATTGAACCGTGTTACCCGTATTCGGGTGAAGCTTATTTGACTACTTGCGAGGGATCCTCGTAAGTATTTGAAAAGATATTCCACAGGAAATAACAAAACTATTGCATTGTTGCGGGCACTCGTGGTCTGAAGGAAATTTAATTGGAAATACGCGCGGCAGTCAACGTGTTAATCTAATAACTTGTATCGTCGAGAATATTTGAAATGTTACTAATAAATATTCAATAAAGGCAAAAAAATTATATCGATCTGTTGTTTATTACTCCAGAGTGTTAATGCGTGTGGTAGGATTTTGTAGATAATATATTTAATAATATAAAAATTTGTTAGTAAGAATTGTTGGAATATTAATTAAAAAAAATATCGTTTACCAATTTTTAGAAATTAATAGAGTGAAATTGGAAAAATATTCGCTGTTTTGAAAATTACCTTATTTGCAAGATCTAACATGTTTCCAGTTCCACCTGCAGCAGCTTCGACCAATTTCTGAAGTGTGTGTGGTTCGGGAGAGAGGTCACGAGCTCCGCTATCGAACTCCCAGCTCTCATGACGACCCGAAACGGTACCTGTGTTAGAAACACATAGCATAAGAATAATTTTGAAAAGTGAATAACTTAAATGCTTTTACAAATCCAAGGAAATATATTAATTTAATAAGAAAAAAGAATTTAATGAATCATTTTCTAAATCAATATTTAGAATCATTGGTTCCAAATTTAGTTAATCGCAATTATTTGAATGGATATTTAAATAAATATTATATTCTTGAAAAAAAAAATGTGTTAAATTTACCAAGACTATTATCGCTGCTGGTTGGAAGATATTCCGGTGTATGAGTATGATGGGGACTGATGCGATGTTTACTGGACTTAAGAGCTTCGATTTCTGGTCTAAGGGCTACTCGTCTTCTGAGAAATTCTTGATAAGAAATACGTCCATGTTCATCCGCACCCAGTTCTCTCATCAACTCGTCGACAGAATTTTCGAGGTTCAATTCCCGGCAAACCGTCAAGAGATCTTGGCTGGAAAAATGTATCACAAAACTTGTAAGTTGATCAATACAAAATCAAGTTGGAGTTTGGTATCGGTACTTTTTGATAAATGGAAACGTCGAGTATATTGTCTCACCTATCGATAAAACCATCTCCATCTCCGTCGCACGCTTGAAATAATTTTCTAACGCGTTCTTCATCGCAGATAGAACCTGCTTCGCTTTCGACATCGGCAATTTGAGACATTCTCACTTAATTTCACTCTCAGCCATTGCAATGAACCAATATCGTTTTATCGAACTCCAACCTTTTGGATTTGCACTTCATTTGTGGGTTTGTAAAATGTAGCCGCAATAACTGCAGAACAATGAAGGTATAAAAGTAACTAATGCGAAACGGTTAAAATGAAATTCATTCCTCAAAAATACTAAAATAATACCAATTCTTTCACTGATCATCCACTTCCCAATAATTAAATCTACTTTCGTAAATATATTTTGAAAAATATTTACACCCGGTTCTGTTAATAAAAAAATATTATTTATTATTTCTTACAATAAAAAAAGAATTAAAAAAGCTTGGGTGAAACACTCCATTCTTGAACGAAAGCCGCAACTTGTTAAACGACAATTCGAGTGATACTAAAAAAGTTGAAATTTGTTTATGAATAAAAAATTAGTTTATTTTTTGCAGCTCAGACGCAAAGAAAAGACGAAACGGAAAACTTACCCTTTTTTGCGTTACTACCAGAATTTGCCGATGCGCGAGAAACGCCGTTATTTTTGTCACGAGGAAGAATTATTGACGAATTATAACTGGCATTCTCATTGTTACTAAAATTACAGTCGAAGTAATTAGATACGTCCCTTTTATTGCTGACAGTTTGAAATGTCAATGAGTCACTAACCCTAACCTCAAATATACTGCATATACTGGTACGGTACATATATAGTATGTACTTCAAAGGAACTTCCCCCCTACAAGCTACAGCCTACAAAAAGCAGCGAAGTCAAAACGAGGATAAGCGAGAAGCGGAATATAAAGCAAATGCTAAATATCGATTGAGTTCCATTCTCATTCTCAAGAAGCATACGACATACGACAACACGATGACGATACGAGACCTAAGCGGCCAACCGTATAGTCTTCACCTCGCCACTGAAGATGGAGACGTTATCGAAGTTTATGAAATGAGAGAAAACTAAATTTGAAAAAATATATATTCAAAAATGAAATAATATTTCAAAATTACATTCGATTCTTTATTGTTACACTTTTTGTTACTTAATGAAAACGGCTTTTCTCACTTTTACAAATTCGCGCTTATATTTCGGTTCGCGCGCGTAAATTGCCTCTAACTTTTTTTGGCGCGAAAATTTAAACTACTCTCCTGGTTTAAACTATTTTATTAAAATGTTCCATAATTATCAATATTATTATGTCTTTCCCCAACGATAGATTAAAATTTTTTACAAAATTGATAATATTTGATATTGACTGAATACCTTTTCCCCCAAAAATGGCATTTCTAAGAACCATCTCGAGTTCTTTCATGTGAATAATTCCTCTTGGAATGATTTCGCTTGACGCTCTACAGTCGCAAAATGAGAAAGAGAGACGCTAAATACAGAGAAGGGCGACTATAAAGAAGAGTGCATCTCTCGCTGCTCTACGCATACATGCATAAACCCAGACGCAACTGCATGCATTGGAAAAGTGCATCTTTCTGTAAGTATTCGGCTCAACCGTTCGCTCGTCGCTCTTCGGGAAAATTTGAAGTTCGGTATTTTCACTTCTGCTCGTGTTTTTCCCCAGTTGCTGGGTTCTTGAATATCAGATTGACGAAAAATCTATGACGCTAGACGGCGAGGATGTTTTTGTATCCGTGAAGACATCAAAAGCAGCTTCGGAAGGGCTTTCGATTTATGTAACCGAGCCGAGATCCAGTTGGATCGCCAGCGAAGTTATTATATTTTTGCGGTGACCAGAACCAGATAACCCACTACCGGTCAAGTAAATCATGACTTTACAACGGCAACAGTGGCAATGGTCTTGCAATAATTCCTATGTCGTTATAAAGTTTTATTTTCAATTTTAATCCACATCTTCGAATTTTGCAACACGCAAACTGACAGTTCCAATGTTAAAAGAGGTTACAAAACGTTGCCATTTAATACTGCATGATTGTTTCCGCGTAGACGAGAATGTCTGGTAGCAGTGACTCCGAGGAATTTTTTGATGCCGAGGATGACAGCTTTCATCGAGTTTCACGGTAATTTTCATCCTATTTACGTCTTCCCGTAGCTTCTTATTTTGCTGCAAAACAGCTTCCCGTACTTTCCTCGCGTTGATAATTGATCACGACAAGGATATTAGCAATTAGACCTTTCTCTTTATTTATCTTGAGGTTATCCATTATCTGAAAATAATAATCTTCGCGTACTTGCGATTGGTCGGGAGCATGTATCGGTATGAGAACATTCTAAGAATTTGAGAAATCTTCATTCTATCATTTTTTATGAGGTTTCCGTATTTTGAGGTTATTCCGTGGACCATAGTCGGGGTATTTGAAATAATAGTACGGAATTCGGTCCTAATTCAAACGATATTGGGCCCCAGAGTTTGAATTCTGAATTTGCATTTTTGCAAATTGAAGATTCCCTTTTGCCGATTGGATTCTCCATTTTCCAAATCCAATTTTCCCTTCTGTCGATTATATCAAATTTTCAAATTTGCAAATCAAATACTTCTTTTTTCAAATATTCAAATATTTTGCGAATCGAACCTTTCGCAAATTAAATTCTTGTTTTTTTCATTACATATAAATAAAGAAACGTGCATCCAAGGATTATTTTATATCCAAGTAGGGTACGCTGAGAAAAATTTGAACGAAACTGTATTGTTTCTAAAGAATCGCTTTTTTCGCGACATAATTACTTAGTTAGTCAACATTGAAATGCTTTGAAATTCCTATTGCATTGGAAATTATTTAAATTCTTAAAAGAGTCGAACATCTCGTAAGCCTAAATTATATGTTCGTTTTGAAAATTGTGGAATAGATATTTGCGAATATTGAAGCTTCATCTTGAATTGAAATGCAGAACATGATTCCTACAACTGTTTTTATGCACCCTTGCATAATTATGCAGGTATTCGTGCAATGTGTATTATGGAAATTGGTAGGTTTTACGAGAACTGTGCAATCTTTTCGATAGGAACTATACAATCTTGAAGTGTTAATTAGAAAACATAACAATTGTTTCTGGGAATAAGGTCACGCTTCATTTGGATGGAACAAAAACCTGTGATTCGTATGCCGACGCATAAAATACTAAAAATATTCTCTCGATTTAACGAGTGAAAATTGAACTAACGATTTTTTGAGAGCGGAACTTGAATTTTGCAATTTTTTAGAATTAGGATTGTTACTTTTTTTTTTTCCACCGCAATGAAGTATCACGGAGATCTTGATTGCACAGGAGATGCTATATAACGATTCTCTCTAAAATAGAAGTTCATTCTAGTCTGCATATAATTATCGCATTGTTTCTATATGTTAGTAGCAATTACATTAGCATATTCGCCGTATCATGTGTATATTTAACATCTTACTGAACATTCGCTTGATGACTCATAGAAAATGTTAATAAACAAAGTAGCTGGAAAAAATGTCATTTGAAGTTGGTACAACTATTATTTAAATTATTAATAAATTAACTTGTATAATTAATCAGCCTTGGCTTTGAAAAGAAACAAATGTTTTCTTTTATTTTAAATGAAACTTCAAGTATATTGTTTCTAAGATTAACTTGTCACTTTTGTATAAACGAAATAGACATTTTTCCAATACATTTCACCTTGTAATAATGAAACAATGAATTTAATCCGTCTTGCTTTTTGTACTTTAGCGTGTTAGCAGACAATTTGATTTCACCTTGTAATATATAGTATTATGTAATTGGAGAAAAAGTACGATAATAAAAAAAAGACAGTGCTTTTCTGGAATATAATTATAACAGTAAGAAGTTTTTCGAGACGTACAGACTTTTATTTAAATTGTAGGTCAAAGAAATTATTTTCGATAACAACTTTGTGAAAAAAAAGTATTAGCAGTGAAATCGTCTATTGTCATTGCTCTGAAAAATAAATATTTTGCAGAAAAAGTAAAAATCGGGAGTCCATATGTGTGGAAGTTCAAGAAGATGCATCTGCGGTTATACAAAAACAAAACGATGCCGATATTTTTGCAAAACCAGCCGACCCAAAGCCTTCGGTCGAGGCTAAAAATGATTGCGAGACGGAAAAGAGGCAGAGCATTGACAAATCGGTATGTATGGAATTACTTTAATATTTAATTATGTCTGTGAAGTAAAAAATTGTATTGAAATCTTAAAAACACTCTATTTGTTTTTAAGAAAGCTGGAAAGTAAAACAGTTTTTAGAAAAAGCAATCCAAACTTCAAAAGAAAGAGTACAGCTCTTGAAGAAATTTTAACCCATAGATTTCTAGAAACTATCATCATCCATTTGAAGATCAAATATTTGCTTTCTTCAGGAAGACGATGGCAGAGGTTCGGCAGCCGAAAAGATGATGGGTAGACGAAGATTTCGAGAGCTTAGGCAACGTATGCAAACCGAAGATGATGACATACCCATCAACAATTCTCCTCCCGATAGTCAAACATCTTCCATCGAAGGTGTTTATCCAACGCCATCTAAAACCTCTCACCCATTTCGTATAATCGAGCACGACACGCTCAGTTTACAGAGTATGACATCCTTAGGACGAGTAGGAAGAATTCTAGCAGGTGCTTCTGATAATGTATCCGGTGTTTTGGCTCCTAGTGTTTCTCAGAACTTGGCAACTAATCTAACACGGGAAAATCAAATGTCATCGATAACCAGTATTCCCAGCAAAGACGAAGATTCTACATCCGGGAAGATTTCGGAATCTTCGAGTATCCTAACGTTATCCGGTGATTTACTTCAAGATTCGCGACTCAATAGCAAATCGAATTTTTCTCAAGACAATGATAAAACTGTTATTCTCCAAGAACCAGATGTTATTGCGAGTACCAAGAATGGCAAGGCTTCCGAAGACACGAGTGCGTCCGTGGAACATCCGGTCGCACCTCCAAGGCGCAAGAAAAAGTCAAAACCGCAGACTCCGACCGATCTTGCTGTAAGATTTTTTTGGATTTTTTTTATGAATTGCGAAGCTGAGGGTTGAAATTTGAAGAGAAAAAAAATTTAATAATTTAAAGTAGCATAATTATTGATGAACAAATGAATTGTTGATAAAAAAATTATATATACAATTTTTGTAGGTAGAGAAAATTATTAATATAAATCGAATATCTTTCAGCCTACGGCAACCGAAGCTTTGGTCTCCGCTTCGTCATTGCCGAGTCCTGCGAGTACCATCGAGTCGATTACAAGAGAATTTGAGCATTCGCTCGATATCAGATCGGCAACGAAGGGGCAATACGTGGTGAAACCGCAGGTAAAATTTAATAATAAATCAAATTGTTTTCTAGTAAAAGAATATTAATTATTCCAAGAAATTGAAATATCGGATGTCGTCGATTTATTTCATGAGTATTCTCGAAAGCAGGATGAAGACAAGTCAAAAGCAGAAGGACCATCTTCCGAAGAACTGGAACGAGTGGAAAAAATGAAGGCTGAATTATTGAGCATAAATTCAAGCGGTAAATCGTCAAGTAGTCCTTTGGGATCTTTATCGAGTAACAGTGTTGGAAGACACTCTTTGGGTATGCATAAACTCTCTGGATTTAGTCCGCAAGGGTCTAGAGAACGACGAAGGTCTGCTGGTGATCAAGACATGGTCAAACAATTGAACATGTTTGTCAGAACTAGAACCGATTCCGGCAAACGACTTACCGATATGGTAAGATTTCAACATTTTTCAAGTTTAATCAATCCTTTTATCTATAAAAATTATTGTTATCTTATCAAATATTCTGTAGAAACTCCCTAGATTATAAATATCGGAAGTACTAATTATTTAATAAGTGTATTAATATTATTTTACATTTATCAATAAGGATTTCAAAAAATTTTGTATTTTAAGGTATGAGGTACCTTCAAAATAGAGTGTTACGTTTTTTTTCTAAAATATCAGAAAAAAATTCAAAATGCTGTCGAATTTATGATAAAACAACAAAATTACATTTATATGGAATTCGTTATAATCCAATAATTTTTTTTTCAGGAAATTCTAGAGCAAGTGACGGTCTTGAATTTAGATACAGGAGAAAGAGTGCCATTAAGCATAGCGGAAGATAAACTCCCGCAATGCATCAACCCGCTGTCGTTACACATAATGAGATTAACGTCGGAGTATATAAGTAACACCAGTTTGGAGAAAGAGAAGGAGAGCGACGAGGAAAGCGTGGACAGCAAAATGTCGAGTATTCCTCCCGACGAGGACGTGAGCGTCGGCAGAGTTCGCAGGAGAACGCAAAAATTGAAGAGATTTCTGGGCTCCACGGTGAAGAAGACCATGGACAAAGCGAAATCTATAGCACAAGAAGTGTCCCACGCCCGGCACAAGGAGGACATAATGGACATCGTCGACGACGTGTATCCCGGAGAGCAGCAGTACATCAAACTGAAAGCCTCGAACAGTCACAAAGGTCCTTACGAATTCAGTTGCCTGCAACACGTACAAGACTTGAGCGGCGAGCACGTGGGTCCCGTTTGGTGCATGAAATTTTCAGCGTGCGGCCGACTGCTGGCCACCGCCGGCCAAGACAAAGTTCTGAGAATATGGGTCCTGAGGGACGCTTTCTCGTACTTCCAGGACATGAGGACGAAGTACAACGCGGAAAAAGTCAGTCCGACCCCGTCTCAGGAATCCCTGGTGTCGACGCAGTCCATGGAAGACCCGAACGTGGTGGCCAGTGCGTTGAGCGAAATCGAGGGCACCAACAGTCCCTTCATGCCGAAACCCTTTTGTATATACACGGGACACACGTCGGATCTGCTGGACGTGTCCTGGTCGAAGAATTACTTCGTCCTGTCCTCGTCGATGGACAAAACCGTGCGTCTCTGGCATATCTCTCGCAAGGAATGTCTATGTTGCTTCCAACATATCGATTTCGTGACGGCCATTGTCTTCCATCCTCGGGACGATCGGTATTTCTTATCGGGCTCGCTGGACGGGAAATTGCGTCTCTGGAATATTCCCGATAAGAAGGTCGCGGTCTGGAACGAAGTCGACGGGCAGACGAAACTGATAACGGCCGCCAATTTCTGCCAGAATGGCAAATTCGCGGTGGTCGGTTCCTACGACGGCAGATGTATTTTTTATAATACCGATCAGCTGAAGTACCACACGCAGATCCACGTGCGATCGACCCGAGGGAAAAATTCGACGGGACGGAAGATAAGCGGCATCGAGCCCATGCCCGGGGAGGATAAAATTCTAGTGACGTCAAACGACAGTCGTATACGTTTGTACGATTTAAGGGATTTAAATTTATCGTGTAAATATAAGGGGTACGTTAACGTGAGTAGTCAGATCAAAGCTAGTTTCAGCCCGGACGGGCAGTATATCGTCAGCGGCTCCGAGAATCAATGCATTTATATCTGGAAGACGCATCACGATTATTCGAAATTTTCCAGCGTGAGACGCGATCGGAATGATTTTTGGGAGGGAATCAAAGCACACAATGCTGTCGTGACTTGTGCCGTATTTGCACCTAATCCTGATAGTATTATTAAACAAATAGAGGCGCGAGAGCAATTGGAAAATGCGAACGAGAATAAGGGCGCTCACGAGTCGCGCGTTGGTACCACGCCGATTGATCCGGTTGTTGAGCAACGCACCAAAGGTTGCGGTGGTCATGTTCTCGTGAGTGCCGATTTTAACGGTTGTATTAAGGTATTTCTTAATAAAACTAAACCAAAGCATAGTTCTTTACCAGCTTCTGCACTTTCGTAACTACATGTAATTAACGGAAAGAGACGATAGATTTCATTGTAATGTGCTTCAATAAATATGCAACACGGAAAGAGAAAATCAAGGAAATTCAGTTCACTATGAAGCGGAAGATTCCAACTTTTTACACGAAAGTTTTGATTAATAACGAATACTTGGCTCCGAATTTCTGTATCCAAAAAATCGCGCTGAATTATTATTTATAGATAATTGAATATTTATAAATAATTGTGAAATTGGACAGTTTCATTTATATATTTTTTTTAAAGAGAATTTGATAGAAATATTTCTATCAAAAAGTTTAAATTTATAAGTTTGATCTTCAAAATTGAAATCGAATTTTTTTAAGTCAAATTCGGTCCAAAAATTTAGTCTAATTTTCGGAATGAGTTTGAAAATATATAAAACGCAAAATTGAGAAGCAAAGTGAGGAAGTTTTAATCTCCACCTTCATAAATATAAGAATTATTCGTACAATGTGACACTAGATAGTTCTTAAGAATGCCTCTGAGCGTAAAATTATATTTGATCACTGAAAAAACTGAATTCAGTCTTTTTGATGTCAAATGTGATCTTTTCTTTTTAATGGAGCTGAAAATCAAAGCCTCTTTTTTTAATTTAACTTCATTTTTAATTATTCACTTGAACATTTCTGCAGCTTTAGGAACATTAAAATGTTTTAAAAGGCAATTATAAAATTCTCGAATTTTATAGGACTGACATCAAATTTGGACAGTTTCAAAATTCGGAGATGATTTTGGATCATTTTCGAAAACTGCAGAAATCTTCGAACTCGATTTTTTATTTCTTTTAAATTTAAATACAATTTCGATATTTTGTTTTTGTAAATATCGATTCCAAAAACTTGTACGTTTTTAAATTGCGAAATTCTATTTTCATTTTCAACCGAAAATTGAGGTCAATTTTTGTGGTTGGTGACAAATTTGATTTTCAGTTTTCTTAATTTTTTTTCCTAAAGGAACACGTTGCGTTGAATGTAATGGAATAATTCGACTCTAAATTCGATTTAGAGGAATTGGTCCCTGCTTTCAGCAGATTTTATAGGTCTATGTAAAATGAAGGTTTAATATATAATAAGAAATATATACAAAAAAGAATTGTTAATAAATTTAGTGGTTAATGATATGACGATATTATGATAATGAGAGAGGAAAATAAATAAAACAATCAAATCTTTATTCGCGAAGAATAAACAATTGAAAAAAAAGCAAGTTAAACGAATAACAGTTTTCAATTGCAAGAATATGCACAAGCTGAAAGAGTATTATTTAAAATAACAAAGAAAATTTAAACGAGCTACAAAAAAAATACTAAAATTCAGTCACTCTAGTGATCTTTGTTGATACCTTAGCGATGAATTTCAATTGCAAATTAGAAGCTACCAAATTTGAGTTCTTCCACAATGTAAAAACAATTTTTTTTATTCATAAATAGAAATATTAGTCTTTTAAACATTTATATGCGATCAGATAATTTTAATTAATTCAACAAAAAGTAGGTTTTTCGGTTGCAATACAACCGTTTAGCGAAATTTTTGTATCACAAAATTTTTGCGGTTTTGGAAATCTCGAGATTTTCATTATGAAACGTTGCTTTGTTAATTATGTTAATTCATAGAATTCATTGAATTTTCAACATTTTTGGCACGTTTCGACTGAATTTGCTCCAATTGGACAAGACAAAAATATTAATTGTATTTACCACGCCTCTGTTTGAAGTTACAAAGTAACTGTAATTAACTAAAAAAAAATAACAACAAAGAATGGTGTTAACAATAATTGTAATATTGAGAGGATATGAAAATCATTGGAATCAAAGGCGATTTTATGCCATGGAGAGGAAATCATTTTCTGTAAATTTATTATGACTTCCTTAAAAAAAAAAAGACTTAAGGATTTTTATGTATATAATTATAAAAATATGTGTGATTATATTTTGGTTTCTTGATCTTTATACGAACGAAACTTTTCCTTCTGTCCTTTTTTAATACAAGTGTTGTTTGTCCTGATGTTCAACGTATTGGCTTTTTATTAGGAAATAAAAATGCGCAATATGTTAAACAAATTTTTCTATGCAAATTTATTTTTTTTTACTTCGCCATCTATTAATTTCTCAAAAAAAATTGTACCTCTTTGAGTGCATTCGAACATTTAGTGTGAGGACAAATTGTAATTCGCATTTTTAAGGAAGAATTCATTCAGTATTTGTCTTCGGTGGATAAACCAAACTAATTGTAAAAAAAAGAGACTTTCATTTGAGGAAAATAAAACAAAATTCCTGTACAATTTTATATTCTATTATTATATATTTCTCCATGTTTTTGGTATTTGTAAAAAAATCTTCTAAAATTCGACGTAATTAATTTAAAATTGTAACAGGATAGGAAATGTATCTTGTCATTTTATTAAAAGTTGCTTTTAAAATTCTTTTTTTTTTTATTAAAAGGGAGTATTAGACTTTTACTACTAATTTTTACTATTTGTACAAATTTTATTTTATAAAATTTTAAACAGTGTTTGGAAAGGATTGAACAGTGACATAACAGGAATATACAAATTATATAAATATTTAAAAACAAAAAACAAAATGTAACTTCTTACAATTTTTATTACATACATTTCTTTTGTCCATCAAAATCGTTAATATTTTCTTATACCTTTTTAACAGGTTATTTTACGAAAAAAATGAAATATTAATATAATGTATGAGCAATGCAATCATGAGCAATTTTTCAACAATTATTTTCATGAGTATTACTGGTAACAGTAATAATATATAACATACAAAGCTCATAGGAGCTTTGTTTAACCCTAATAACCATTAAATTGAAAATCTTTCCTTTCATGAAATATACTGCGAAGATTTTTAACAATAATATAACTAACAATTGAAATTAAATATGTTTCGTTTAAATAAGATTACCTAAATAACGAATAATAAATATTACAATAACGTCACTGGAATTGCACTGGAAAAATGTTTCTTCAAATGAATAGAAGAAAAATTTCCAGATGTATTCCAGAATTATACTAAAACATTAATAATAGACTTTTTCTTTTTAAAATTTAATAATGTATTGTTATCAAAAAGTATGTGGAAAAAACAAATTTTAGGGGTTTGCTATTTTTTGATTTGAATAATTTACAAAAACGTATCCTGAGATTTTACAGGCAGTCAAGGAAGTCATTTTTTTATTAAAAAAAACGTCACTACCCTAAAATTTTAAAAGTTCAAATGAAAATTAATTCCAATTTAATTCTCAGTTAAATGATTTTATATGAAGGAATTTTTTAATATATAATTTTAACAAAATAAATTTCATTCGTAATTGCCCTGTAATTCTGTGACACAAATTCGTACGCAAAATAATAATCATAAACTTGAAAGTTAATTAAATTATACTACACTTGATACTTAAATGTTATTGTTTTATACAACAATATAATTTTTCCGTCGAGTGCATATTTCTAAAAAAATGCTAGAATGTTATTTTTTCCAAACACTGACCAGTTTCTCCTTATGGAAAATTTAACAAATTAACGAATTAATGCAATACTTAAAAAATAGTAATTGAAATAATATGTAAATTGACATTTTGAACATTATTCGTTTAAAAAAAAGTCATTTTTACCCATTCAAAAATTATTTTTAGCTGGTCAGCATTTGAAATCATCATTTTTTGTAATTTTTCACACCGAACGATATTTTTTCCTTTGTTTAATAAATTAAATCTTTATTTAGTTTTCCCAATTAGCTTATTGAGAAAACCAAATACTTTGTTTTCCGTGTAAGAAATTGCTTATTTACACACTCTTTTTTATAAAAAAAAGCATATAAAATTCGCTTACGTTTTAATACATAGAAAAATATGTTAATTAATTGTGGTATTCTCCAACAATTGTTTACGACTATTTACAATTGTGCGCAAGGAAAGAAAATGTCAAATTTGAAAATTGTTCTGATTATTTAAAATATTGTTCTTAAAAAAAAAAGAATTTTTTGTACTTCTCTGAAATTTCACAGCAATTGTGACTTTTTTCAACATTTTTCTCCCTTGCGCATATTAAAAATGATTTGCTAGCAGCTGCAAAATATTGTATAGGTACTTTATTAACGCATAAAGGCTCTTTGTGTATTAATTAATAGCCTCAAAATATAATATACTTAAGTAACGTTATCATTAATAAGACTTTTATCAAAGTTGCTACTTTTGTTAACTTGGGAAGACAAGGATAATACTCATTGGAATTAATTGCTTTGGATTGCATGAGAGTTCAACTTTGTTGTTGCAAAAACAAAAACGTGTCTCACGCCTTACTGAATAGGAGTCAAGAGTTGAAGTAAATATTCTTATGGTAAAATTATATTTATATAATTGCAGCCTGGAAATTTCTTCAATTTTTTTCTTATTTTATTTTTGCAAATTTCTTTTTGAAAATCAAAACTGTTTATTTATTTTCTTTTATTTTATTTTATTGCAGCCTATTTTTGGGAATAGCAACAATTGTTACAATTCCCAAGAATAAACTATAATAAAATGAAATAAAAATATTGAACTTCCAAATAGAAATCCCCAAATCACAATATTCTTGATTGCAGCCTGGAAATTTGTTCTTCGCTTTGTTATTTTATTTCAGCAAAAATTGTTTTTGAAAATCAAAACTGTTCATATTGTTTTCTTTTCTTTTATTTTATTGCAACTTATTTTCATGAATAGCAACAATCCCTACAATTCCTAAGAATAGGTTGCAATAAAATAAAACAATAATATTGATCTTCCAAAAAGAAATTCCCAAAGCACAATATTTCTAATTGCAGCCTGTAAATTTGTTCTTTTTCTTAATTTGTTTGAATTTGATTTTAATTGTATTTCATTCTACTATTCTTATTCTTAGGAATAGCAGCAATTCTTCATGGACTTCTTCGATACCGTCTGATTTCCATGGAAGTAAATCGGGTTCCTGGTCTTGATCTTGCTCAACGGTCTCAGCCTTATGTAGAGGTAGGCCGACAGGATGCAAGAGGACAGCAAAACCGCGAACAACGCGAACAACGTTATCGCGAAACCCGGGGTCGTCATGCAGATCATGGGGGTGTCGTTCGTCGTCGAGTTCGAGAACGCGCCGTTCTTCTGGGGCACGACGATGGTCGTCGTCGAGTCCTGGCCCTCCTTGCCGCCCTCGTCTATCGAGAACGTCAGGTCCCCGGTGGACACCACCCTGATGATCCGGTTCACCCCCACGGATTTCTCGTTGCTCGCCAGGATCTCCCTGGACTTGCGTCTACGCTCGTCCCTCGGCTTCGCCGTCACTCCCTGGAGGTAGGCCTCCAGGGGCAGCGGAATCGGGGGCGCTGCCAAGCCGTAATTCGACGACTCCTGGTGCCGGTTCTCCAGCAACCCCGTGATCTGCGGATCCAAGAGGGACCCGGACTCGGAGCACTGATCCGGGCACTGGTACCTGCAAATCTGGATGGTGCACTGGAAGTGCACCTCCATGGAATCGGGGAACTTGAAGGCCTGGAAGTGGGCGTAAGAGAGCACCGAGGCCGAGGCCCCGAAGTTCTTGATCTTCGTGAACCTGGACATGAGCTTCGGCCTGGTGATGCATCCTTTCTGGTCCACCAGCTGAATGGGCGCGCGCTTGCCGTCGTGGGCCATGCAGTTCCTCACCAGCATGTCGAATTTCGAGTCGTCGTCCTTGATGGCCAGGACCATGGTCATGGTTTGCCCGATTTTCACCAGCCCCGAGACCTCCGACGCCCACGGGCCCTTGCCCACTTGTATCTGCATCCAGCATCCGACGTTGTCCCCGGCGAAATCGGCCCGGATCACGTCGAGCATGTCCACGGGGAAGGGCCTGAAGGTCACGGACTTCTCGTAAAGGTCGTGCCACGTGCATCGCAATTTCCGGGCCTGGTCCCAGACCTCCTGCACCTGGGGGTCGTACTGGATGACGATGATGTTCTCGAAGTAGGTCCCCGAGCCGGATTCGGCCCCGTAACCGTAGAGGCCGTTCTCGGTGTTGCCGGAGGTGCCGCAATTGTGGATGCTGATGTCGAAATGCGTGGAGATTTTGCCGAGGCCCGCGGGCAGGTGGATGCAGTTGATGTTGCTGTAGTGGCCCTTGCTGAAGACGATCCCGTAGAAGGGTTTGTCGAATCCCAGGTACACCTTCATCAGGTTCTTCTCGCACTTCACGTCCAGCGAGACGATCTTGGGCATGTCCTGGACGGACGAGGGCCAGGACTCGTCGACGATGCTGTTGTCGTTCTCGGCCGTGTAGATCTTGTCGATGGACTGGGTCTTGGAGGAGGAGGAAGAGGAGGAGGAAGAGGAAGAGGAGGAGGAGGATGAGCCCGAACCCGAGCCGGAGCCCGAGGCCGAGGAGGACGAAGAGGACGAGGACGGCAAGGGCGGCGGTGGCCCGTGGTAGGCTACGCTGTGATGCTGGGGCCTGGACCCGACGTTCCCTCGTCCCGGGGGGAAGGACAATTGATGGTTCCGGTGTCCGTTGGCTTTGTAGTAATTCCCGCCGGCGTTGTCCTTCTCGGCGAGACTTTCGCCCAAAGACGACAATTGTTCGGAGCTGTTGGGGTCATTCTCTTGCCGATTCAGGCCCGAGTTCTCGTTGCGCTTATTTTCACCTGGAATCGCCTCCACGACGTCTACATCCTCCGCGTGAGACAACTGGAAATAGAATCGAGACGCAGGTGCTCAGTGTGTCCATGCATTTCAAGTGTGTTAATCGCGTACGAGAGTTTCTCCGAAGGTGCATCGGAGGTAAATGGGACACCGCGTGCGTGGAAATTTGCATACGCGCGTCCGATGCTTTTGCGGAACCGAGTAATGGACGCACGGAGAGAAACGATTTGCTGCACGCGCTTAGAAAGTGACGAATGCGTCCGTGACGAAAAATGGGGACTTTTGACAAATTTCCGAGGTTTCTAAAATTTTCTTGGAAAAATAGAAATTAAATGGGACACCGCCTCGATTTTTGAATTTTTTTTTAAGGGAATTAAAGGATGCAACGACGAAATGCAACAAAATCCTATTTTTGTCTTGCATGTGATAAAAAAAGGACCCGCGAGAGACCCATTTTTCGTTCGGGGCCAAATTGTGCCATGTTTTGTAATTTCCTTTTTTTTTTCCCCCCACTTCGATATCGATGCGGCAACGGATGCGATAACGATCGATCGTTGAGAGGATCTACAAGAGGATGAAATCGGACTGTCTGGAAATGGGGAATGTTGAGCAAATGACGAGATAGTGCAGGTACGAGGAAAAAGAAGAGACGGAATAGGAGCATCACCTTGTTGTTTCATCGGTGTTTCTTTCAACGTCACATGCATGACCCTCGGGCATAATAACGGGCCACCCGTGTCTCCTTAAGTCGTGGGTTAATCGGCCAGTACCAATGCTTTGGATAACTTCAACTTTTCTTTTTCCCCTTTTCAAAGTTACTTATAAGTCTGTGTGTCTGACTGTCTGTCTCTCTGTCTGTCTGTATGTCTGTCGTTCTGTCTGGTCGTAAGTAAACTTATCCGTTGCGTGTCCCTCGCTACTTCACGGGTATTAGCTAGAGAGTAGAAATTAAACAATTCTTCGGTCTTGCCTATTTTCTTTACGAATAATCAGCATTTTTTTTTAGAATAAACCTTCTTTTTTTTGGTAAAATAATAACAAAAGAAATTCGTCCTAATTTTTTTTTGAGAATCCATCCCGTCAATTTTTGAAAATTACAAAATTACAAGATTACAAAATTTCAACCTCGATTACAAATTTAACAAAGTCAGTTTTTGATTTTTTTTGTAGAAGTATAGAATTGTAGAAAAATTCGAAATTCGCTGCAAGTTTTCTGAAAATCCTTCCCGTCAATTTTTCAAAAATCAGTCTTATTCCAAATTGGAAATTTGGAATTTGGAAATTTGGAATTTGGAAATTTGGAATTTGGAAATATTCGAAATTCGCTGCAAATTTTCTGAAAATCCTTTCGTCAATTTTTCAAAAATCAGTCTTCAAAATTTACATTGAAAATTCACAAAGTGTCTCAATTCTTTCCCAATAAGTTTCAGTTCAATTAAAATTTCTCATTTTTCAATTCCCAATATTTTCAATTAAATGTTAAACTTTGTTTTCCCTTTTTTTAATAAATATAGAAAAAAAGAGAAACCAAAATTCGAGTTTGCCGAAGAAATGTCCCTTCTACGGAAAAAGAAATCTCGCCCCAAAAATGGCCATTTCCGAAATTTCACAATTTCCTCTTGTTTTGCTATAAATTTCTGTATTTTTGCGCATCGCTCCTTGGATCCGACAAAACTTTTACCTCCATTTGGCAAAATCCTCGGACCCAAAAATTTCGCTAAAAATCAAATACGATCGTTTTCGGTTTAATGAACTGGGTGGTCTTTGGCGAAAGAAATGTTTACGTTTAACAGGTACACGGGAAAGATGTAATGAAATGCCGTTGGAAGCAGATTAAAAGTCCATTTGAAGACATATGGTCGCAGTCTGCGGATGGTATCGAGACTGAATCCCGTGTGTCGCCCTTAGCTCTGGGTCAGAGTACAGGGTAACGGCATTGACTCGTTCCTATAAGCCAGTGTGTGATATCTGGGTTATAATGCTGTAACAACTACCCATCTTGTTATATACGGACCCACCCTACTTACCAACATCATCATCATCATCCATCTTTTTTTTTTCTTTTTTTTTCTCCGGATTGTCTGAATGACCTAAAGACGTTCGAGTCCACGTGCGCCGGTGGTCTCTCACAATGTCTTTTTAAGATCGTCCTCTTTTCTTTTTTCGTCTCTTTCCTTCTTTTTCTTTTTTTTTTTGATTAAATATAAAATACGACTTTACTCTTTTTTTTCTTCTTCTTCCTTTTGCCGCTCGCATGTGTGCCACGAAACGATTGATTCTTTCATGACACTTCATTTCGAGCGGTTGCCCTTCTTCCTCGCAGAGGTGCTCATCAATTTCCCGATTTTTGTTACGTTGCAATTTAAAAAAAATTTTTTTTTATGGAGGTTTTCTCTTCCTTTCACTTTGTTAAGTTTTTGTAACAGAAAAAGAAAGCGCAGTCATCGTGAAAATTAGCGAAATCGCGAAGAAAAAGTTATAAAAAATGCGAGGAAATCTCGCAGGATTTCGAAATTTCCGAAAAACCCGTTTTTCATCTTTGGACATTATATTTTTATCACGGACCGATTCGGAAATTTGGAAATTTGGACATTTGGAAATTGGGAATTTGGAAATTGGGAATTTGGAAATTGGGAATTTGGAAATTTAGAATTTTGGAAATTTGGAATTTGGAAATTTGGAAAGGCGAGCTTTCGAAGAAACGAAAAAGAAAAACGTTCATTTTCGAAACGAATGAAAATGAACACCTGTTAATTCGCTTACTTACCCCTTTTAGTAGGAGACAGCCTAAGACGAGAATATGTAATCTCATTCCGCGTAACAGTTCACCGTGAGAGAGCTTGCGTTCGCCGCTGAAAGGAAAAAGAGCGTGTATTTACTGTAAAGAATTATATGTAATACTTTTTTTTTTATACACGTTCATTAACGTTCAACGAATGCCAGGTTGCATTTTATTACTCCAATGTGGAGCAGTAGTTGCAAAGTTTCCTTCTCATACGCGCCTTTTTGCTCCATCTTTCTTTCTACCCTATTTCATTTGGATTCTAATTTATCGGGCCAAAGTAGAAACACGCAAATTCGCTTCATTAACTTTATTGCCCATTACCGAGATACTTTTTTTTTCTTTCCGCGTATTCTCCTTGGCTCATTAAAAAAAAATCGCGAGCAGGTGAAAATCGAGAAATGTATCAATCGAGATCGTTTGTTTACAAATATTACTTGCACATGTTTATTTAAACAATTTTCCGTTACGTTTTCTCCGATTGTAATATTAATTGAATGTAAAACCAATGTAAACTATTTTTCGAAAATTATTTTTATAAAATATGACCGGTATGAAATTTAAGTAAATTGGAAATTTAATCTCAGCCGACTGAGAAATTAATCGCACACGAGCTTCCTTAGTTCTGGTCCAATTAGCGCTTTAATGTCCCGTATATATTTTTTTTTCAGTGATTAAATGCGTCGCTGTTATTCGACGTCTTATAATTTGTGACAAATTCAAATTTCGATTCGATACAGATTTTTTAACGTTTTTTTGTTTCAATTTTTATGTATTATTAAAAATTTGCTGCAAAAGTAATTTTTTGGAAATTTTTGGGGCCAACACGTGATATTTCAAATTTGGAAAATTGTTTCCAGGAAACAAGAATATTCAAAAAAAATATTTCATACATTATTTTTAATAATGAATTATTATTTTTCATTCTCGATTATTTTGAAAACGTCGCGAAAGGAAAAAAAAATAAAATTATTTTTCTTAAAAAAAAATTTCATAATAAAATATATTGTATTACGAAATTATTTTTTTGAAGATTCGTTACTGAAAAAAATCAAAGTTGAAGGAACACGGGGATAAAAAAAAGGATGAGGTAAGAATTGAGGTCAATGTCGGCATAAAATTGGCAAACGTTCGTCGGATTCTCACGGGAGCAAAATTTTAAAAGGACGAAGACAAAGCAAAAAAAGAGAAACTGGCCAGGGTCTAAATTACGAGTGGCGATTATTCGGTTTTTAATTGCGCAACATTTTAACATTCCATCGCTAACCTTCTTAATCGCAATTTAATCTTCATTTTACAAGTGAACGAAGAGCGACATTTTATAGCTTTACGTTCAACAAAGTGCCATAGATATCGTTTATAAAGTGGAATTATGTCTTTATTCGCGCGTTCTTCTTTATTGAATGTAAAAATGGGTTTATTCGTTTATAAAAAAAAAATAAATAAAACATCTGTGTAAGAATTTTTCAGCTTTCGAAAGACGTTAAAGGGAAATATTACTATAAGTTAGTCAAATTTATTTACTATTCCTTTCTGCAACCAAATAAAAATTCCTGTCGAGGAAAAATTTCGAAAAATTATTGGAACATTAATTTTGATCATACGTAGAAATTGATGTCGCAATAATTTTTAACATTAATTTCTGATCTAATTTTTAATCTTAATTACTGTAAGATTAATTTTGATGAATAAAATCATAACATAAAAATTGATTTTATTATAATTTTTGGAAATTCTTGTATTTATAATTTTGATTTTAAAAATTGGTGTAATAACAGTCCCTGGGATATTCTTGCTAAAAGGGATATCGCATAATCCTCCTTTTAACAATAAATTTCTAGGAATTATTGTTACAACAATTTTTATAAATAATATATAAACATTGAAACGAAAAAATATAAATTTCTTGTTGGCAAAAAAATTATGTAAAAATTATTGGCACAGCAATTTCAAGAAAATCCAAAAATGAAATCGTCAAAAATCTTCCTTAATATTTTCTGAACAATTTTTTATAAATATATATTTTTTAAAATTATAATAACGCGTCCATTTAAAGGTGATAAATTTTTTTAAATGGAAAAATATTAATTTGCAACATTATTATAATTTATATAAAGTTCATTATAATTTATACAAAATGCAAAAAAATTTTTTTTTTGATAATACCAAAATTTCTATACACGTTCAAGAGAAAATTGGTTAAAAGAAAAAAAAATGTAAATGAGATAAACATGTTGCAAAGTGCAATTAATATAAAATTAGGTATTTAGGACTTGCTGCAATAAAAATTGATAGCTTTTAGCGGAAAGAAAAGAGGAGAAACAGCATCTTACGCTGCATTTACCTTTCTTTCCTCTTTCCTCAACGGCGTTATTATCATAAGGACTGCTTTAAATTTGCGTATAGTTGTTATAGTCAATCATTAATGACGCAAGAACTCCAGGAGAGAAAAAAGATACCTCGTTATTTTTCAAGCAAGCTTTACTCAAATTACTCTGACCCAGTAAATCCTCCTCAATGGGGAACTTTTTTACAACAGCAGGTAGAAAAATTGCTTTTACTTTTATGGAATCTCATTTACTTATAAGGCTTACTCGAATTATTTTGTTAATTGTTTTTATTGTTATTGTGGTACAAGTAAGTCTCTCAGGTGCAAAGTTAATAATAATGTTATGGGGAGTATAAATAATTTTTTTAATTGGTACTGTATTTTTGTTACTTGATTTTATAGTAAATTTTATTTCCAAATTTCCAAATTAAAAATTCCAAATTTCCAAGTTCCAAATACCAAATTCCAAATTTCCAAGTTCCAAATTCCAAATTACCAAACTCCAAATTTTCAAGTTCCAAATTCCAAATTTCCAAGTTCCAAATTCCAAATTATCAACTCCAAATTTCAAAGTT
Source organism: Gasteruption jaculator (assembly GCA_949825005.1). Classification (NCBI taxonomy): domain Eukaryota; kingdom Metazoa; phylum Arthropoda; class Insecta; order Hymenoptera; family Gasteruptiidae; genus Gasteruption; species Gasteruption jaculator. The sequence continues at coordinate 265,650 of OX463761.1, forward strand.
CCAAATTCCAAATTTCCAAACTCCAAATTTTCAAATTCCAAATTCCAAATTCCAAATTCCAAATTTGCAACTTCCAATTTTCCAAATTCTAAATTTCCAAATTCCAAATTCCAAATTTCCAAATTTCCAAATTCCAAATTCCACACTTCCGAATTTCACTTGGAAATTGTGGAATAGAAAAAAATCGGCTGATATATTTCCAGAAAGTAATTCTTATCCTTTCTTCTGTTTTTTTACAGTAGGTCACGTTTCATTATTATGCACGTCAAGATATACCTGAATGGTGTGAGAGAGATTATGTACTTTAAACGCAACGTACAGTTTTATACAGTATGTTGGAAGGTAACGGAGTAAAAACCCGGATATTGAGAAGAATTCGGGACAAGAGAAGAAGTGTTAGCGATCTATGCCACGCGAAACGACCACTGATAATTGACGATCAAACATATATGAATTCCAATGCTATTTTGTAGACAAATTTGTCTTTTTTTCCTCTCTCTCTTTCTCCTTCCCCTATTTTTTATTCTGCATTCATGAATGCTTAAACAAAATGTTAAACACACTAACGGGTTTTTACTTCACTTCTTCTTCCCAGGTCTATTAGATGGATCGTATATAGGTTTCGTTAACGAGGCCTAATTACCTACTCGCGGAAAGAAATGGGAAGTCCTAGGGACTTTTGATGTTAGATAGAAAATTCACAGCGATTCATTGTTACCAGAAAGTCCGTCAACGATGCGAAATTGTCAACTTAACAATGAATTATTTTTTTCCGCACGAGATGAGATCTTTTGGGATTTATATTTTTTTTTTGAAAGGCTGAAAGTGGGAAAAAATGAAAAAGAAGAAAAAATTGTAATTTTTGACATTTTTTTCTTTACCAGAAGGAGCTATTTGCTTATTCGAAATTCCAGAAATGCAATTTTTTGACTCACTTTTTTAATTCGATCATATAAAAAAATAGTCATAGGCGATATTTCTTAATTTTTTCTTTAAAGAAGAAATTTTGAAAAATTAGAATTTCTAGGGTTTCAAATTTTCAATTTTTGGTTTGCTCTCAAATCGATTAAATAAAAAAAATTCCGTATTATTATTTTCATTGAATAAAATGCATTTTTTTTATAAGGTAATTTTTTTGAAACAAAATATTATTTTCAAAAAATTTTGCAGAAAAAAGATTGCTATCGTTGGAAAAAAATTGTTAAGAAACTTTTGACCCAAAAAAAAAATCCTATCATCGTTCGGAGCTGCTAATTTGGATGCTCTAAATCCGGAGAACAGGACACTCGTTGAAGGATCGTTATCGCTTCCAAATGAAAAACCAGTTGAATTGGGCATAATGAGAACAAAATCATCGGAACAGGTCTGAGTTGTTGGATCATTGACGAGCACCGCTGCGTTCTACGAAATCTGCACGATGTTGAACTTGAAGTAAACCTGATGTATTAAATAGGAAACCTGATACCACGTGGTTCTACCATCCGGTTGGATATGGTAGAAGCAAAGCACAGTCTTTACAGGTAAAGAGGGTAAAAGTATACCTGCTCCGTAGAGCGAAGATATGAATGAATCCATATGGAGGCCGATTTGACGCTCCTCCAAAAACGTAATTAATTAAATGACCACTCGTTCCTTTCATCGCAATAACTTATTTAAAATCGGCTCGACAAGCTCACTCGGATCGGATCGGATTCCGTTTCTGCGTCCAGGAAATTCCTTATTAATAATTCCTGACTTGAAAAACCTGATTGGGTCCTATTCGATCGGTAACGGGAATCAAAAGGATTTCAATGTGGGCCAAATCGCAGCTTCCAGGGGAAATTAGGTTTTTCTTTTTTTTTTTAATTTTGCATTTCCAGGAATTTTTTATTTAATAATAAATTCTAAATTTTTTTTTTAGTTGCAATAAATTATTGAAATTCAGCAAATTGTGTTTGGCAATTTTGTTGAAATTGGAAATTGAATTTTTGAAAAATGGGGGCTTTCAAAATCAAAAAACAAAAAATAAATGAATGTAATATTTAATACATAACGTAATAGTTAAAAATCAATAATACCAAATTTCGTTCCCCGGGATGATGGAAAAATTGGTGAACGAGAAAATATTTTTCTTTTATTATCAACAACGTTAAAAAAATCGAATTACTATTTGACAAAATAATTCTATCTTTTATTGAACCCCGAATACTAAAAAATTGATGTAAATTAAAATTGGCAGTAAAAAAATTATTTACCCACAAAACTCATTATTTTTTTCGGTTGAAATAAATGATTAAAATTGTTCAATTCAAATTTACCCCATTTCTGGGCCCAGGAAATTCCTTATTAATAATTTCCGACTTGAAAAACCTGATCCGATCCTATCCGATCGGTAACGGGAATTAATGGTGGTTTCAAAGTGAGCCAAATCGCAGGTGTTATGTATCACCAGTTAACACCACCTTGTGTTTATTGTATTTGCAAATATTTATAATGTTCCCTGTGGTAGATGAAACTTTAAAGCAGAGGATAACGTTAATAATGTTAATAAAACTTCCGCTAGTGGATGAGAAAAGTTTCGTAGCTGGGTGTTAAAATTATGGTTTTTTTTGTTTATCGTTAGACTACGGGTTTGATAAAAAAATTTTCTTTGGTACAATTTAATTTTTATAAATTTTTCAATTTTTTATTTTCAAACCCTGAAAATTTTAAACTAAAAAAAATTAAATAAAGATTTCAAAAAGATTAACAAAAGTATCGATTTTTTGGATTGATTTGATCAACATTTTTTGGATTGATTTTTTGATTGATCCTATTGATCGATCCAATCGAAGGAATCCGATCAATAATTTTTCTCCAGATGCGAAGATATTAACAATAATAATACACTAATGCCACTTTTTTTTTATCACTGGGAATTACTATAATTATTTAGCAGCAAAAAGTTTATTAATATTTATAAAAGCAGATTATTAATATTTATAAAAATAAATTAATAGAATTTTTAATTATAACTACAATTTATTAATTACAATTATGATAGAAATTGACAATATTAATAATTAAAATATCAAATTAATAAAATCCGGAATTATAATTATAAATCAATAATATAAATAATTATAAATACATTAACAATTGAATGACAAATAAAGCAAAAAGAAAAATTACCTGATCCGGATTTCGGTAAAAGCCAGGTCTGGAGCCTAAAGGGAGCGATGTCGAATGAAGCACGTGGGATAGGCAACCCGAGTAACACGCGACACTGACACTTCAACAAGGAGCAGGGATCCTGTGCTACACTTTCAGCCTCTTTCATGGGCCGGTCGATTTATCAGGATATTTGCCGCGGAGCTTTCGTAGGAAATCGAGCTTCCAGCATTAGCTTCGCTTGGAACGGACGTCGGAGGACGACGGGTAAAAGTGAAGAAACGACGGAGAAGAAAGCTGACGAACGCGAGCTGAGTATGGGACGGATTTGCTCTCTCTGATCGACTGACTGACGGAATTAACGAAAAATCCTGGCTAAGGTGCACCCGAGAACATGTGGAGTCGGAATGGCATACACCTGTCCGATATACAGAATATACTATGAACGGTTGCGGACCGCCCCCTGACCCAGACAAGCTTGTACAGTTATATAGGCCCCCCTTATACACTTTAACGCGAGATCATTTTCTCATTTACCACATCATCGATGGTCCTGTTTTTGTCGTTTCTGTCAATCTTCCGTGTCATTTTGGATTTCGATGTGTGCCCACTTTTGCGTGAAACCCGGCGATCGCCGCCGGTGCGGGAGCTGCCGAGGAGCCGATACATCCCGGGCCCCTGGCGCTCACCCCGTTCACGAAAAATGAGTCAATGAAGAGATTATCCTCGTAAAAGCGAATAAACGAATACGCGAATAATGATTTTCGTGAAAATTAATGAATATTAGGGTGTCCCATAAGTTTCTTCCTCCGATTCGGGGTCGTACATAGCGTGGCGCGGAAAATACTTATGGGACACCCTGATATACGAATTAATGACATAAATAATAATAATAATAATAATAATAATAATAATGAATGAATGAATTTGTAAAAAAATTAAAATTGCCAAATATGAATAAATAAATAAATAATATTGATAAAAATCAATAATTAATATTCTTTGAGATTCAAAGGAAATTGAATTTTGAGATCGCGTACAATTTTTTTTTCTGCAATTTTGACCGATTTTTGGGGCATCCTTTAAAGGGGGCAGATAACTAGGGCGATGCCCCACCAGTGCATCATCGGCATTGCATCGCTGACATGTAACCTTTTTATGCATTCAGCACCGAAGGGTCTCACGTTGCATCGCATCGGTGGGGGGGATTCGGAGAAAATCACCGGTTTTCTACTTTTTTTTTACATTTTTTACATTGTTTAATTACATTTTTCAAAATTATTTCACATTTCTTTATTTTAATTCCCCACGAAAATTCTTTTCGCACAATTTCCAAATGCAGTGTTTCGAATTTTATGTTCGAATTATCCAAAAAATATAATAACTAATAAATTAATAAAAAATTTCTGCGCCCTCCCAGAATTATATATATATATTTTTTTTTGCAAATTTATTTTCATATTTATTCTTCAATTGTTGAAAAAAAAAATTCCTTTTGTTTTATAACAATAAAAATTGTGACACGATAACGTGGAAAAAAGGAAATAAATTCTTTAGCAATAGCTTTATTGTTTAATCCTTTTTTTTTGATACATATCAGGGTACATAACACTTACTTGTCCCATTTTGTTTGCTTTTATTTGAAATTTATATAACACTAAAGGCTAATAGTGGCAACTCTATAACTATTCAATTAATTCCTTTTTCTTTTTTTTTTTTGTAAATTATTACTACAGCTATTATTACTACACCTTCTTCGCTTCGCATTCTTTCCTTTTTCAGTGATTTGGTGCGTGTTCAAATTTTTTCTTTATTTGTTTCTGTATGCTCTCCTTTTCCTCTATGTGGATATTTTCTTAATATTTATTTTATAAGCACGATAGTTGTCGGTATGTATACAGGTATGGGCTTGAAAATCGAATTTTTTCAATTTTTTCAATTTTCTTGATTTCTCCATTGGGGAAAAATAATCTGGTTCCGTAAAAAATTAAAAAACAAATATTTCCTAACTTCCATTTCCGAGAATTACGTATTTTCTTTTAAATTTTTGTATTGAAATACTAAATTGACAAATTGATTTACAACAAATTTCAAAAATTATATGTTTCCATCGACAACAAATTAAAAAAAAGAAATATCTTCAAAGGCTTATTGTTAGATAAAAATATCGAAAAAAAGGGATAGAATAAAATGTGAAAATATATATATTTTTTTTTTCGATTTTCATCCCCATGAACGTAATCCATCCTCTTTGAGTTCTCGGTACAACAATTATGTACATAATAACGCTATTATTTATTTAAGCTATAACTAATGCAAATATACATGTATATACATTTTTGTATATACACATATATTTTTATGTATATATTTTTATATATATATACATATAAATATATTGACGCTTTAAGAGATAGTTCTTTTACGGGTGTGATTTTCCTATTGTATTTTAAATTTCTTTTATGCAAAATTTTGTTACAAGTTACAAACGAGGTATTGACTTAACGAATATTGACATACTTTCTTGAAAGGGATTAACATCAAAGGTTGATGATGATGATGATGATGATCCCATAAACAATTTTTTTTCCACCGAAATCAAAATTCCATGGGAGTGAAAAATTTACCCGAATTTCTTAAAATTGAGAAAAATTCGAACTTTCTCAAGTTTAAGAAATTCGGGTAAATTTGGAATTCCTCTGGAAAATTCGAATTCGCTGGAAAAATATTTTTTACAGGCAATGAAAATGTCTGTGTTGACTTTTTTTTTTTAACTATAATATAATATGAAATACAATAAATTGTTATTTGCGTTGATTGAAACTTTCATATTTGCGAATGTCTATTTTTATGAAATATTAATTATTTATGTAGTAATTAAAATACGATACATATATTAACGAAGCATTAAAATGCGCGATATAAAATCTATTGACGCTTATTTTCAATAACAATCATTTTTCCTCTTTCTCTGTTTATTACAATTTTGTATTTTTTTTTATTTCTTGTGTTTAATTGTTCTTTGTAATTGTAACTTTTCCTTTGCTTCTTTTTCTTATCACCAATTCCATTTATTTTTATACCCTGAAGGGTTGGTTTCGGTATCACGGAAACTTCATGAAAAATTCAAGAACGTATTTATTTATCCTATTTTTTACAAAATTGCTAATTTTTGCGGAGATTCAATATTTGATTCCTTCGAATTCGAAAATTAATATAAAAGCAAGTACACATTTTGAAATTGTCAAATTTCAATAATAATGAATTCTTGATATTCGCCATAAATTTTCGATGATACCGATTCACAGGGTGCCCTTCTATAATTTTAACGTTACTTGTAAATTTACTTTTCATGAAATATTAGACTCGCGAGGAACTACTCTAGGAATTGACTATATTCAGAAATTGGTAAAACAATATTGGCTCCCCATATAAATTTCTAGAAAATTTCTTTGGAAGTATTGACTTCAATTTCACCTGAAAATCTACAATTATTTTCGACGCCATTCTTATATTTTTTTAAACGTCACAAATAAATAAATACCTTTTCTCAATAATTTTCTTTTTTTTTGCTTTATCCATAACACTACTTTCGAAATATTTCATTTTTTTATAGACACAAAATGGTTTCAATATTCAGCAATATTTTTTTTTAGGTATTAATTATTCTTCTGTTCATTTTACCAATTGCTGAATTTTTATTTTATAAAATATGGAAGAAAGGAGAATCAATATAATTTCCCAACACAATTTTTACGAATCCCTAATATTATTAATGGAGGGTCATTCTTATCTTTCCTTCGTTGCTTCAAAAGTATTTTTATAAATTCTAACCAAACAATTACCAGCAAATTCGAAATAAACAAAAATTTATTCTTAAAATTCCCTTCTAAAATTGACACTTTTGGGTTGCCGGTGACACCACGTTGGTGTCTCGCGAAAACCAATCGGCAAACGCCGGTGACACCACGTGGGTGTCGTACGTCAAGTTCTACCGGCGCCAAACAAGGAAATTAGACGGTATAGCGTTAAAGGGAAATTAGATAAGACTAATTCTAAGTAGTAAAAGTATTTGACTAATTTTTTCCTTCTTTTCGCTCTTCTAATAACGAATAAAAATTTCTTTAATGGAACACAGTTCGAGTAATTTCGATTTTTATAAACAATCGATCCTTTTCAAGATTTTACTTTCGTGCAACCTAATTTATCCTTGCTCGAAAATAATGTTGCACATTTCCTCTTGAATTATTAGCGAACGACGTGGAATCGTTGAATTAGTATAATTCAAAAATTTCGGCAAAATGCCGGAAGTCATACGTTAAAAATTTATCGGTAATTAAAAATATAACACAGTTTTTTCATTCCTCTCGTAAACAACAGCGCCTCGATCGGAAGCTGTAAATTAACAGTAATTAAATACAAATACATTTGTACGTTTTCTTTTAATCCCTACTAATAATTATATACCTTTTTTTTAATAGATTCACTAAATTCGCAAATACGTCAAAGGAGATTTGAAAATTGCTTGGATTTTGTTATTATTATTATTATTTTGGAATACTTATAATTTAATTGTTTATGAACTTTTTCAATAAATGGAAATATTCCTCTTCTCTTTCCTCTGTTTCTTTAGTAAATAACTTTCCCACTGAAAATACTAGTTTTTTTTTTAATTTATAAAATATCTTATTTTCTTAAATTTAAAGCTGGATGTTATTGAAATTTTATAATTATCTTTGGAGAGTCTAATAACGTATGGATCGTTAAACAAGTGTTTTGCAATTAAGAGAAATATGCGAATTTAAAATTTTCATTTTCTGGAAAAATTTCAATTTTTATTCACTTAATATTCACTTTCTCATTTTTTTCTTAATAATCATGAATAATTCGTTTCCATAATTAATCGCATTATTTTAATTTCTCTCGTTTTTCATTAATCTTGATATTTTTCGGCGCAACAATATAATTATATAATGGCACGAATAATTAAATTATGACGTTAATTGAAAATTAAATGAAATTTCTCCTTTAATTAACGATCTCCATTAATTTAAAAAAAAAATTACAGAATTTCAGTAACATCATTAAATTCAAATTCTCTAATTTTGTAATTGTTTAGAAAGTATCTTTTTTTTTATAAATATATGCAAAATTAGAGGCAACCTCAAGGATTAGGCCAATGACAATTAATGTAAAGGAATACCAACGTTATTTGCATAATTTACGTGCTAAGAAAAATTTCAAAGTAGTAGAAGTGCATAATGAGTAGCTCTCAATTGTTTGTAACATTATTAAATGACCCCACGATTTCAATCCCGTTCTTTGAAATTCTTTTGTTTTCGTGTAACAACTACATAATTAAAATACGCTAAATGTGCAACTGTACGATCCTTGATGTTTCCTTCGTTAACAATTATGGCGTGACTTCGTAATAATAACAGACAGTTTGTATAACATTTCATCCTTATTGTACGTGTATAAGAAAATCTCTTTGTTAGAAACGATACTTTCCTATTTTTCTCGTTGCTCTTTTTTTTCCTTTATTGGCATTATTTTTTTGCAATTAGAATAAAGCGTCTTCACAAAAGTGAATCCATTATTATTTCCAGTCGTTCTTTTCTTTATTCTTCGAATACGAATAATAAAAAAAAGAAATACGCAGGACGCAATAAAAAATATATATAAATTATCAATTTGCTTCTCATTTTTTTATTGCATCGACTTTGTTTCCATCTAATTTATTGAAAATGGTACCTCGAAATTATATCAATAATTTCCATCGGATCGGTAATTTTCTAAAAAATATTATAAAATATTTAGAAAATTATTGAAAGGAAGCAAGTCGATAATTTATATGTACCCATTTTTAATATTTTCAGCATTTCAGAAACATCTTATTGTTAGATAAAAATATTAGTCTTTGAAATTTAATTTTCATTAAAAAAAAATAATAATAAATTTCATTAATTTGCGGAATTTAGGAAAAACGACAATTATCCTATTTTCATCCCTATCACCTGGACATTGGATCCAAGGACCGTACAGCCACAATGCTTTTGTTGTAGATACTTTCATCGGATAAGGCTGCGTCAATTATTGTCTTTTATTGTTGAAACATTTCTGTTCAACGCATATACATTCGCGCAAAACAAAAAATCGTGATCCTTCTACCAATGGCTCCTGCACTTCCTCTTTTTTTCGTACATTGGCGTTTATTATCTTTCCTCGTTATCTAAGAAGCGGCGTTTATTTTATAATTACACTCAATAACAAACCTTCACGCTTTCAATTTTTATACCCAGAGAAGAAAAAATAATTTTAACTTTTTTTTTTAATAATTTTTTATCGACTTCAGAATTATTTGTAATTTCTCATTTTTTCCAATTTTTTTTTTTCGAAACACCTGGTAACTTTTTTTTCTTCCTGGGCGTAAACAATTCTAGGCTCAAATTTTCGTTCGTTGCAAAATCTAATTACACGTAACGAGAAAACCCGTCACTGACACGGACGTTTTCCTTTCCTTTCCTCGAAATTCTCCCCGTTTTACACAAATTCTCGTTATTTTACGCTACCGAGAGTGGACCTACTACCACTCTTGTTCCTCTAATTTTGGTTTTTCTTTTTTTTTTCTAAGTACGGCAGTACGGACGATCAGATTGGGCGGATGGAATTCGAGCGGGAGCTTGCGGTCGCGAAAGCACCGGAAAAAGCACTGGAATGGAAGAGAAAAGGATTCGAGAATCGTCGGGAAGAATTATTTCGGGCATTTTTTTTTTGGGTGCTTTCGAATGTCAAACCGCCCAAGCTGACGTCCCTGTAAATTTTACAGATAAAATGACTATAACGACGCTCAATAATAGTTACTTTATTTTGTTATAAATATATAAACGGTACCCGAGCAGCTAATTTTCATACGTTTTTTTTTTTTTTTTCATTTATTTTTATTAATTTATTCATTTTCGCGTTCCTCCTCGTATCTTTGCTTTCCATTTCCCAGCGCGGAGATTTTTCAAACGAAAATCGATCTTTCGATGCAAAAAAGAAAAACAGGATTTCGCGGAATTTTTTCGAACCCCGATTTTTGAATCTTTCAATTTCGCGTATTTTTGTATTTCCCCCTTTCGCCCCCTTGCTTTCATCCAAATTTTGTATTTTTTGTAGCGACGCGTCATCGAAAACACCCATTTTCCGGTCCCACGAAATCCTGTTTTTTTTCGAAATTTCCACGAAAAGATCGAATTTTAGGCAAAAGTTTTATCTACCCCCTATTTTCACTCATTTTTTTTTGTATAATAGGAAAAAGATGTTAAAACTAAACCTGCATTCGATGTTTGAGTTTAATTATTCTTTTTTTTAAGACAACAAATAAAACGTCTTAATACTGATAATTATATTGTCTCCGATTTTTTTTTGTTTATTTTTTTTTTTCGTTTTATGATTGTTCTCGTTCCTTTCCCTTCTTTCCTTCCCGTTTCTCATAAAACGTCGATTTTGAATTTTTCCAGCAAGAAAACTTTCTCAATTCCAAGGCAAAAAGTTTCTTCCTTTCGCTTACGTTCGATTCGATTCCATTTGCAATCTTCGAGACGGGTTTTTTTTTTTCAACCCTTCCGGTGGGAATGACAAAATTAATGGGGTAACTACTGACAATGAGTTGGAAAAATCCGGTGGCAATACGAAACTGCGGATGAGGTTTCGAGTTGGTTGTAAATTAGAAGAGAAAAAAAAGACAAAAGAAAAAAAAATCCGCTGTCTCTTTGGAATACAACTTCTCAGTAATTACTGGGGCAAACTGGCGGATTCATCTCACCGAATACGTTCAGTTCGTATAACGATGCGAACATTATAAAAATGAGGTACCAAACCATCAGGATGACACCGTATCTTCGGTCCAGCTTCCAACCGTTCAGGTGCGTCGCTACGACGAGGAATACTACTGTCGAAAGTAACGACACCGTTGAATATGTCAACCCTGGAATGTAATAAAAATTTTAATTGAAATTAAAAATTATTTTTGAAAAAGAAATGGAAGTTGTAAAAGGAAAATTCGAACTAAAATTAGAAATTATTTTGAAAAAGATGGAAGTTGTAAAGGAAAATGAAAATTTAAATTTAAATTTAAATTAGGAATTATTTTGAAAAAAAGTGGGAGTTGCAAAAAGAAAGTAAAAATTTAAATTAAAATTAGAAATCATTTCTAAAAAAATGGAAGTCGCAAAAGGAAAGTAAATATTTTGCAATTTGTACAATTGAAAAATACAAAATGCAATCAAAATATTTCTGAAAACGTGATCCCTTCAAAAATTAGATAAAATCCTATTAAAAAAAAATTGCAATCCCGGATGGATTTGCGTTGAATCGGATTAACAAAGTCCGCAGAGGTAAATATGCAAATTCTATCGAGTTTTCGAGGCTTTGTATCCAATTTCGTAAGCAACGAAGGTAGACGGCCCAATTCCTCATTATTTGTAGAGGCTCGTTGCGTCGTTCTTAATAAATGCAATAAATTAGAAAGCAAAGTCGGAAATCGTTCACGCGATAGTCAACGTCCGTCCATTCAAAAGTCACGAAAGAAAAGTCAATAAATTTTGAAGAATCTGGAATTTTTGAATGACTTTTTAATTTTATTTTTTTGGAAAATTTCTGTCGCCATTTTATTTTCGAAAGGGAAAATTCTACCAGGGAAGAATTCAATTCTATTTTGAGAAATGTTTGTAATCGAAAAGCAGGTGTAATTTTGGGGTACCTACCCCTACTAGTGACGTTGACGTGGGATCCAGGTTGAATCATCGCAGTTTGGATAAACCAGGGAAGCCCGAGACACACTAAAATGTCAAAGACGTTGCTACCGACTGCGTTGCTGACAGCCATATCACCCAGGCCTTCCTTGATCACTGCCAAGGAAGAAAGAGCATCGGGGACACTGACTCCTGCAGCTACAAATGTCAGTCCCATGACAGTGTCAGGAATTCCCAGAGTACTGCCTGCAATTATTAGAAAAACAAAATTGAATTTTAGTAACTTTATTTTAGTAATTTTAGTAAAATTATTATTTTAGTAATTACTTTAGTAATTTTAGTAAAATTATTTCATCATTTTTGAGTATTCATTTTTTTTATTCGACTTTTACATAAATATTTATTTATTTTTCAGTGTAATTGAGAAGAGAGTGATTTTTTTTCTTTTCAAACTTGGAAAATAGAAAAAAAAAAAATGGAACTTACCTATAATCGTAATCATCCAAACCATAATGTAACTGTAGAAACTGATCCAAATCATGGAAATGCAAAAAGTGAAGGGATACCAGCTGCGGTATTTCTCTTGGCGACAATCGGGCATGGTTGCTCTGCACATGTAATGTATGGGGTACACCAAACCCCACGTGAACATAGTCCATTTACTCGCATCCGTGGGTTTTACCAGCGGCGATACCTCATTCGGATCGAATTCTTTGGCTTTGTAATATTGCGGCTGTTTCGGAGCTGCCGGTGGTGCTGCTGGAACTTGAGCTTGTGCTACCGGTTGTTGTTCGATCGTTTCTTGAAATCCGTTTCCTAAAAAATCACGATCATTGTTATTAACCAACCCTCGAGACCCACTTTGGGGTCAAATTAACCCCACAGAGGTTGACATTCGTTCATTCTTTATTTTTTTCAAGTGCAATTAATTAAATTAAAAATAATTAATTAAAAATGACTAATTTAAATTTTATTAAAAATAATTCATTAAAAATTACAATTCGGCAATTTTGGCGGCACAATATTTGTGATAATAAATAATTAAAAAAAAAATCGTGTTTCTTGGAATTAAAAATTTCCTCCATTCTTCCCGGACGTTATTCGATTCGATCGAACCAAAATTTAATAATTACCAGGAAACAATCCGTTTACTCCGTAAACAATTACGAAAATATGCGATAACAAACCTTCTTGGCTTTTAAATTGATCGGTAACCGGTGAATTTGGGCCAGTGTAACAAAGGCGCTCTTCCTGCAAAGATCGGTAACTGACCAAAGCACTTTCCTCGGCCGGTTCGTCGTCTTTCGGCAGAAACGGAATATTGTAGGATTTGGCCCATCTTTCCAACGACGCGTTGTAGGATAAAGCCACGCAATACACCGCGTACATGATTAACATAAACAATGACTCGGCCCTGCAACGATAAACGAAAAAATGAATTTCTTCGATAATTATCGTATTTACGATACATTTGGGCGCCGTACTTTTTTTTTTTCTTCGGCATTCACCATCGGAGAGAAATAACAAGAGAAACGAGCACCGAAGGAGCCATAAGGAAACAACAAATTTCGGGGCTTGAGGAAAAGGTTTCTTCTTCCAATCGTACGTTTGCAAACTCACGCTAATTAAGGTTTCTGTGTTTTCAATGTTATTTATGACCCTTTTCAGCAGAAATAACCACCACTCTGGAATTTTTATTTTCCTTCTCAAAACTGACTGCTCGTGCAGGAAGTCTTATTTTAATTTGGGTTATTATTATTATTATTATTATTATTATTATATATTATTATTATTGTTGTTATTATTGTTATTATTATTATTATTATTATTTTATTATAAATTTTTCAATTTTTTTGTTATCAATTATAAAAAATGGAAAATGGAAGCTTACCAAGATATGGAATCGTTGAAAATAGTGAAAAGCATGACCAGGATTGAAACTGCATAGAAGAAACAATCGCGACATAAGGGCCACCAATTTAATTTGGATACTGTTGAAGTGCACAAGCCGCAAACGGATATAACAAACATGATATTGAAAACTGCACTTCCGATGACTCCGCTGACCTGATAAATAAACAAAGTAAGGAATCCTTGTAATTTCATGGATTTAATAAACTGTGAGAAAATGGTCATTACCATGAGTTTTAATAAGAAGCAAATAATAACCCATTGGAAAGAGATCATTAGGCAGACCACGACTAGGATCCGCTCCTGATCGTATATGTTACGCTACTTAATTTGAATTTGTGGGCGAATTAATGAATTCTGGATTATTTATGAAATTATAATTAATCCTTGCGTGCAAGAAAAAAAAAGAAATTTTAAAATAAATTCTTAAAAATATAAAATCGCAAATTGATTCTTAAAAACAATTGTTGAAGAAAAAGAAAACGACATTCTTACTCCGATGTCATCCTTTGCGAAGAAGACTCCTATTATGACAGTGGCCAATTCCGGAGCCGAGGATCCAGCTGCCATAAAAGTTGCTCCCGCTACGTCCGGAGATAACCGTAGTTCTGGAATTTCGACATTTTTATTTTTATGAATAATTTATTGGGAGAGACGGGAAGTGGTCGATGGCAAATTAGTGCCAATTGATGCCAATAATAATAACAACAACTCGTACCAAGGAATTTAATTTTCTGAAACAGAATTGTTTTCTCCAAAAATGTAAAAAAAAAAATTTCTATTTAATTATTTAATAGAATTGATTAAAGAACTTTTAAGAAAAAACAAAATTTCCCCAAGAAGCAAACAATTGGATAATAAAATTTTTTAATCGGAAAATTGTTTTTTCTTCTTGTATGATAATTTTTAACTTTTTTAATAATGTACGAAAGTTTCTTCGAAAAATCAATCAAATAATTGAACAATACTGACCTTCGCAAATTCTATCGAGACTGGAAACGAAATAATCGTCGCAAACAATCGCAAGTCCAAGAAAGGTGTAAACTGCAACTAAAACGTGAATAATGAGTCCACCGTGTTTTCGTGCACTTGGGCCCATTAATGGTTCAGGAAATTGCTCAATGGCCGGTGCGGTGCAATTCTTGCGTCTTGGTCTCATAGTTGGATGGGCATTATTTTCCTCGGTTGTTGGAACAATGGTCGTCTGCGGGAAAAAAGAAAATTTGATTATTATCAAAAATTATTATTTATTTTAGAAATATTTGAAATGTCCTAAACATTTTTTTAAACATATTCAAGTCTACTTTTATAATAAAAATATTTTATATTACATAAAAAAATATATTAAAAAAAATAGTTAATGCAACCGGAGCCACTGCAATGTTTAAACTATTCGATTTTAAATAAACAAAGTCTATTGACGAATTTCTTAATTTCTACAATTCACTTTCATGAAATTAAACATTTTCTCAAAAAATTTAGAAAATGTTTAAATTCGAGAATAAAAATAAAATTGGAACACCATAAAATAATCAAGATAACAAAATTGTCGAGACTTACCGATGTAACTGCAGAAGAAATTGGGACTTTGGAAGTACTACTTTCCTTTTCCTTTTCCTTTTCCTTTTCCTTTTTTCCTTTTCCTGCAATTTCCGCGGCTTTTTCTTTGGTTTGTTCTCTGGCGGGTGGCCGATCCGTTGCTTTTTCCACATTTTTCTTGCTGTCCCTGTCCTCGGAGCTTTCTTTCGGGTGATCGGCAGAAATTTCTGGCTTTTCCGGGCCCGTACTTTTTTCAGACTTCGTTTCCGGATTTGTCTCCTTTTGTTGCACGATCGCTGGCGTTTTGGTCATCGGCGATAAAGCTCCGATTTCTGGTTTCTCCGTCGACGGCGATACGTCTGTGGAAATATGCGTCGTTGTTGTTGTTGTTGTTGTTGTTGACGATGGCGTTGTCGCGGAAGAGACCAGATGTATCAAAATGTAAATGAATAAAAATGCAAGATGCAAGGGCCACTTTGTTCGGCGTCTCAATCGAC
This sequence comes from Gasteruption jaculator, assembly GCA_949825005.1. Lineage (NCBI taxonomy): Eukaryota > Metazoa > Arthropoda > Insecta > Hymenoptera > Gasteruptiidae > Gasteruption > Gasteruption jaculator. The sequence continues at coordinate 281,464 of OX463761.1, forward strand.
GAGGGTTGGTCCTCATATTTTCTACCTGGAAAATTTGGAAAAGGAAAATGAAACGTAGGAACTCAAATTTTCATGGTTTTGGAATTTGGAAAATTTGGAAAAGAAAAATGAAACGTCGGAACTCAAATTTTCATGGTTTTGGAATATGGAAAATTTGGAAAAGGAAAATGAAACGTAGGAATTCAAATTTTCATGGTTTTGGAATTTGAAAAATTTGTGGAATGAAAAATTAAGGAGACTCGAAACCACTTGTACGAGAAATTCCGAAAATTTTACGTCACAAAATCACAAAATTAAATTTATAAGAATATTTTTTTTTCAATTTCTCACTTCTTTCCCATTCGTTTGTACTTTTCTGAATGATAGGTCTCACATTGCCTTGCATTTTCTGCTAAACGCAGCATTTACTTCCACCGTTTACGTTAGCAATCGTTACACGAGTGCGGGTACGTTACAAAAATTTTAAAAAATATATAAGAATGTAAAATACAAGAATTTTCAATACATGCATAGTTAATCATTAAATTCTAATTAATAAAATTGAGTTTATTAATAAAATTGAGATTTTTTGGGAAAAAAAATTCCACAACTTCCTCAAAAAAATCTGATATCTTTTTTTTCTTTTTTTCTTTTTTTCCATGAGACACATTTAGAAAATCATTAAAGAAAAAAAATATATATATGTATTTATACATATGTTGTATGGCACAAGTATAGCTAAGGTCAGGTACAAGGGGTCAATAACAAGTACGACTGATGACGACACACGAGTGTCCGATATCCAGGGAAAAAAATGCAAACTCGAGCCCCTAGAGAGCCTCTAGATTTTCTAAGACACTTGTCTTCCTCAAAGTAGCCCCTGGGCTGGGAAAACTTTGAGCTTTCTTTTGAAAATACCGGATTTTTTTTTTTCAAAGACCAGGCTCGAAGGAACGGGTCCAAAGAAATGCATATTTACGCTCTAGTTTCCCTATTTGCACTTATTTTTCAACTCGAAGTGGATTAAAAAGATTTCTAGAAAACGAGAGTCGTTGGACCAGTAAAAAATCCTGTACTTTTGAAGCTAAGCTTGAAATTTCTTTATCAGGTAAATAAAGACACGACTCGTAATTACTAAAATTTTCTTGACGAATTTGTTTTTGAAAAATGAATTTTTACATTTTCGGGAATTTTTAGTTTCTTGATATCAAGTTTCTGGGAGAATTTGCAATGCGATGTATTTCAATTAAATCAATTGCGATCTATGGAGAAATAATTCTGGAACTTTTTTTGGTAGAATTGTTTTTATTTGTTAACAAAAAAAAATATTTGGTTTGACCAAAAAATGAAAAAAAAAATTCTATACGAATTCTCGTTAGGGGATTTTTTTTTCATTTTTAATAAATATAATAAATAGAGGAGAAATTATTTTATCGAATAAACAATAATTTGTTACCAAAGAAATTTACTAGATTCCCTAGAAATAAATAATACGACAATATATAAAATATCTTATAAATAATTGCGTCTCATGTTACATTTGGTATAACAACGTTACGTTACAATAATATTACGGCAGTATTTTCCGAAATGAAGCAAATTGCAGTTTTCCGAAGACACTTTCCGTCGTAAATTGAAAGCTATCAATGTCAACGTCTTCATTTGTACTACATATCGAAGTCAATTTAGGGAGAAGGCTTCGTGATCGAATTAATTCGTCAATTATCTGCCGGAAATTTCATTGCAATTGGACGAGAAAGACATTTTTCAGCCTCCTAATTTTTATTTACAATAATTACAAAACAGGATTTAAAAATCGAAAAATATTGAATCAAGAAAAAATGAAATTCATATTTTTAATAATTACGATAGGAATTAATAATTACCCCCAAAATTGAATTTTTGCTCGATACGATTTTTCAATTTTCTTTAATTAATTAAATAACCAATTTATTATTTGTGCCTTTAAATACCTACGGATTTTTTCCTACCAATTACGATATTTTATTATTTTTTATTAATTAATTAATATTAATTACCTAATTCGTGCATAATTTAATTGATCAACCGAAATGCAGTTTTCGTTGCTTCCGCGGTTGAATGAAAATTAAGAGTTAAAAAAAATGAATTCGCGTTCCTCGAATATATATTGTAAAGTCACGCATGCGACTCTCGTGACGCACCATCGATCTTTTTAACATGTGTTACGTTACATTTAATGATACTCTCGTGTACTATGCTCGCGATCTGATAGTAACTTACCGTGGAGGTATACGTATATATATAAATTTACTTTTGTTCAATTCTTAAGGAGGATTACGTGGACGGCGGAGGCACGAAAGAACCGAATTACAAATTTATATATAAGTTGCAAAAGTTTCAATGCTGCCTTCCTTGCATTCGCACCTGCTGCAAATGTGAAATAGCAGTTTCGGAAAAAAAACAACAATTGAATGTATTGAGAAAGAAAAAAAAAACATTATCCAATTTTTCCCTGAAAGACCAGTTGAATAATTAATTGCAAAAGTTTTGGATTTAAAATTTTTCTGTAACATAATTGTTTTGTTTTATATTTTATTGTTAAAAAAAATGAAAAGTGACCGAATTATTGTAATTTCTATAAAAAAAATAATTAAAAGGAAACTCAATAGAAATTTATAAAAAATTGGGAAAGTTTGAGAATTGAATGAATTTTAATTAAATCGATTGTTATTAAACGTCTGTTCGATTTTTTCTTATTTAATTAATCGTTTTAACGAAATCGAAACGATTTTTAATAAATTCCTATTTAATTCTTTTTTAATATTTTATACAAATTATTGTTCATAACAATTTCATCAATTTCACATATTTTTTCATTATTCTTTTTTCGAAAATATCGAACCAAGATCGATTTTTAATTGATTTCTCTATTATTTAGTTTATTTATATTTAGATAATTTATACAAATTATTTTGCGTCACGTATCGTCCATTACAATTATTCCAAATGAACCTTTTCCACCAAACGGGACCGTAATAGCGGTCATTAATTTATTGTCAAATAAAAGATTATCGACGAATTCCAATTTCCATCGAACCACCGCGGCAAAGAAGCAAATTTCGATTTTATTCATGTCCAGTTGCGGATAAAAGCGATGGGCAAGATTAGATATGCGGATCATCCATCCATTTAATATGTATAAAATAGAATGTCCGTCTATCTGTCGGTCTGTCCAATTTCAGTACACTCCTAAACCCTTTGACGAACCCGGACGAAAATTTTGCATGATTACTCTCCGGAATTCCGCGGAAAATAGAGTCCACCGACAAAACCTGAGCAGTTTGTCATAATTTTCAGCATTAATTTTCCACGAAGTTGGACTTATTTTCAGTTTTATAGCAAAGAAGAAGAAATCCAAAAATAAAAATACAAATTTATAAATTTTCTAAATTGAGAATTTCTTTGTAATTTCTTTTTTTCGGCGAATAATAATTTTATTAATAATAATAATAATAATAATAATAATTATTATTATTATTATTATTATTATTACTATTATCATTTATAATTCGTAATTGACGAAGTTAATACAAAGTCAGTGTTTTTTTTAAATTTTCTACAAACGTCTTTTGAATTTAATTGTATTTCGTTTCCTTTTTTTTTATTCCATTTTCTTTTTTTCTCGCGCGTTGGTGTTTACTCCCACATTACAACTCTTTAAAAACGTAAACGTGGATTCATTTAAAAAAAAGGTTTTTTTTTGTACAACGTTTTTGGTACAAAGGTTCATTATTATTTTCCTCACTTGAAATCGTTCTCACGTGTAACGTAATAAGTGCACCCACTGGGCACATTACTTTTCATGAACGTTTTACATATTTTTTAATTCCTTCTGAAATAACAAACGTAAATAAAATTTCCACGGCGCGCTTCAACTCTTTTACTTTTTATGAAAAAAAAAAAGAAAAAAAAAAGAAAAAATTGTTGGAATAATTTATACATTTTACACATTTTCTGCGAATTTCATTTGAAAAATACCGATGTTTTTGTGAACGTGATTCGATAAAAGCCATATTTTATATTTTATTATTGCAAAAAAAATATTGTAAAAAAAAAAAGCCAAATATAATAAACAAAAAATGAAAAGTGACCTAATTATTGTAATTTGTATAAAAAAAAATTAAAATGTGACTGAATAGAAATTTATATTATAAAAAATTGGGTTATTGTTTTTACCAGGGATTTTTTAAACAAATATTCCTATATTTTATTTAAACAATATTGGCATTTAATTAATTCCAATTTAGCAAGTGCCCAATTTTAGGGAAAATTGGACAAGAAAAATGAAAAATTGGTACAAGATGGTGCAATTTTGGAAGTTTTTGCGAAACGTCATCTTGAAGCAAATGAAATTCCGCAATAAACCGTGGGATTAGAATGTAGGAAACGGAAATGGCAGTCGAGTTTGGTAGCTTGATCAGCAAAACAAGAATGAAGGATTAATAGCGTGTAACAAGGAGGGTTGGAATTGACGTTGAAAAGAAGGAAAACCTAAAGGGGATGTATAATGCTCAAGAAAAAAAAAAAGAAAAAAAAATACACCCAGGAGAGTTCATATCGGTATATATAGAGATTTGATAGATGAAGAAACTTGATTGAAGTGTCGGCTGGTAAAAATCGATCCAAGACGTAAAAGTAGCGTAAAACTATCCGCCTCATCTCGTAGTTACTACAGTTCAAATAAGGATCGTCTTTCCAGCTAAAAGGGACGCAAAAGAAAGGCGAAGGTTTATGCAATCTTGGATTTTACCCGTGGAACGATGAAAGTTTCTTCGATATTTTCGTTTCCGTGAAAAAGGAAAAGTTTTTTCTTTTTTTCCGTCCGGTTACTTTTCGTGAAAAAATTATACGAAATTTTGATTTTCCCGAAATTCAAGTCCCATAAGTTTCTTCCGCTCCGGCTCGGGGTCACACGTAGCGTGGCGCGGAAGAAACTTATGGGACACTGTAATAAATTTTAGAGTTTTGAAATTTAACGAGAAAAAAAGTGCAATAAGTCCCAATTTTCGTTCTTTTTTTTGTTTTTTTTTAATCGACGTCCGATATTTTAAATTAGCGTGTACTAATTTCCGCCTTTTGTTTAAATTCCACATGAAAGAAATTGAAATAAATCGGTAAAGAAAAATAAATTATTTTACTTCTCTTTCCTGATGGAAGGGATGTAAAAAATAAAAACAACTTTCATCAATGGTTCTCCTTGAAATCGTTTGCAATTTAGCTAATTTCTGAAAAAGGTACTTATCGAAAGGACCGTCAAGTCCGATTTAACAACAATGGACTTAACTTTTGTCTCCAGGCTCTTTTCAGCTTCAATGAATTATCTTAATCTTCTACGTTTCAGGATTTAACTTTAATTTGATATTGAACTGGCAGTTTATCGTTGGAATTTTTTTTTTAACACAATTTACTTTTGTAATATAGGCAATTTTTTTGTTTTGCGAAACATAGTCGAAATTTTGAATGACAAATTTGACTTTAAACGGTACATATTTTATTAAACAGTGATTTACCATTTTTTCCAGGTACGTAATAAAAATCATTACGTGTAATAAAATATGTAAGTTTCCACTGTATTCTCCTTTTGTTATAAAAATAGGAAAAATGAAAATAGCGGTAACCCAGAAGTACATTTTTTTTTCTATAGTCGAGTAAAGTATGAAAATAAAGCTATTATCATAAACAAGTCTCTGGAAATAAAGCCTATACCCCGTGCCTATAATCTATAAATCATTAGTTTACAATTAGATACGTATATTTTCAGCCGACGTAGGCTTTACGACTATATACAACGGAATAGAGGAAAAACAAATTTTTTGTTTATTGCCACAGCATTAATTTCCAAATCCTTTTTTTTTTCTAGAAATTTATACATTGCTTTTCAGTAGCATACGTTGTTTTTACCCATTTCCGGCTTTTGTGTGTTTTAAATTCTACTTATTGCACTTTTTCTCGTTAAAAATTTCAAAACTGTAAGATTTATCAGGGTGTCCCATAAGTTTCTTCCGCGCCACGCTACGCGTGACCTCGAGCCGGAACGGAAGAAACTTATGGGACTCGAATTTTGGGAAAATACAAAATTCGTATAATTTTTTCCTGAAAAGTAACCGGACGATAAATTTTTGAAAAAACCTTTTTTTTCTTTTTTCACGGAAACGAAAGTATCCAAAGCATTTACAAAATTTCCAACAAAATGGGGAGAAAATCGAAACTAGAAATTTTAATAATTTTTTTAAACTTTCCATAAACGGGTATTCGAAGCTTGCAATTAGTATTTTTTGGTACCAATTTTAAAACAGGATGGGATGTTCCCGTTATTTGCAAACAATTGCTTGTCAGGGATTAAATTTTCAAATAATCAACATGAATAATTATTACGGACAATAATTGGAGAAAAGTATTTAAAAAATAAATGAAGAAAACGAAAAAAAGCGAGCATCCCAGTGGGGCGCATACGCCCCACCGCTTCTGAAAAGACGAAATACGTAAACACGTAAAATGGGAAACCGTCCGGGGTGCCGTGTGTCACCCGATATACCAAACTTCAAACTTCCTAGCACTTCATCCCTCTTTAAAGAAACACTCCACTATCCCTACGAGATCTGCTGGAAGAGGGTGAGATTTTCTACCCTCCACTGCGGTGCAACTTAAATTTCGCAGAATGGGTCACTGGAGTAGAAGAAGATATTTTTAGGAGCCTGTGAGCCGAATGTAACCGTATCGCCGTTGAATGTATGTACACGCTAAAATTATTGATTTACATAAACCTTCTCTCTGTGTAATCATATCATTTTGGCTCCGACCTTTTTCTCCTTTCATGGAAAATCCAACGTGAATTAAATTTCCCCTGGATGACGAAATATACAACGAAAATCGAATGGGAAGGGGGGAGAGGGGGGAGGGGGTGAAATCCAACAGGGTAATCCTCGAATTTAATCATTTCTGCAAAATTTTCTACTTATTAATTTTTTTTATTAATTTTTTATATTTTTTTTAAATATTATTTTATCAATAATAATATATTTCTTTAAATATTTTTATACGAATTTCTACTGGAAATATATATTACAGGGGAAAATTAATTATCAAATCTATTATAATTTTTTATTATAAATTTGTAACGTCAAATATAGATTGCAAATATTTATTTACAAGCAAAAAATTATTTTATTGATTTTAATAATTTTTTTTTAATTTTCGGGGTTCCTTTCCCTTCAACAAAAATTCGAATTTGAAAATTTCGACTTATTTTTCCACGACTTCGGATTATCGTAAGGGAAGGAAGGAGTGTAACTCACCCTCTCCGCTCTAATTTCCGAAGTCATCTTTGCACCCAAGGAGGTTTCACTTCTTTATGACGTAAAGTAACAGTAGTTACCCCTTTGGTTGAATTGTAACGAGGTTGCAACTACCATTTCTCGCGTTTTTTCAGTCGAACTTCACTCTCTCTCTCTCTATATATATATATTTTTTTTTTCAACCCGGTACTATTTTGCGTCGGTGTGGACCTGATATTTTTGCTTGGTGCGGCCACCGAGACCGTCGAGACACGAACCACCCCCGCTGCAAAACAGAAACGAGGAATTTCGTGCTCGCAAGGGTTTTTCTCCCTTCGTTCGCCTGTTGGAGAGCAACCGAAACGTAGACGCAGAGCAGCGGGTTCTATATTTGCAGGCGTATCGGCCGGAGCACTTCTCTTACGCCTACGTTTGTTTCTCAAATAATTGAGCTTTTTGCCCCTCCAAGCGTGGGGTGAAAAGGGGTTGGACGCATGAGCAGAGCGCAACTTCGCGCATTGCTATTACAAAAAAGATTTCAGCCCATCCCTCGATCCAATTCCAAACTACCCACGCACGAGTTTGCATTTTCCCTTTATTCCCGATACCGTTCCTTCCCTCGGCGAATATTTCATCTGAAACGTAGTTTTTTCTTTTTTTTAATTATGTCTCTAAAACTGGGTCTTCAAAGCGAGTCGCCAAGGTTTTCCCGTGACGGAGAAACATAATGGAAACAATTTCAAGCAATTAAAGTCATTTTCTTTCACTCCTGCATTATCCCATTCTTTTTTAAAGGACCTTCGTCCTTAAAATTTTTCCAGAACCGCTGAAATGAAACTTTTCTCTTTTTTTTTCAAATTAGTTCATTCCTTTCGAGTCTGCTTTTTTTTAGAAGAAAAAATTCTTTTATAAACATTCACGGGGATTTTAAATACCTGCAATTATATTTTTGGTATTCTTTTTCAATTTGTTGAAATTATGTAACGAATGTTCAAATGTGAATTAATTTTGAAAAGAAATAATTAAAGGATTTTATAATACTCCAATGGGATGCAATATTTGTTACATAATATTTGTTAGTTCAAAGAAAAAATTTTTAATTTGAGAAATCTCTGTCGATTCTTGAAAGGTTGTTTTTTAAAACATTTTTCATTTATTTTAATTAACTTAATTTTTTTTATTTCAATTTTTTCTCTTAATTTATTTTAATTTTTTACTTATTTTAATTATAATATAATATATAAAATATATCATTAATAATAAGTAAAATATTTTACATATATTTTAATTGTTATTTTTCATTTAATCAATGCACAAATGTTTAATTGTATAATATATTGGAAAAATTTGAATAACAGCAAATTTGGATAAAGTAATTGTAATTGAAATTCATTAAAACGAAAAGAAAAAAATTATAACAATAATACAGCGCACTGGCATTACACGAGAAATGTGAATTTACAATTATTGTTTTTCACCTTTATTGCATTTGCATTTTGCAATAAATGCTTAGCGACGATTTTACGGTTCACCAGTATTATCATTTTCTCATTACATCATATTCAATACCGGGGTGAAAACAGCCCGGATGTAGGAAATTGTAATGTTTTTAAAACGTCGGTAATCATTTATTGCAAAATGAAATTCAAGCACGAAATATACAATTACGATAAAATACGAATTATTGCAATTCCATGAAACTGAGGTCAATTTAATTATTTAAAAATGGAACAATTAACAAACTCACAATTAACGATTTTAAATATAAATCTCCCTATTCGAATGTTGGTCATTATTAATTTACAATTTTTAAGTATTAAAATGAAATATGTAGATGCAATGTGTTGTATTGCAAATAAATAATTGGTTTTTTTTTGGTCACAGCGAAATCCAATTTTTCGTCTCTCTCTCTCTTTGTTGTGTTTACAATAAATTATATCTGACTTCAAGGAAGAAGTTTCACATTAAAAGGAATGAAGATTTGGGTCAAAGATTGTTAAGATTTTACAGTAAGTAAGTCTGAGAATATATTAGAGTAATTTGAGACTCGGCACAATAAAATCTATTCTAACTAATCACAGATAAAATCAATTGCAATTGGATATAAACTGGGATAAGATTAGAGAAAATAATTTTAATTCCAATTGACACGTTGTAATTAAAATTGTACACTGCAATATTTTTACATTTAAATTGTAAACAAAAATCCAATTTTTCTACAATTTATCTATATTTGATAATATATTAATTTTTATAAAATAATTTGAATTTTATATTTTATTTATATTTTATATTCATCATGCGATGAAAAATAAAATACATAAAGAATCTCGAAGAAAAAGTGAAAGTACAATTTTACAATTTTTTTTTTGTTTGTCTATTGAAGAGAAAACATTAGTATCGAATTCACCAGACATAGAAAATTTGTAACTATTTAATTTGAATTTTATTTACTTATTTAATTTAAGGTCTCCTTATTTTTACAGAAAAAAGTCTTAATTAAGCAAATAATTATTGTAACCGTTGTGTATCTTAATTTTAGAAATAACAAAAATTATACTATTAATTATTTTATTAACTGGGGTTCTGTTGAAACTTGACGGAATAACCACCGCTATTCGGATCTTTCTGTAATTCAAAGTTGTTCGTCGACAAACCGAATGGTTTTAAAATCATATTTCCAAGATCTTTTAATTTTCCCATCATTTCTTCCTTGAGTTTCTCGTTTCTCTCTTCTATTAATGGCGGCAATCTCTGAAAACAAAAAAAAAGTAATGAATCAATAAGTAGCAGGTTTTGAATTCTCATCTTCCAATATCAAATCCAAAAATTCTCAATTTTAGGAGAAAAAATGAGAAAAACTTCAATTGAATTTTAATACAATATTATTTAAAATTAAAAAATAGGTTTTATCAAAAATTAACAATTTTTTTATATGAAAATTTGACTCGAAACAAAAAATAAATTATTATCTTGATTCTAGCTTACTCTCACGGCGCAATTAGCTTCGGTATGACCAGGGTCGAACGACAGAACTTTTTTGTAGTCTTCCAAAGCTTCGTCCAACTTATCGGTTTCCTCGTACAGATGCGCTCGCCTCGCGTAGGCTTTGACGTAACTGCAGTTTAGTTCTATCGCTTTTGTGCAATCTTCTATCGCCGGTGTCTTCTTATCCTACAAATTGATCGCAATTTGACGATTTATTCCGTACTACCTACATCGATTCGACGCGCATTCAAAAGTTACCATATATTTCGTTTTGGCGGCTGCTCGATTTGCATAAAGTATCGCTCGTTCTTTTTCAAACGCCAACGGGCACGTTTGCAAGCCTTGAGTGTAAGTAAATGCAGCTTTTTCGTATTCCGCATTTTTAAACAGAATGTTGCCTTCGTTTTTCAGATTTTCCGCATCGGTTTTTAATTTCTGAAGGATGTTAAATAAATGCTGAATAATATTAGGCTGTCCCATAAATTATAATCCCGTCATTTATAAATATTATTATTAATTATAAATATTATTATTGAAACCCGATATTATGAATCTTCAATAATTATTTGAATATCCAGAACAGAAAGAAAATTCGAATCGCGAGTTCGGTTCTAACCTCAAAACTCGGTACTTTCTTAATAATTATCGAAAATCCTAATTAATACAAAACCCGACGATCTCACCTCTTTTTCCTCGTCACTGAGATCAACTTCCCTATCTTTCAGCGCTTCTTCGTCCACGAAATCGTCTGGAAAATGTTCTTCTTTGTCTCCTGGACCTTCGTGACCGTTCTCGACCTCCGTCGAATTTCTCCTGCCGATATTGTCCCAAGGATCGTCGGGCTTTCTACTTTCGCCGTTATCACTGACGGTTTCGCGGACGCAAGAATTTTCCAACCCTTTCGTCAGTTCCTCGATGATTTCTTCGTTGGTCTGTACCTTTGGTAGCGCATTTCCATCCATTTTCCTTCTCACCAGTCTCACCAGTAAACTCAAAGTGACAAAAGAAAATCCTGTTACGAGTCTTACCCCTTTCGAGTTTTATTTTTATCCTCTTCTTTTTCAGTTACCGCACGAATATACGGTAATTACCGTAATTGTTTTCGCGAAACGGGATACTTTTAAAGCCAATGAACAGGTGTATCTGACGTTTCTTGATGCATCGCTTTTGGGGTCGTAGGTTAGCAGGATGCGCGCGCAACCGTGCGTGCGGTAAATAAACAAGCCTTTGGACGGGTTTTCATGCAACGATTAGCGATGAGCCGCCATCTTATTATCGCTAATCTTAAGAACAGTGTGAAGTTGGCTGTAAGGAAGTTGGTAGTGGGTTCTTTTGTTACTTTAGCGCAAGAATTTCGCATAAACGTTTTTGTTGTTGCGGATAAACAGTCACGAATACTAAGGCCTTCTCTTCCGGGTTCTCCAATTATTCACTTCAAAATGGTACATTTTTATAATTTATAATTATTCTTGAAACTTTTATTTACAAATGAAGTTTAATTCGTGAAATCTCACGACACCTTTTTAACAAAAACGAAAATACAACCCCCCCCCCCTTTTTTTCCCTTTTTTCATAGAGATTTCGTTGTTTTTAAAATTTAAAGGGTTGACGACCCCCTTTGGGCACAATTTTGGATCTCAGGATGAAAATATTACTTGTAGCTAATACATATCGACCCTAAATCATATATTTATTCTCATGCAACGCGGCATTTTGATTTATTTTTGTTGAAATCATGGAGTGACTTGTCGAGCAACTTAAAATATTTAAATACAGCGCTAGTTTCAAATTGTCGACAAGGAAGAGCGTCTCACCCTTGTGAATCGCAGTATGAATTTTCCTATAACCCAAAACATAAATATTACAGAATATTTGGCGGTGATTTCCATACTTATATTCTCCTATATTTGTTCTCGCAATTATTTATAAATTTTTGTATCTCGTGTTTTGCTGGGTCTTGGATAAACAATAGCGATAAACAAAACAATGTAAAATGACAAGCCGATATTTATTTTTATACCGTTTATTGAAACTTCTTGATTCTGTGAGAACTGCATCCAAATGCAAGATTAGTTTATTGAAAAATGCAATATAGAATAATAATAAATAGTAAAATACATTTTTCCCACTTTATCCGTTCATAAATCGTCGTCTGGATCTTGAAACCTCCGATATTTGGTAACCGGTTCTTGAAAAGTCTCATAATCTTGAGTCTTATTTTGCAGCAATGGTTTTTTTCTTTCCATCGCCAAGTAGATTAATAATGGACAGTAAGCTATGTTCGCTAATCCAACAATTCTCATTACCCATTGAAATCCAATAGTTTTCACCATCTCGCCTCCTATTATCGGACCTGAAAAATTTCCAATTAATTGTATCGCTTCCATTCGCTTCTCGACGAGCATTAGAAATTGTAATTACCGAGTTGAAAATACAACAAATGAGTTAACTAATATATCGAGTACTATTATATTATTATATATTCAATTTTCTACTTATAAAAATGATATTTTTCAAGATCGTGTGTTGGAATATTGTCGAGTTAAATGTATTGCGATATAAAAATTAATACCTAACGAATAGGCGAGGCTAACGGCAACTTGTTGAATAGAATAAACTGGTCCATAATCACCATTTTGATCGACAAAACTAGCGAGTAACGGCACGAGTGCTGCATCCGCGACTCCGATTCCTAATCCCATAGCTAAGTGCGGTATAATTAATTGAGCCATTGTTCCAGCCGAAGGTATTAAAGTCGAACTAATACCGACTAGAATCATAGCCAGCACCGCTGTTTTGCTGCGACCAAAGCGATATGCGATCATACCAAAGAAATTCGTTCCCAGCAAGTAACCGATGCTGTCCGGGATGAATACGGTCCCTAATTGCCATTTCTAAGAATGATTAAATTAGAACTTATTAATTTAACTAACCACAAACTCATCGATTTGGAACGCAAGGAATTTTACAAAATATGTAATCTGTGAAAATAATCTTTTTCTGTTTTTTTAACTACGATACTTACTTTTGGTTTAATGTGGATTCTCAGCCAAATGGGTAAACATGGTTCGAGAATAGCCATTGGTGATGTCGAAAACCATATCGCCCCAGAAATTATTAGAATATGCGGATCGGATAGCAAATGTTTCCAAGTTGTCCGATTTTCTCTTTTCTAGTGAAATTTAAAAGGAATAGTAATTAATAATAAAATTCATAGGAGAATAGAAAAATATTGTTTCTATAAAATGCAAAGTTTAATGCATATTAATATAATTGAATTTTTAATTATATACCTCCGGGATTTCTTCGATATCCAATGCAAAAAGCTGTAAACCTGGAAATGATTTTCTTTTTCCATTATATATAATCAGAAAATGGTATTTATATAAAATAATATTTATTACATACAACAATTTTTGTTTATAATATATAAAGGAGGAAAAAAAGTGCGATCGTACCTATCAGAGCCACGATAAAAGTAGAGACAAGTAAAAAAGGTGCCATTTTTCCCTCGAGATCGTATAAAATAGAGCCGATGGGATATCCCAGCAGCACCCCGAGAGCGATACTTCCGAGAACAAAGCCTATGATTTTCGATCTTTCTGCTTCTTGAGAATATTGCGAAGCGACCAAAGACATTCCGGATACCCCAATACATGCTGATGAAATTCCTTGTACGCTCCTTGCCAGGAAAAGCACTTCATATGTTTGTCCAAAAGCAAACACTGGAATGCATTTTTTTTCTCTTACTTGTTCGGTTATCTGATTTCAAAATTTTCAAGCAAGGTTTGAACTTACGTAAGGCCGCCAACAAAAGACTCAGGTTCCCAAGTAAAAGTGGCGTGGAATATCCTAAAAACCCCGTCAATGTTCCTACCGCGGGGTTCAGAATTAATTGAACCAATGCCTTGGAGCTTAATAAAAAACCGACCCGACCATTTTCATCCATCGTGGAATTCCCCTCTAGACTGCAAAGGTAGTCTGGAACTATTGGCACTGAAAGTAAATTTTTGTTACTCTTTCTCCAAAATTCTTAGTTTTTTTTTTGCAAGAAGCTTTAGTAACAAAATATTTAAAAATAATTGGTGATGCTGAAATTAACAGAATGTGCGATTATCGCAAGGGGTCATTTTTTAAAAGAATTTTCTTGACTTCTAAAAATATAAATTTGCAACTTTGAGCAAACTAAGGAACAGGAGCTGGAATTGTTAATTGAATTTTTAATTAATATATTAAGAATCTATTATTTTCACAATTTCAGCAATTAATAGCGATAATGGATAAATACTGAAACAAAAATATTAATATAAAAATAACGAAATAAGTGAAAAAGAAAAAACTGCCCAAAATTGAAGGCTTGAACTTGAATTGAAACAATTACTCATGAATATTTTCTCACCAACGACTGTTAAAAGCATGTTGTCCAGAAAAAGACTCAAATATACAACGGACACGATAAGAATTCTCGACTTTTTCGGGCTTTCGTCCATTTTCAATTATTTTCAAACACTATTGAAATATTTTTTTTTCAACAAGTTTAAGGATTTTCCATTGTATTTCGAGAAAATCGAATCTTCGTGAACCTATTATTTGAAATCGAGGAATAATTATCACAAACAGTTCTTTCAATATCAATTTTTTTTATTCTACAATAGTTTGCACTTTTTTCAACAATCTGTTTTTATATTTTTTTCTTCTACAAACTGAAATTTATTCCATTGCGAGAATTAATTACTCCAGTGAAAAGGAAATTACCAAACAAGGTAAAACAATCACTGAGGGGTTTATTTTGAACTTATAAAAAAATTTTTCCATTTAATTGGCGCGAAAACTTTCCTAAGTTTTAATTGGTACGATTTCATTTGCTATCGGTAGGATTTCAATTAATGAAAAATGCAATATCAAATTCTATTGGACCGCTAACTATTCTGTTTTTTTTTTTTTTCGTCTTTTCTCAATATTTTATTTCCATTTCGCTGGTTATATTTTAATTAGTAATAGAAAAAAGATATATTTATGTGTATATTTTATATATTGCGTGTTATTTATATATTTCACAAACAGTAACTGAAAAAGCTTCCCGAAGGTGTGAAGCTTTTATAGGGTTTATAAGCTTGCGCACAAGATCTTCCTTTTCTATCGTAAAACTTTTACGTATGATTGAATAACGTTTTCGTGATTTCCCTTTCGATTATAACAGCTTATCTTACTCTTGCAGGCATTCTTATACGCTTTTTACACTGTGTTTACTATAATTTTTCAATGAACCGAAAACTTAGAAATGTGTCTCTACTTGAAAATCGAAGAAAGAGGGTTTTTTTTAAAAGGGAATCGAAAGAAAGAAAATTTTTTTTGTGGCTGAGAAATTTTGGTTATCAACCCTCTCCACCCCGGGGCAATTGTTTGTTACTTGTAAAATTTAACCCCTTAAGAGAGCCGTTGGGGTTAAAAAAATTAACTAAAGAAATAATTTTTTTTTTGGTATTTTTGGATATTAATAAATAATTCGTTGCTCCAATTATAATTAAAATAATAAATTACAAACTTTTTAAATTTTAAATAGAAGGTAATTGCAAGAAAATTTGAGAATTCGATAAAAAAAATTTAGTGAATTCCAAACATGCAAATGAAATTTATTTTCAAAGTGAAAATTACAATTTTAGGAGGTTTCAGGTTTCGTTAAAAATTGCCAATGGGAGATTTCGAATTTTTTTACGTAATCCATCTACTTTTTTTTCTATTAATATAATAATCAATACAAGAAAGTAGGTTTTGCGAAATTCGTTTCATCAATCCTGGAACAGTGGGAGAAGAATTGTATTATTGTAATTTTGCAATCGGGACACAGGTGCGGATCTTAAAAGAGAGTATCGGTGATAGAATGCGTTTGCTGGAATTGCATGATTTTGAAGAACAAAAGAAATGGAGTACTTACAATTAGCAAGAAAACATTTTTAGCTAGAACCGTGGTAATTATGGACCTTTGGAAATTTTTTCAATTAATGCAAAATGTTACAGTTGTTTTTCATAATTTTATCAAATTACAAATTATTTTGTATTATCCAAAAATACGAAAAGCACCAAAAGTACCAAAAATTACTAGTTTAAATATGTTTATACTTTGAGCAACAAATTATTTTTTAATATTAAAAAATACCGCAATAAAAAAAATCTTTTCTTGCGAGAAAAGGAACCTCTTTGAGAAAGAATGAATTTCCCCCAAAAAAAGATTGTACATTTTTTTTATCAGAAAATAATGGAATTCGCAAAAGGCAATTTTCCTCGAATTAAAGTAAAAAATAAAACGGTTGAATAAAGGTAACTTTATTTTTGAAGCTGAGAATTTTCCAGGATACAATATAGAGTCTGATAAAAGTAATCGTTAAAATCGCGTTATCCTTGTAAAATTGCTACCGCGGTAATCGTCTTCCACCTCATCTTCTTCACGAATTGTTGCTTCCACTTGACCTATTTTAGGACTTCCACTTCGTGATGGATAATGTTCATCGGGACCTCTTCTGGACGATGAAAGTCTCCCACCTTCAACGTAAACGTCCGTTTCTACACAATCTTTATTGTCTTCCCTTATTATTTTATTGCGTCTTGTACATCGAGGCTGTGCGTAAAGATTTGTATCTACGCCTCTTCCCATTGGACTTATTCGTCCCTGAAAAATAATACTTTCCTTTTTATTGCAAAAAAAATTGCAGCAACTTTCAATGCATCCGCGCTTATATTGTAATTTTACAATTTCTACGTTTTTTTATTGGAATCTTTGGAAATTCAAAAATTCCATAAAATAAAGAATTATTATTTTACAATTTATATTTATTTTTAGAATTATTGGAAATTGGAAAAGTTGGAGACTGAAAATTTATTTTTGAGAATTCTCAAATATTTTGGAAATTACAAAAAAATAATAATAATTTGAAATTCTATTTTTCAGGCCTTGGAGGAACGAATAATCACAAGGATTGGGTTTTACCTCGGGATTTTCTATCCGCACTTTGGGCACGACGTAAGTGTTGCTCATTTCTCTCATTTCACCGTGAAACCCATAATTTCGATATGCGGGATTTCGAGCAATTCTTGGATTACTTTGATACCTTACACTCGAACTCCCGTAGTAATTTGGGTAAGTTGGATGGCGCGAAGTTTGCAATATCGTGTCGTTCGGATGCACGTAATCGTAGAATGCTTGCCGTGACTGAAATTCGGCAAAACAGTAGGTAATTAAAGAAATCGTTTAATTACAGCGCTCTGGTAAATTCGAGCTCTCGAAATACCGTAAATTTAGCCAATTACAAAAGGAAGTAACTTTGAGGTCGAAAATATTTCTACTAAAAAAAAAATATATTTTTCTACCTTCTTACAAGGTATAGAAATTTCTGAAGTGAAATTTCTAGATTAATGGACTTATTTGCATTAGAATTTTTAATTTCCAAAAATCCTGTTTATTTGAATTGTCCCTTACTATTTTCCAATTTTCTACAAAACAGTTGCAATTAACTAACAATTTTCTTTTTAGTTATTTAGCAGTAATTGTATATTCTATTTTATCTAGAATTCAAATTTTATCAAAATTCTATTTCCCTGAAAACTCTATTTATATAAATTGTCTCACAATTTTCTTCAATTTTCTAGAATCAATTTTTAGTAATTATTTACTAATAATTTTCGGAGTTAATTAGTAGCAATTACATATTCTAAAATTCAACTTGACTTTTCCTAAAAATTCTCTTTACATAAATTGCCTTTTTCGCTACTTTCCAGATTTCTACAATAAATGTATTAGTAACTATTTTACCAACAATTTTTAAAAAATAATTAGGTAGTCATTTTGAATTAATTAATTAGCATTCAATTGCAATATAACAAATCCTAGTATGATACTTTGTCCCCAGATCTGGAAAAATTCCGAAATTTACGAGGCAACGGCTAATTCCAAATTGATTTCTCGAAACTTGTTTGGGTTCCAAAAAGTCCGAATAAGGAACTTCTGTTTTCGTGCGACCGAGGGTGAAAAATGGGATAATTTGTGACGTGGCAGCCTCTTAACGGCGGATAAATAAATTTTCCGTGGAAGGAACTAACGAGTCTCTATAAGCTTTGTTTGATAAAAGGCAGGATATATAATAGCTGACCTGTCTGGCTACGCTATTCATTCTTGGATCGGGTCCAAGATCAATGGAGTCAAATCTCTGTATGAAATCTTTTTCTTTCGACATTCGCGTTGCCATGTAATAAGTTCTCGGTATTAAAATACCGATAATGATTAAGTATCCGGTAGATATAAGTGCAAATGTTACAACGATATCTCGAGCTTGTGGTTCCATTAATATAAAACACGTTATCCAAACGGCCCAGACGATTAATAAGCCAATCACCGTACCAAAGAAACATCTACCTTCGCGGTAATTGCGTTGTATTTGAGCGATAAAACAGCAAACCACAAATAACATTAATAATAAAAATATGTCGTAACCTGAAATCGAGAAATAAAGCGTTCAACGGGAAACAATAAGATAATGTCTCGGTATGTATTTGGTCAAAGCATTTTTTTGTAGGTCATGGAATTGCTTAAATAATAAATTCCACGTAATGGAGGTAAAAGTAAAATAATCACAATCGGACAAATAAATATTACACGGGTGATATTAAAAAAAATAATAATAAAATAATCTAGAAGAAAAAATACCAGAATGAATTCTCGCTTTCTCGAAAATTCTTTCAAGAGAAAATTTTTATTACTCACCAATCCTTCAATTTATTTATTTATTTGTTTATTTAATTAACCAGAATAAAATTACATAGTAATTTTGAATTAATATTTTTGAGCAAAATTAATTTGTAGAGAAAATAATTTTAAAAAATTGATTTCCAATAATAGAATTGGGACAATTTAAAAAATTATATTTTCTTGCCAGAAATGACTCAAAAAATTGGTACTTCCAATAAAGTATTTTTATTATTTGCCCACTTTTGGAATTTGTAGCAATATTTTTATAATGGCGAGAATGTGAAAATTATTTTTTCCTTTCTAAAAATTAACGTCATTCAGCAAAATTATTGAAAACTTTGGAATGATTAAAATCCATAAATGCAATATTGGGAAAAACTTACTGAGAAGTGCAATAAACGTCAAACTCCTGACAGTGACGGAAGAGTTTGTGGCGTTGAGACAAAAGTACATGGTGGAAATTGCAATTTCCACACCGGAGATGAAGAATGCCATTAAACATTGCAAGTGACCATTAATATGTGTTGTAAAAACAGATCCAGTTGAAAACGCGAGAAACAAGGCGCGCGCCAACATTATAGAAAATATCAAACCGATCGATAAAGTCGATACAAAAATTTTTCGCGAATTCAGGTATTCCGGGTCGATGTAATTGTCGTTCATGCAAAATGGCAACACGGTTATCAGTAATAAGATGTTCGATAATATTAAAAATATCGTTAACGTTGGGTTTCCGTCCAGAAGCTCCTCTACCAGGAAACGATAAACGATAAAAATCATTATAACGATACACGCTACGATTCCACAACTAACTATCGTCAAGAGTATCGGTATCAATACCCCAGATTTCAGGAAAGTTCTGTCCGAATCTGCCAGAACTGAAAAATTTAAAAAAAAAAGGTGACATTCGAAGCATTTTGAAAATCTGAAATTAAGGAATTTTTGTTATTAGCAAAAATGTTCATTTTTTAATTAATTTTAAAAATAAAAGTAAAACCAAGAGAAAATAGGAGATGGGATTTGAAATTCGAAATTGAAAAAAAATTCGAAATTTCAATAATTTCCGCATTTTAATTAATTTTCAAAATAAAAGGAAACCCAAAAGAAAATTGGGGGCGATCCCTTAATTCTTCGATTTTTCGTCAAATCGACGAGAAATCGATTTGTTTCTGGTTCTGTTAAAATCTTAATAATTAGGTCAAGTATTAAAGCTGGATTGTCGGGCATGTGAGGGAAATGGAAAGAATGAAAACAAGATCGAGGCGAAGAAAATAGAATGGAAGCAAAGACGATAGGATCGGAGCTAAGAAAAGATGCTGTAGGAGTATCTATGATGCTCTCGATTATGTGGGTAAAGACAAAAGATTAGGCGTCTCGATTTTGTCGAAGTGAAAGTTAGACTGGAACGAAACAAACTTATTGTTGGTCTCTCGGTTCGAGATAAAAGGTATAACAACGTCCATGGACCAGAGCGGAAAAGATACGATTTGGGACGAAGATGGGATTAAGATCGGAGCGAGGAAATAAGATTGGGACGAAATAAAAACGGATTCCTCGGTGGAACCGCATGAGTTCGATGCCAGCGGAGGAAATCGGATGGGAGAAAAATCATTTAAAAATATTGATCTAAGGTTCAGCTCAAAATGTTAAAATTAGATGAAATGAAATGAAATGAATTGGTACCCAGCCGTAGTGGAGAGAATAAAATTGGATTTTTCTTTTTGAATTTTCTCGCATAGTTTTATTATTTTTTTGGGCCACGAAAAAAATTGTCATTTATAAACAAGTCGATGATAAATTGTTACTCCGTTAAAGCGAAAAATTGATAATTGTTCTCGAATTTTTGGGAGACAATAGGTTTGAAAAAATGCAATTATTCTTCAATTATTCAAAATTTAATTTTCCAAATTATGAGAAACAATTTATTATCAAACATAATTTTGGGAGGACAAAAATTTCAGAAAAATACAATTAATCTCCAATTATTCAAAATTGCAAAAATTTGGAATATTCCAAAAATTTCAAATTAGGGGAACCAATTTTTAAAATTTTTTTAATTTAAAATTATAAAATAACAAAAGGAAAAAAATATAATAAATCCGAAACGAACCTTGAGAGAGATCATGTTTGATGGGAAAATTTTGGAAATTGATGCAATTTTCGCACCTGGACGTGAACTCGTCCAGGCACAACTTTGGCATAGGTGGCAAAGATTTCTCGGGGATGATCCTGTACCCTTTGTTGGGATCGATCTTGTACCCCGAGACGTCGGTGACGGAATTATCCGAATTTTTCCTCACGACGCTGTACTTAATGGTTTGATATTTCGGTAGTATGTGTAGCATGTCATAAATTTGAAAGTTGTCCAACTTCTTTCGCAGACTCGACTGGTATTTCGGTAAATTGCAAATCTCCTCCTCCAGCGGACAAGTTTCTTTCTGCAAATTCTTTAAGGATTCCGCTATTTCCGCTATGGCTTTCCCGATCCCTAGCAAATATGGCGAATGTATCACGTAACGTTCTGATTCGTATAAAAAGTTGTTTACCGATGGGTATTCTTGAAATAAATTCAACTGTAATCCGGATGGTTTCATTATATAAGAACCTTTCGGTACGAAATCTGGAATGAAAGGGGGACATTTATTAATAACAATCCTGACAAAAAAGCATCTCCGTGAATGGATGTCAAGCGGACCAGGAACTACAAGGAATATTAATTTATATTTATTTGCCAGGATGTGAAGGAATCAAAGGATTCCGGAATAATAGAAATCCACAAAAAAAAAATTATTCAATACTCTTGGATGCAAATTTCAAAGGATAGACATTTTTTTAATTTTATAGTATTTTAGAGAAAGTCTCTGAGAAAATTCTTGTTGAAAGATTTTTTTCAAAGACTCAAAAAAATGCCAAGAATTGTTTAATAACTATCCTGACAAAAGAGTTAATTTAAATCAAAGGAAAAAAAGAACAATAATAAAAATTCTCAAAAATGAGAAAATAGGGAAATTGCTCAATTTTCGAAAAAAGTCCTGAACCTGAAATTTTTAATTTACCGTCGGTATAATTTCCGTCCATAGGAAGAATGATCCACATTTTTTTACCATCTTGATCGTCGTTTTCGATCCATTTTTCAATTTCGTGGTCATACCCAACAGCAACGATGACACTTTCGGTGTCGTTGTCGTAATCGGGGTCCAGTTGATCGAGCTCATGAACATCGTGAACGTCGTTCCCATAATTTTTCACGCAAATACCGTACTCCCTGCTCGCGCGAAGGAAAATATTTAAAATCGATTCCGAGTGAATCAGTAATAAATCGATCTCCTCGAATCGTCTCGCGAGGAAATCCACCGTCATTTCTATCAAAGGTTTCTGCAAATTCTCGTCGATGTACGTGTTTACCGGTATCACGCTGTAATTATGTAAATGTTGCAAAGACTTTGCGTAATTATGTGGTACGAGGATACCGAGATCGTAGTAGTTATTGCAATCTACGTCAACGATCGCCGCCAATGCTTCTTTGTAGAGGATCGCTTCGTTGTGACACGTGTCATAAATTTTTAAACCTGCAAAATTGTCAATTCATTTCAATGGAGAATTTTATTTTTTTTTTCTTACTTCTAAAAAAATATGATCCCGAAATTTGTAGATATTTTGGAAGCCAAAATAATAATATTAACAACAATAATAATAATAATAATAATAATAATGATAATGATAATAATAATAATAATAATAATAATAATGATAATAATAATAATAATAATAATAATGATGATGATGATAATAATAATAATAATAAAACCATGGATATTTATTATAAATAAAATATTATTAATAATTTATTGAAATGGACCCAAAAATTAATTTAAATATTTTTTATGATGAAAATAAAAAGCAGAATTTCGAAATTCCCTTAGTCGCTATACTTAATTTAAATTTTCTAAATTAACAATAAGTCGATTTCTCTGATTAATCGATTAAGAATTGATTGATTCCATTTCATTCCATTCCGCTCCTTTGACGACGAGGATTCCATTTATTTTAATCGATTTCCATTAGATTCTCAAATCTTATTGGATTGATTGGGAGAAATCAATCGATTTGCTTCGAGAATTTCTATCCATCGACTGGAATTGGTTTAATTGAACTTCAGTTTCACTTGATAATTTATTGCAACAACGTACCGAGTAACACTCCTGGCAGATAATCATATTTATTCAAAGTTTGCACCACGTAAAGTGCAGTGGAGATTTCTTGAAAGCCCTTAGGCGACGAGACGTTACATTCCGGGCCATAATTTGTATCTACAAAAACTTTAACGGCAGCAGAATTATTTTTATGAATAAAAAAATCACGAATTTGTCGTTTTCCATCATTCGAAGATTTAAAAAAAAAATATATATATATATGTATATAATTTTATTTCGATTTATCTTAATCATAAAATTTAATTGCCTTTTAATTAATTTCGTGGTGGTTCTTCTTGTTTTTTTTGTTATCAGCTAAGAAGAATTAGCAAAACCTGTTATGCAAAATTCTATAAAAAATCCATTTCAAGGTTAAAACGGCAATAAAACATATTTTTCATAAAATATAATAATTGTAATGTATTATTTACAAGTTTTGGGAGGAATTTTCAATTGAACATTATTAATTCCATATTTTTATTCCAAATTAAATAATTATTGTCATTTCCTCTGAATCCACCCTCATTTTAAATACAAGAAAAGAATGACAAACTTATCAGAGAAATTAAAGAAAAATTGTCAATAATGATTTTGGGAATTATTTTGGATAATTAATCTCTACTGAATCAAAAAAAAATAGTTTGTCTCTCTTCAATGTTAGTATTTACATTGAAGGTGTAAATTAATTAATCAACATTCGAATCCTTCTCAGTAAAAAATTAAATATCGAAATTTTGACGAATGGAAAATTGGATTTTCCAAAATTTATCAAAAAATAATATCCTAAAAACAAAGTTACAAATTTAAAACCGGGTTTTCCAAAATTTCTAAGACACAATGACGTTACCGGTTATCACAGCGTCTCCGGGAATATCCAAAAGCGTATGATTTCCGGAACAAATGACCTGATCGTCCATGGCGGAGATCACTTTCAAGAAATGCACGATTACGAAAAAGAACATGGTCTTATTCCCAAGAACCATCGAGGGTAAAATTAACGAAGGAAGCAAAATCGAGGAATTTCAATGTTTCCGTTGTCTCAGAAGAGACGCATTCTCGGAGCACTCGTGTCGGGTTGCATTGTAAAAAAAATAATAAAAAAATAAGAAATAGTTTATAACGAATGCGATCCCGTGGTTGCAAAGAATGTAGTACCGATCACCGAATACGAACGTACGAAAAAGTGTGAGAGCCACTCATGAGTATAATAAAGGTTATATTATAAAAGAAATAGAATAAAATAATATATAGAAGATGCTTCTGCCTAAGGGTAGCTTCCCCTTCATAATTTTGCGCTTTACTGTTTTTCCATTCGTTCCACATTTCTTTCGTGTAAAGGAGGAAGCCTTACCTTAACTTGGCCTATTCCCATTAAACGAATTACACGTATACTTGCGTTGATTCAAGCAGCCATTTAAAGGCAACTTGCCATTCAATTGACAGGTAGGGTCATATTCCTGGATTAGATATGATTCGTCGTTAGAAAAAAAAAAAATTAGGAAGATACGATATTTAAAAAAATGCCAACGAATTTTCTCGATTATTCGAAATTTTTATTAAAATTGAAATTTTCATCGAAATTGAAATTGAAGTTGAAATTTAAATTTAACCTGAACTTGAAATTGAAATTAAAAATTAACAAGTAACACTAAAATTAAAACTAAAATCCTCTCGCTCATGGACGCGCGATTTTGCAACTATGGACTTTTGCAAAACTTTCCGTATACAGCAGCTTGCAATTAGCTGCATTGTTGGCGAAAGACATTTCCCCGACTTTGAATTCCGGATTTACAGCCACCTAAAATGAAACATTACAAAGCCAATGTAATGAAATCGCTCCCGCTAATTGACTAATTTATCACGAACCGAGTTTCACGGATTCCTCTCCTGTTTTTTTTTTAGAAGTCGTTTAATTTGTTATACCTTTAATGTGTACTCTCCAGGTTCCAATTCCGAAACGTCGATCCATTGACAGTCAATATTGTGTTTGTAAATATCGCTGCAATTCACCGAAATTCCTTGATCACCGTAATTGGCACATTTGTACCTGAAAATGGAAAACGTCTACTGAAATCCTTGTTTAAACAACGGAGAGAGAAAAAGAGACGTCACAGGAAAATATATTTTTTTTTGGACGTTGCGTTTAAAGCTGAAAAAAAAAATTTTTTTGCATATTTTGCATAAATGAAATATTCTTTCTACCAAAAAATTGATTTATTAATTTATTAAATTACAGGTAGAAAATGCAATTATGTCATTTTAGCAATTTTAGGGAATTTCTATTAAAATTTTCCTTAAAATTCAAATTGAAATTGAAATTGAAATCAAAATTGAAATTGAAATTGAAGTTGAAAAATTAGCAATTTTTTGCAACGCAAAGGCTGCTGTCGAATAAATAGTTGCAGGTCAATAATAGCGACCCGTTGCCCCCTCGGTTGACCCACAGTGGCCCCTCAAAGCTACTGACATTGCCCATGGCATCGGCTGAAAAAATCTGAAAAGTTCCATTTCTTGACAGAATCCTCATTTTTCAACGAAAATCACCATTTTCCAGAAATCTGTATTTTTTCTTCACCCTCCAGGATCCCTCAGCGACTGGAGAAAAATTTTCCAAGTCTTGCCAGGGTTTGCTGTTGCCGTTGCTAGCGTTTCCCGGTAGAATCTGGGTTTCCACTGTTTTCGGAACCCCATTAAAGTGCTTTATCATCCCACTGGTAATCCCATTAGCGTTCATGAAACCCAGGCCGGCTCTCGAGCTTCCACGATATTGCATTCCATCTGATGTTTGATCAGGAAATATAATACAATAACATCGCCAGTGTATTTGCTCTTATCTTCCATCCTCCCCGGGCCTATCTGTTGACATCTTTGTCAGCGTCGGAGATTTCGCTAGAATCGGTTGCTTCGAATTTGCTTCTCATGTGGATTCAACGTTATGATATTACAGGCGTGGGTGGGACTTCCTCTCGTTCTCCTCGATTTCGAATACCTATTGTCTCTTTTGCAGGCGCAACAAGAGCCGATACATTTCCTTCGACACCTTTTGTCCGAAATTGCTTCGGCTTTGCCGCTTCCAAGAAATCGTAGGAGTTGCAGAAACTGCAATTTTTTTATTTTTTTTGTTGTAAATTCTAGCAATTCTGAAAACTGCAGTTTTCTTATTTTGAAAATTACACCGGTTGCAGAAAATTGCATTTTCATAATTTTGAAGGTATGCCAATTGCGAAATTGCAATTGGAGAAATCGCCCCAATCTGGATTCAACCCGGGTCACGAGTCCAGTGCAATTGCGTGCGTGGACGAGGTGTAATTTTGTCGTCGTTCGCCACATTCGGCACGAAAAAGTGCACCGACACTCGATACGCTGGTATCAAAAGCTGACCTCCGTTCGAGACTCAGTTGCAATTGTCCTCGCAACTGACAAACGGCGAGAAGTTGAAACACGTGCGAGGATTCCGTTGGGTACTGTTACCGTAGCAGGACTTACGGTAACAGTATACGAAAAAGTACAAAGCAAACCCGATTATTTAATGTGTAGATTAATTATTCTTCTTTTTTAAAAAAATAAGAAGATACGACAAAAATAGTGCCAACGAATTTTCTGGATTATTTGGAATTTTTATTAAAATTGAAATTTTCATCGAAATTGGAATTGAAATAAAAATTAAAATTGAAATTGAAATTTAACCTGAACTTGAAATTGAGAAAAAATAAGTAACGTTTGTCCATCCGGGGCTCGTTTCGAAATTTCTACATTTGCTAGGTAATTTTTAAATTTCGAGAAAATTCAAAATTACCGAGACACAGTAAAAAATTATATTTTAATGATAATTTCAATTTCTAGATTTCAATTTTATACAATTTCTGATTAAAAAATTTGTATAAAATTGAATTTTAACTCACTTTGGCGTTGGATCTCAAATTTCAAGAAAGTTTCTCTTGAAAGTTCTCCAACGACTTTCTAATTACGTATCTTTTTAAATAAAAAAGTATATAAAGCCATAAAACTACCTCGTATAAAATTTAAATTTCCAAAAATATTTCTTTCATCGTCCTGTAATTATTTTCTACCGAAACGACATAAAGTTTGTACATTATAAAAATATTAAAACGTACTTAGGCTCGACTCCGGGTAGGCATTGATTGTCCTCAAGACAAAAAGACGCCTTGTGTCCCTCGGCTACTTTATTGCCATTCACATCTATTATGTCGAAGGTTGCAAAAACTTCCATGGAATGATAATGCCTGAAAATCATAAGCGCATTTTCTTTTAAACGAAATTGGAAATTGGAGAATGACGTCTCCTTTGTGGAGGAAAAGGAAAAAGAAGACTAATAAATTTAGTATGAAATGTAATGATCTACTATTCCACTTATTTCTGGTACATTACCCTAATTCCAATAATACTCAATGAGAAGAATTTCAGTTAGAATTTTATTAATAACTTTCCTCATAGATCCAAATGAATATTTATATTACCCATTTTCAAAATTAATAAATAAAAGTCTTGAAATAACCAAAATTCCATTTGTATATTTTTCTATTAATAGTAAAATTATTAATTATGTTAAAATAGATTTAATTATAATTTAATAATTACACCAGTAATTCTATTTAACAAAAAAAAAATACGAAATTCCCCAAATAATTTTATTGCAGAGGAAATAAATTTATTTGAAGGCTAATAAATTCTATAATAAAAATTCTAGTCTGTCCATTTGATGAATATTTAAAATTTAATCCAGAAAAAAAAATCTCAGGGTTAGTGGGTTAGACCAGGGTTGCAAATTATTTAAATTAATAATTTTCCATTCTTCATTTTAAATAAAATTTATAATTATAATTTTCTGAATTATTAAATTTTTAAAAAATTCAGAATTCAAGTAGTGTTAATTAATCATTTTTTCAAAAATGTATCGATTAAAATTTTTCATTTATATACTTTTTTTAAAATGCATCAATTTAATCTTTTAAAATTATTAATTGATTAAAAATTCAAAATTAAACCGTAAAAAATTGCAATTTTTCGAATAATGCATTAATTGAATTTTTCGAATTATTCATTGAACAAACGATTATTAATTAAGGCAATTATTTTGATGCATTTTCAACAAAATTATTAATTGAAATATTTTTCAATTAAATATTTGTAATTTAATTGTTAATTAAATCAAAAATTCATTATTAAAATAATGCATTTTTTGCAACTCTGGGTTAAACTCTGATTTTATGGAAATCTGGAAAATCTTACATATGACACATATGCCATTCCCACAAATGTTTGGGGACGGATGGCCGAAAATCGGCAGTTCCAATGTTCAAGATCCTTGCTGTGAATCGCAAAAGCCTTCTGGTCTCCAAATGCCAGTTATCCGATTCCCGTTGGATCCTGTAAGCTTGAGAAGCTACGCAATTTTCCTCCATGGCGCATTGCAGCCAGTACAATAATCTGTCTTCAAGGTGCGCCGTTCTCATGAGTTCGATGTGATCAAATATCAAATCTGCTATTTCTTTCGTGCATATTACACCTGCTATGTTTTTACCCTCGCCTGGAAAAATTTAAGACTAACGAGATTACAGTCGATTTTTTGAGTTTTTGGTATCAATGAAAATTCATGAGTTTCCTGTAGTTTCAGATCAAGTCATTTTTCAAGTTCCATTTGGTTCAGGTTGAAGTCAGATTAGCGGATAAATAAGTTATAAATCATTCATAAACATTAGGAATTCATTAACATAATTATGAATCGAAATAACCGGTAATTATATGTCGCCGGGTCATAATAAATTATTGTAGTATCGTATTATTGGTAAATAATGAAAATTATAAATATACATAGTGAACATAAATTTACATAATTAATTAACGTTTTCATTTATCGTCGAGAAATATTTATTATGTTAAAAATTAATTTTTATAATACAGAAGTAATAAAAATAAAGGGGTAATATATCAAATAGTGAATTTTAAAATTTGCCATAAAATTAGCGTAGGTAATTTATTATTTTTTTTTAGGAAAATTCATTTATTTTTGAAAACGTTCCATTATTTTACCTCACGAGCACATGTTTCTTTATTTTTTCAAGTAGAAATTTTTATTACTTTAAAGATTCGTTATTTTTTTTTCAATATTTTAATGCAATTAAATGTTATTCCAATGAGACGCATATTTGGGAATGTAATTCCTATTAAAAAAATTTGTTAGGAATTTCTGTCGATATCAGAACAAAGAAATCAATAAATATATTTTCAAATTATTAACAATAAAAGACTGAAAATACTCACCAGGACACTTAAAACTTTTGTCCAAAGCACAATCGATCAGACTTTCCTCGTTTCCATTAC
Source organism: Gasteruption jaculator (assembly GCA_949825005.1). Lineage (NCBI taxonomy): Eukaryota > Metazoa > Arthropoda > Insecta > Hymenoptera > Gasteruptiidae > Gasteruption > Gasteruption jaculator. Next base: position 311,022 of record OX463761.1, read on the forward strand.
ATTGGACGCCACTGATGAACATGGGCAATTTTTGCCCTCCAAAGAAATTCGTTTGTATTGCATGCGATGCAAAGCCAAGCCCTAATTGCTTGCAGATGACCGAAGCTTCCAATATCGACCATCCATCTCCGCAAATAACGCTCCAATCTAAGGAGAAACGAAGAAACGGAATTAATATTTCAGATATTTCCTAAGAACGAAAACTATTTTTATTCAAATAGACGAATTTCACTGGTGCATCAAAAAAAGTGCAGCTGCTCGTGTTCCACTTGAATTTCAGAGCACTCTAATTCTGGACAATTTTTCCATTTGTTACTAAAAATTGTTATGACATTTTTTAAGAATTTGTCCAAATCGCAAAAATCTCGAATTTTCAATTAACCACTTCCCCAAAAAAAGGAAAAGTAGGTAAACAGTCTTTTTGCATAATTGGGGATGCAACTGCATACTTGCACTTCCGAAATGAACTTCCACCCTTCCTTCGTTCGGGGTTCGACCACCGGCTAATCTTATCTCGGTCCCATCCTCGCTGATAACATCTCGAACTTTGAGTTTCATCCGATTTTCCTTGCGGTGCAAAAGTTTCTTGTTGTAGTAATTGTGACGATGATCAGTTTTGCAGATAACACCTGCAGCTTCGCTGCTCTCGCAGTCGGAGGCTCCCCATCCGTCGAATCGACATTTGGACAGTTCGTGCTCCGTTCCGTCACAATAAATATTGTCCATCCAGAAACGTCCTAAAATTGGGGCAAAAAATGGGGTCAAAAATATAATTTCGAAAAATATTTCCAAATTTTTCCTTCGAGAAAACAATTTATTTTTAGTTACAAGGTGAAAGAAGGGATTGAAGGGAGTTCATATAATAATAATAATAATAATAATAATAATAATAATAATAATAATAGCAATAACAGTATTTTTTTGTTTACAAAATTAAAAATTCTAAAAATTCCTAATTCGAAATTTTATGAAAAATTTTATTTTTCAACTTTTGCCAAAATATTAGCATTGAACAAAAAAATAAAAATCCCATTTTCCAAAAAACTGAACGAAGCAAAAAAAAAATAAAAATAATTACAACTAATTTTTATGGAATTATAAATTCTTAAAAATAAAATTGAAAATTCATTAAAAATCCACATAATTTGAAAATTGCAAAAATGACGTCGTAGCCGTGGTAACGGGAATTATTATAAATAATTGTGAAACGAATTGTCATTCACCAAAAGTGGAATATCCGGTAGGAGGAAGATATTGAAAATTTGCAGAAACCTTTCGATTTCCTTTCCACCTTCATGAAATTGAATGGAGAGGAAGGAAAGGAGGAAACAGGGAAGATAAGGACGAGAAGCAGCTTTTTCCTTCGAGTCTTAAACTCACGTTTCGCTTGTCCAAAATAACCATTTGTCGTTGGTTTTATTGCGCCATCGAAACCCAATTGTCTGCACACGACATTCGCCTCCAAGTAATCCCATTCGTCGTCGCAAATGTTACCCCATTTCCCATTGTGGAGAATTTCGACATTTCCTTGAAATTAAAAATAAAAAAAAACGGGCAAAGTTGTCATAAATTACGAGAACTCTCGAAATTGTTCCTAAAGGTTCTTTTGTTAAACAATTTAACGTTTCCCACGATCAAAAGAATTTTTTTTTGAAAAATCTGAATTGATTTTGAAGGTTTTTTCGTTAAACAATTTATTCGAAAGTTTGTCGCTGTGGCGAAAATTGAAAAAATTAACCATTCGCCGAGAAAATGATAATTTTCGAATTTTTAAAAATTCAGGTTTTTAAAATAATAAAAATTGATTTATTTTTCAAAATCAATTTTTTTATGGGAGGTCGTAACGGAAGTTTATGAAAATTTTTACAGTTTAACAACGAAAAAAAAATACATATTTTTGTGGAAACCAGAAACTCTTTAGTTTTTCGAAAATAAATAAATAAATCTCCAATTTTTTTTGTCCCGTCACACCATTTTCCTCGAAATTCCCTCAATTTGCAGAAAATTTCGTTTCTCTTTACACGTACCTTCGAAATCTCCCCTTTCGCTGCCGACAAGTTTGATGGCACCCTCTTGCTTCTTCAATTTCCTGTAATCTTTCCTGATCTTTTTGCCGAACTGCTTTTTCGCGTGATTTTTCGTTAGACTTTCGTTAAAGTGCATCGCCGAGCCAAAGACAAAAGCTAGGAAAAAAAACGCGAGCACCAGAAAAAGTTTCATAATTTTTCACTAAAAAATTATATTATACGAAATCGAATTATTATTTTTTTTAATTTTAATTTAAACGTCAAATTTCATCACTAGATTTTTTTAGCGTAAGATGGAAAATTTCTCGGACGGTCTCTGCCCGTGGCGAACATCAGGAAAATGCGTTCATTTTCATGAAATGCTCAGCAGACGACTGATGCGAGTACTGTTTCTTCTATTTAATGCAATCATTGAGAGATATAATAACTACTTCTCTTGACCATATGGTTTTCTATTTTTTTTTATTCTCTCTCTTCCATGATCCACATCACCTATTCACTCTACTCCCACTCTGGTGTCTTTCTCACTTACATGGTGATTTCCAGCCGAGATTATCTGCATTGTGACAAAATAGGAATTGCATTGATGATAACAAATGTTATGCAAGACATAACATTGCAATTCCTATTTTGTTGATATTAAAGTAAAAGGGAAAACCTTGTTGCTTAAAAAATAATTAAAAAAATACGGGAATTCAGAAAAGTGGGTGGTACATCCAAAGTTTTGCTTTTATATAAAATATTAATTATTATAAACTTCATTATTTTATTAAAATATTATCATTACATGAATCGTAATTTATTTAATATACAAAAACTTATGTAAAAATATAGTTATTTCAACTACACTAAAATATCTGCAACAACAATTATTTTTCTTACAATATATTTTTTGCAACCAATTGTGTGAAAATTACAGGAACAAAAATTGCCATAAATATTTATTGTTTAATTAATATTTATTTCTTAATTCCAAATTTTCTCATTAATGGTCAATTTAACATTTAAAAAATTGAGTAGGGCAAATAATTATCTGTTTTACATAACAATAAATTCTCGGGATCCCATTTTTCACTAAAATGATTAATAAATCCCTTTTTAAAATTTTTTTGGCAAATTTGTTTGAAATCTGGTTGAAATTCGCATTTGCCAAATAAAATCAAAGTTCCCTTCCGAGGTACCTGCGAGTCAAGTCCTGTGCGAATCTTACCCCGAGATTCGCCAAAGTTCGGACTCTAAGTGTGGGTAAATTTAATTAGGATGGACGTGGGAGCGAACTTGGTCCAAACTCCGGGCAAACTTTGGCTTCGCGGAATCATCAATCTACCGCTCTTTCTCAACAATCGCACTGATATATTTCGAGTTATAACAAATGCTCATGTTGAGAACTCACACACGGGTGTGGCATACAATTAGTGTGACGTGGCACTCACGAGGAGAAAGATTTTTTTTCCTCGCCTAATTCAGCGCGATGCTGAAGATACAGTTAGGAGCGACTCCGGGAAGACGAATCACCTGCGAAACAAACAAAAAAATCATGTAATTTGCATATTTACCCGGTTGCGGAGACGACAACAGTCCCGTGAAACCTCTTGGATAGCGGGTTAACGGTTCGATAAGTTTTGGCTTACTTTTTTATTTTCTTTATTTTTAATTTTTTCCTTGTTTTTTTATGAAAACCGTGAGTGAATAAAGCCATTCTTCACCTTCAGGTGATTCGTCTTGCCGAGACTCTCCTACCTGCAACATCTTTTGACGAATGGTCGGAATCGAGTTATTCTTTTCTCGTTTCGGTGCAATCCATTCGCAGTAAAATGCATAAAAAGAGAAATTCTTACGCATAAAAAAAATTTAAAAAAAATAATTGAAATACTTTATTTCAATTGCTGTAACACAATTAATAAAAATTATTTTTAAAAAAATGCCCTTTTGACTGTTATGTTAAATAAAACATGCCACACTTGAAGCTTAAACAAGGAAAGAAACGCAACGGTTCTTATTTTTTCTCATAAATATTGTGCCTCAAAAAAAAAAAAAAAATTGTATGTATCAAAGAAATGAGATCATATCAAAGTGAGACTGTATATCTATCTGTGGCTTTAAAGTACTGAAACATGTGCTATTCGATATACGTATCGACATTGCATAAGATATATAAATATCTTTCATTTACTTATTCCTGCATTTTTTCCTTCCCTTTTAACTGCCACTAGCTGTTGAAAAGAAAAGTAATAACAGAGCACACACGAATACGGGAAAAATGCAATGGCAATGCATTTCATGAACACTTTTTTCCCCACTTTTTTTTTTTCTTAATTGACGTCAATTTTATTATATTTGCATTCAATGCGGAGGAGAAGAAGAATTATTCCCTGATTCTTGCACAACAAACCATTTACTTCTTGTGTTAATTGATCTCCAATTATCTTCAGGTACAGGTCAATTTTCTCATGTCCCGGGAACTTCCACTTTGTAAAATTACACTCAGGGTATAAATGATGCAGTTGGAATAAATTATAATTATACAAAATTTACATAATTAATGCATTTTTGGGGTTTTTTTTAAAGAAATTTTCTTTGAAATTTTGGAGATTTATTTTATATTTTCTCAAGACCATTTATTTTGCTTGGATAAATTATTTTATTTTATTGGTGAATCCTGGTAAAAAGTCAAAATATGGAAAAACTACATTTTGTGTTCAAATTAATTTTTTTTTTCTCCAAAAACATTTATAAAAAATTGCTCTTTTGGTAATTTCCTTTTCTTCTGGAAAATGATTGTCGGGATTTATTGAATTTCCCGTTTGAGAAATTAAACAAATGTAAAGATCCCACCGGAATTAGTGACACGAGTTGTTCGTCAGGATGTGTAATTAGCGCAGCAATAGTGGGGAATGAAAAAATTGGAGAAACTGTCACGTGATTCAGCAGAATTTGACACGCCAGCTCCAATTGTTGTTTTGTTTAATAATTTGACCTCGTTCGTGGATCGTATGGTTCGTTTTCGTTTTTGACAGTTCTATTTCCAAGGAAATTACAGAAATTAAGTAACGTGAAGAAACCACTTATCCCAAGCTATTAGTGATAATGAACCATGGATAGATAGAACCACTTCTAATTCTTCCTCTGCATTCTTCGCATATTTCTTTTATGAGTCTAAAATACAAACCTTGAAACAAATATACATATATACGTTTCTTCCATTTCAAAAGTTTTTACATTTTTCTAAAACTTCTTCTTTTATTAATTTTGCAATTGGAATTAATAAGTAGTCCTTGCAGTTTTATTAATAATTCCTGTGATTCTTTTGATAAATCAATATTCAAAAAATCGTTCCAATAATAATTGCAATAAATAGAAATTTTTTTTTTCTAGGTTCAAAATAATTTATGTTACTTTGTATTGAGACTGTCTTCTGTAAGTTTATTATTTCTATAATATGTTGCTATAGTAAAGGGGAAATTTTTTTTTTCTAAACTAATTTTATTGCAATTATATGTTTAAATTTTTGTAAGTGGGTTTCCTTGTACGAGCAAGTAAAAAAAATATTCATCAGATTCCGTTAATAATAATTAACCAATATTTTCATTTAGAAAAGGAAACTCACGTAAAAACAATTCTATTGTATTTTATAATTTTACAAGTTTTAAATATATTTGAAAAACAATAATTCGACTTTTTAGTAACCAAACTTAATAATTTGAAGTAAATAAAAAATTAATTTTTTATCCATGTATACCAACACATTTGAATTTCCCGCCTAGATTTTAAATTGGCCAAACTTCTTCCCGCGCCAACCAGACGGGCATTCGAATCTCGTATCATTCGAAAGATGTCTCCAATTTAAAAACAATCTATTCTTATAAATGAAATACACGAAAAAAATATTGAAAAATTCAAAAAAGCGAAAAGTCTCTTCCAGGCGAATTAAAATAAAGGAAAATAATCATTTTTCTAAATCTACATGTAATCCTAAGAACCGAACAAAATTAATACCGAAATCTTTTCTCATTACGCCTTTCCTCGAAACTGGGATGAGAGAATTTTAATTATTCCTTTAAATATTGTTTGCATCCATTAATTTAATTAATTTCTCAAACTTTCTTTCCTTCTCCGCTTCCCTCTCGCTCTTATTTCCTGTATCCTACTTTGTCTCGCACTCGCAGTAGCGTAGCAATCGTTGGAACCACCACGTCGGTACTGATTCTCGGCGAATCCTATTGACACATTTCAAATATTTAATTGCGTTAAGTTAATTCCGATTTCCACCTTGTCCGGCTACCAAATTTCTTGGATATACTTATAAACTTCCTATTTGAAATATCAGCGAGGTTTTAGATGCATCGATCGAAGCGGCAAATGATTTCCCTCGTGAGGCGAAGCCCCGGGCGAACGATGAAAAAAGCGTGGATACGCTCTTGCGGAGGCATCTACTTGCGCGCGGACCTGTGCGTCCCCCTTCAATCTCCACCCGTTTTGTATGTACCCTATAGTTTTCAACACAGAGCGGAGAGCATGCCAGTGAGCCAGTCGGCTTCGGCTTGGATCCTTTCATTGGGCGACGGTGTGCATTACGAGTGCTTTTTTCCAAAGGGTACAAAAGAACATAAAATCGGGAGGATTTGATAAAACTCGCGCGCGTCGCCGCCCAAAAATCGTCCGCGACGGTTTTCCTTGTATATGTGCACGTCTCTATACACATACACAATCGCATGTGTAGGCTCCAGCTCCAGTGTGTGGCTGTGTGTGTGTGTGTGCGCGGAAAGAAAGAAAAACCAACCCTCTCGTCCCTAGTCCCTTTGACTGATTTTAAGGCGGAATAAACGCGACGTCGTCTAAAAACTTTAGGATATTCAATTCCAAGTAGAATAGGAGGAATCCCTCGACTTTGGGACGCGAATTAATGAATAAATTAATCAATCAATTAATATAGCTGCTATTCCCTCGGAAGCGAGATCACAGGTGTGTCGTTTGTTGACCATGTCGCCGCGGTGTGGACTGTAGTCAGTCGGACGCGTACATTGTCGAGTCTGGAGTGAAATTTGGAAACTCCACGAGGAAATTCGAACGCCGTGGAAAATCGAAGCCAGCCGAGAAGAGACCGAGGTTCTTTGGGTATCGGGTAGCAGAAGTCGGCCATTGCGCTTCGTGTCGTCGTAGTCGTAGTCGTAGTCGTAGTCCTCGTACTCGCACTCGCTCGCTGATGATCAGTGTCGCCCGTGGGTTTACACACAATACATTGCGTGCGATCAACGTATACAAGATGTCTTAAAAGGCACCGGTGAGTACTTATCTCCTTTTTCTTCTGTTACAAATCTCACCCGCGACTCATGAATCCTCGGTATCCAAGTTCTTTCTTACTGTTGTTATTATTATTCTTCGAAAGACTACGCGATATTTAAGGTTACAAGTGAAAATAGAAATTGAAGCGTCTTCTTACATACATGTATACATATGTGTATGTGTGTTCTCTTTCTCTCTCTCTCTGTCTCTCTTCTCTTTCTCCTTGTCCCCCTCTTCCCCCGGTCTTTGTGATTCTTAATTCTTATGGATCTTACAACCTGTCGTTAGCACGTCAACGTGGTAAACGACGGTTAGTTAAGTTACCTTCTTTAACAAGACACCAATGAATCTTGTTGAACTTAATGAACGTTCCTCGGGGGTATCACGACCCTTTGAATCAATGACAAACGGTTTTAATTGAACACGTATCGGTTTATTCATTTTAAACTGGCATATATCGCATGAAGAAGATCCACTAGAGTATCCGCCGTGCGTCCGTGTACTACATACGTAAATACCCGTGTGTGAGTGAGTGTTATGTATGACATACACACTCGGGCATAGCCAGCCGCAGTAATAATTTAGTACTTCGGCAAATAATTACAAGCCCCGCGCTCGGGTAAAGAGAAAATTAGTTTAGCCGCACGGCGTTTCGGACTTCGGCATAAATGTAACACTCCTGCAGTTAAGTTGCATTTAATTGCCTTCCCTCCGATCGGTAAACAAATGTGGGAGGACCTCGAATGTTTTGGAATGTACTTTGTTGGGTTTTCATTTTGTAAAAAATGTATCGGTGGTGGTTCGGTATTTTGATGAATTGAATAATTGCAAGTTTTGTTGAATTAAAAAGGAATTTGTGTATTTTGATGTTGTGAAATTTTAATATTCTAGGATTTTTAGGTTAAAGAAGAGATTTTCAATGTAAAAGTTTGAAATATTTTAGTTAATATATTTGTAAAAAATAGGAAATTTGGATTTTGAATATTTGAGCTTGGTAGACTTTTCGCTACATTTTAAGATAAGCGATTCGAGTAAAAAATTTTCAATTCGATCTTCGATATGCGAATTATTTGGATTTTGGAATAAATAACATAAATTTGTCGCACAGCGAAGTTTTTCTAATCGTCAAAGTCGAGAACAAAATACCACTTTGTCGCTTCGAAGTAAAAAATATTGGAATTGGCAATATTCATTATTCAAATGTCGCATCTGTACCTTTGATAATCTATCATTGTTGCAAGAACACTTCCAACTTCATTCCGATGCTATTAAAACGCGACAGTAGCAATTTCTTCATTTTTTTCACGTCAAACAGGAACAATCTATAATTTTGCAGTTTTATGCATCCTTTACGCCGTGAGGTCATCGCAAACAGTATTTTTCCCCAGTATTCTTGAGTCACCTCTGACGTGACAGCTTCAAACCGGAGGAAGTAAAATCAGACTCAACCGAGAACGAGCTGGGAAACTAATTGAAGGCGAAGAATTCATTTTCGAGTATCGCTTTCACGACAGAAGGTTTCAAATTAATTTCCTAGAGAAAATTTATTAATTCATAAAACTTTCACTGAATTCTTACTTATGAAGAAGTAATAAATTTTTTAAAAAATCGTTATTACATAAAAATGCAACAATTTGTTTCTCGAATCGAAGGATTGTACAAAAAATGGATTTTACATTTTTGTCTGATTCGAATAATGAAACTAACAATTATTTGGGATTTAGTAACAACAATTATTGTTCCAATAAAAGCGAAATTCAAAATTTTCGTTTACTCGCGTGCCAAAATATAATTAGCTCCTTATTGTTTTATACCGTCGCGACCAATGATTAATAAAAGGCATCGAAATAAGTTATCTAAAATAATATTATTAATTGAGACAAAATACTTTTAATGACAATTTTATGCCTTTTTTCTTTTTATTAAAACTCATTTTTAATTACAAAATCGTCGCAAAGTTTAATCGTGTTATTGGAGATTCATCGATACTATTCGCAATTTGATTTCCATGGAACTTTGGGGAAATTGGGGCTATAAAAGTTGGTCGCAGCTTTTTCCTCAGTTTGAAGTTTGAAAACTTTCCTGCCATTGTCGAGCCACAATTTCAAACACGTTCGTGAAATTTGCATTTTCAAATGGGAAAGTTGCGAAAAGGAGTCACGCAGGTTAAAAGTTGTAATACCTGGAGATTAATTCAAACATCGTCCAAACTGTTTAGATTTTAAATTGTTGTTATTGCAATTTTTTTGTCGGACGTTATTAATGTCGCAACTAAAATTTCAAATTTTCACACTCGAGTTCGTGAAGCGAATACTTGGAAATTACAAAATTTTCCATTGATTCTTGAATAAATCAAAAATGCCGTGTTTGATTTTTTTAATAAATATTCTTAATAAATTTCTATTTTTACATAGGAATTGGTATAAGCGAAATATTTGGATTTTTGTTGGTGGTATCATTAGTAGCAGTGGTTTATTTCTTCTTTTTGCAAAAAATAATACGGAAAAGCACATAAAGTGGAAAGAACATTTATACTTTTCGGTTTAATGACTTCTTCAATCGTAAAAAGGAAGTACATGAAAGAGTTAAAATGATTCACGATCAAATACGACTGAAATATGTTTGCACACAATAAAAAAAAATATGATGCAGCCTTTTTAATGTTTCCACGATGTTTAGAAATAATATGAAGGGAAAAGGGGAGGAAAGAAAGAAAATATTGTTGTTAGTTGCTACGATATAATTGCAATTAAAGTAAGTAGATGTAATTTGCCGCTAATGATTTTGCCGTTATCTAGCCTATTAAATAATTTATATTAAAAAAAAAAGAATGCTATATTACTTCGATAATTAACAGCCTGTGGGGAAGGAAATATAACTAGAAAATCAATTTTGAGGCCAATGTACGGATTAGATATTTTTTTATTTTATTTTTATAAAATTAATTGTAGATGACTGTATTCAGATTTTCAGACTTTTTAGCAAAACGCTACAAAAATGCATTTTTTTTGTTTAAATTTCATGTCTAGAAATTATAAAAATTTGCAAATAACGAAAATTGCTTCATTCTTTTTTGCAGAAAATATTCGCACTTTTAATGAGAAAAATTCCAAATTCCTAGTAAATTTCATCAAGCATTGAAATTTCATTCACGCTGGCCGCTGAATTTGGAGATTAGCCTAGAGGCAAAATTGATTTTATATTTTCTGACTCATCGTTGCTCTCTATTCATAATAAAGTGTGACCCCAATTTCATTAATTTTACGTTCTTATAAAATGGCCAAGTGAAATGTATCTTTCTTTCTTCATTCTTAGACATCATTTATTTTTCCCCTAGTAATTTTTATATTTTAGATAAACTCCTTCGAAACCGTGTTAAAGATAACAGGGAATTTATGCGGTTCCTAAATTGAGTTGCCACACTGACAAATGATGGATTAGGAAATTCATTGAGGTTGTTATCGAAGCAGAGAAAATTAATAAATTCCATTTTCATCAAATTTAACAATTTTTATTTCAATTAATATCAAACCATTTAATTAACATTTTCATTTTCATCGTCAATTTCACTTTCTTACGATATTATATTATTTTTATGAAATACTTTCAAGATAATTTTTTGTTTGAAATTTCTAAATTCCAAAATACAAATTTTTCAAATTATTTTTAAGACAATTTTTTCCTTGGAATTTGAAAATTTCAAAATACACATTTTTTAATTGATCCCTTAAAAGAAAAAAGAACAAAACAGTAATTTTCAGTCCTCATACATTTGTTTTAATTGTTCCAATTTTTCACAGATGATGCACAAAAAATTGTGTCTCAAAAAAAAAGGTTCTTTTAAAACTTTGAAAAAAAATCATGGAAAATAATTTTCAAATCCATTTTTCGATTTTTCGATACTCACGAAAATTAAAGGATTTAGAAAGTTGGCTCGTAACCTTAAAAAAAATTCAAATTTGGTATTCCACGGATAAATACAAAAAAATGGCTCCCACGGAAGTGACCCTCGTTTGTTCCCTGGAGAAAATCGAAAATTTACGTTTATCCCCGGTTTCACGGAACCAACATATGCCGGGTAACTTAAATTGGTTTGAGATTAGAATGGAAATGGGAATATTTCCCGGAAGTATCGTGCGATCAAAGATTTTGGGAATGATAAGGAAATATCATTTCGGATCTCCGATACCCGGGGGATTTATGTTTTATATTAATCTGATGCCGTTGACGTAAATCTACGTCGTTTCATATATTTTTTTTCTTTGGATTCGTAACAGGAAATTTGTTTTGATTTTCCAAGAACAATTTTGTCAGAATTTTGTCGCTCGCTAACTCGAAATACTTCCTTGGGCACTAACGTAATTTTTCGTCTGCGTGATATGAAAGGAAAATCAAGTAATATTCCTTTATCGCGCACGTGTCGTTTTCCCAAATCAATGTCCGTCTGTATCTTCCATCCCTAAAAGCAACCCCACTTAAGCAAAGTACATATCATGATATTTCAGTTTCCCGGAAAGAACTTTTCCTCATTCATGAATTAAGGAATTCTCTTAGTGGCGTTAATTAAACTTTTATGCTTTCATCGTCTCTTGTTCCTTTTTTTTCTTTCTTTCTACATGATTCATTGCCGTTTCTCTGGATTTCTGCCTCTCATATTTATTTTACATACCGAAAAAGGATATTGCAGTCGCCTTACGTACTTAGTCACTTTGAATCTTGTTTACTGCTGCTTTTTTTTAGACTGAAAGAAATGAAATTAGCGAAATTACTATTTTTGCGCAAAGGAAAAATTTTCCTGCACGAAAATGCCTTGCGTTTGTTCTCCCTTGGAGAAAAAAAAATGTACCTTTCCAAGTAAAGTCTTGCGCCAAATGCACAAAGCTGCCGGTTGGCCGCATTCATTAGAAACAAAAAATTATTATAATATAATATTTTTCATCCAAGACTGTAATTAATTAATTATGAAAACATAATGTCCCAATCAGAGTTTGGACGTAGGACGATTTTTTGTCCATCAAAGATCACGTTCTTACAATTTTAGATTTTTTTTTTGTTACAATAATTTTATATTATTTTTAGGTGTTATAATTTTCAATCTAAAGTCGTTACATTGGAAACCTAAAAAAAAGATTCTTATATTTCAAAGCTAACTTTAGTATTTCCGTGGAATGATGAATGGCGAGGTTGGAAATGAAACGAAATGTTTGGAAACCCGCGGTATGAGAAAATTTACATTACATAGAAAAAAGTTCAGCGTTAACATTTTAATGGAGGTGTTTGAATATAAATTGGCTTTGATTTCCGTGTATTGGTAATGTCCTGGAACTGTCACATAAATATATAATTTTGACACATCAATTTTTCTGTTTTGTAGAAAAAATTACTAAAATAAGTATGATTCCCTTTTAAAAAATTTTTCTGAAATGAATAAGTTAAAATTAATAAAAATTTGTTTGTTCTTAAACCAAACGTAAAATTCTCAAAACAAAAAAAATAACAATTGTCAGCATTTGAAATTTCATGAATTTCTATTTTTCAAAATTTCAGGAGCTTTTTATTTTGAAAGCAATTTTATTATTATTATTGTTATTATTAGTATTAATATTATTATTATAAAAAATAATTTGAAGCATTAATTGAAAATAAAAAAAATAAAAAATTGAATCCAACGTTAATTTGGAAAATTTGGGAAATTCCAATGATCCCCCATTGAAACGTACATCGCGAGTGAAAAATTGCAAAGAGAGAAGACGTATGTGTATAAATCTCAAGCTATTAAGGCACTCTATTGAATAATAATGAAAACCAAAGGAATTCTCAACCGCAAATGAAAAACGTACGTCATCAAACTCTGATTTAAAAGGAAATAGGAACTCGGCGGATACCCGAGAATGTGATTCTTCTGACGTTTCATCAAAGAATTACATTCCCATTCTCCTATAATTGATCCCACCGTGATTATATAACTAACGTTTTTTTTTTCTTTCCTCGTTGCAGGTTCTTACAAAACACCGGAAGCTCTCGTTCGCGAATCAAAGAAAAGGCAAAGGAAGAACGGAGCCGGGGAAGGAAAAGGAAAAACCAGGCTTTTTCTCCACGAAACCCAAAGGAACAAAGGCGAAGTTTTTTCTCCAGGCGCAATTGCATACGCTTTTAATAAAGAAAGAATCGAGCAAATGTACGCACGCACATTGCGTGCGTGCGTGCAGGTACATTCTGTATGTGCAATCAAGATTTCTATGCGATCCTCCTCCTCTCTTTGTCGCTGAAGGAGAGGAATGTCAAAAAATATTTGCCAATTTCAATAATACTCGTTACCGGACCTACAACCTAGATCAATTAGTTATTTATTAACGGTATAGGAAAATTAATTAAGAATCTCGAAAAAAAAAAACATCACGAAGGAGGACCCGGAAGAAGAGGAGACACGGAAGGGAAATCGAACCCACGAGAAATTTCCTTCCTTCAGGAAGTACAAAGCGCAAAACGATTGTAGTTGATTTTGATTGCCCCATAGCAGATGGGATCCGGTTTACTGGGACCCGATAGGGTTCACCCCGAAGAGCAACGTCCTCGTCGTTACGATACGCCAAAACGTCTTAAACATTGTCAAAAATATTGCCATCGGCCGTATTTCGCTTTCTCGCAGATAGTTTGGTCACGTAAACTCGATCAAGCTGGAATTGATGGAGTTAGAGAATATCGTAGCAAACACCGTATACCTCAAAGCCAGAGAAGGTAAATATCAGTGGCCAGTCACCACGGTGTTCAAAATTTTCACGGAGAAATTTCGGACAATGGTGGATTTTGAAAGGCAGGTTACTTGGCCCGTTTCTTTCAACAATTTTTGGAATGTTGGATTTTCATTGAAATTATGGGGAAGTCGGAAAATCATCCATTCGAAGCAAAATTGACTTTATCTTTTTTTGTATTGGATAAATTTTAGACCCTTTTTTCCGAATTTCTGGATTTCTTCAAAATTCTCCAAATTGGTACCATTTTTCATTTTTTGTGGATAGAAAAGTAGAGGAATCTGTGGAATAAGGCAATTGAACTGTGATAATTTTGTAGAAATGTTAATATTACATTAAACACTCCAGAAAACACTCCAAAATTTCCAGTTGAGAGACAAGAGCCACTTATCCTCTTGCAATTCGAAAAATTCCAGGTATTTGCAGATTTCTTCAAAATCTCCATGTATTATTTGTGCTCTCAAAAAAGATGAATACGAAAGCATAAGTGGTTCTTGTGACTATGACGGAAAGAATAAACGCAGAAAGTGGAGTTCAATTAGATATAAAAAAATATTCCAAATTGTTCCAGTGATGTATTGTAAGAAAGAAAAAGAAAGTCTTGGGACTTTTCTCCTTTTTTTAAAAAAAAAACGAGAAGTGTTCCAATATTGGAAATATACCCGTACAAAATTTGGGAGATTTAAAAATGGCACAAGTTAAAGGCTGCAAGGTGCAAATTTACAATAATTGTAGGTGAAAAGAAAAACACCGCGAGATAATTAGTGCCTTAGGGTCCCCATAAAAAAAAAGAAAATGGAAGGATCCTAAAAATACTTTATTCAACGGGAAGAGCAAAAAAGGCCGAGAGTGATGCTGTATTTTCTGTTACTTACTTTCATTCTTTATTCTTCTTTCCACCTTTTTTGTTCTCTCTAACTAACAGATGAGTCCAATCGCTCCACTCACTTTCTGCGTGCGGTAGGAAAGCCAGTAAGTGAGAAATATGATTTATCCTTTCATCATCATATTTTTTTTTTAGGTGGTGGTGACAGCAATAAAGGAAAGAGTAAGAAATGGAGGAAGATATTACAATTTCCCCACATATCTCAGTGTATCGGCCTAAAAGATAAATTGGGTTTGTATCCTTTTTTTTATTGTAATTCATCGAAAATTCGTTTTTTGAAACAGATTTTTTTGTTTTTGTTAATTCGTAGCAGGATTTTAAAAAAATCGATTCTTTTTCAAAGCACGAAAGACCCCATGTTGGCTGTTAAGGGTTGATAATTTCAAAGATTTGCAGTTTCAAAATATAATAAAAATTGCAAAAAAAGAAACTAGTATGGATTATCTAGAAATGTAACAGGTTCCAGTATACTCGCGTACCTCTTCTTCATCGTTGCCAAAGGTTATTCAATTGCATCACGTTTATATCAAAGGGAATACGTTAGCTGGAGCAATTTACAACAAAGTTAATGAGAATAGTTAGTTCGTAGCGTTTGCAAATGCGAAATTACAAAATCTTAAATGACATTCTTGTTTCCATAAAAGGGGAAAAAAGTTGCGCTTTTGTCGCTCGTACCTCGTTTGTCTTTCATGCAACAATGTTTTGCAATTATAGGAAAATGAGCCGTCTAGGTATCGAATTCTTGTTACTAACAATTCAATGTAATTGATCACGTTACAAAGAACTTTAATATCAAATTAATTTGCAAATTAGTTTCGAAGAACTGAGGCAGTTTGGTTGCGATAGAGAAAAAAGGTCACTTTCATTCATTCTTGAAAGCTTGTTCATTATTTATTTTGTAGGAAACCAAAGAAAGATTTTTTGTTTTATGTAATTTGACAATTTTTTAATATCGTCGGATATTTAAATGTAGAGGTTGAAGTACTATTTTATTTTTAAAAAATGAATTCTTGCTTTTTTTGTTAATTTTCTTTTCCATAGAATTTCATCAGAAAACCAGAAACAAAATTACAGGGTAATTTGTTTACGGAAATTTAATAGAAATATTTACAAAAAATTTAGGAATTTGTGCAACCAGCAAATTTTTAATTTTGCAATTTTTCTAATAAATTGATTAAATTTATACTAAATTAATAATATCGCTAATATCGATTCTACATTTAAAAAATAGTTCCTTTTTTTTATTATTTACTTTTCCTGTGAAAATATATAAATAACCAAAGTTATAAAAACAGAAAATATGCCAATAACAACAACAACCATACTTTTTATCCAGCTTTTTTGCCACGTCCTATATTTATACATATATTTATTTATTTATTGCACTTTTTTTTGTAGATGTCCAATACAGGTATGTCGTCGGTCAACAACCGATCGGTCGGTTATTATTCCGGCAGTTTTGTCAGGATAAAAAGCCAGCTTATCACCGATACAATCTTTTTCTGGATGCTATTGAAAAGTATGAAATTGAGATGGACGAAAATCGTACGATACTAGCTAAAGACCTGTTCGAACAATATCTCAAAAGAGAAGGCTCCGAAGTTGTCGATATACTTAATGACTCTTTAATATCACAGTGCGAAGAACACTTGAGTTCTGGTGGAAAAGAACTGTTCTTGGACGTTGCGCAAACCGTCAAAAATTTCCTCGCTGGGGAACCCTTTTCTGCGTTTTTAACAAGCTTCTATTTCTACAGGTATGGTTTAATCATAAAAAAAAATAAGAATTCCCATTCAAATTTATAATTAACCATTTATTTATTTTTTTCTTTCAACAAAAATGTTTAAAATTAGTTCCAGAATTAATTTTGAATATTCAAAAAGTCCCTCGTACAAAAAATAATATTTTTATTGCAACGCAGGGCTAGTGGGTATAAAAGTTTTAGTTTATTACCAAAAAATAATACATTTTATAAATAATAATAATAATTTAACAAAAAAGTATTAATGTCAACGGAATTTTGAAAAATGCCAATTTTCTGGATTATTTTGTGACACAAATTTAATTGGAATTGGAAAAGACAATATGGAAGGCTTTTTCCCATATAATTCCACCATTACATCGGAATTAAAATTGTCAATCAGTCTCTTGTCCCGTCGCAGTAATCTTTATCATCTCTGCTTGGAAATACGTGATATCTGTTTCCTATATTCTATGAAATTTGCGTATTTGTTTTTGAGAGAAAAGAGAAACATCCACAAAATACCATCATCGATCCTTTGCGCGAAAACGTGGAATAGTATAATTTGCAGTCTAAATGTCAGTTGCTTTTATTCAATGGGTATTTTATTTTTGGAATATCAAGCTTCGCTTAATGAAGCTTTGTTCCAGAGAAAAGCTCAAGTCTAAACATACTATGAATAGTTTTCACACGTACGAGTGTGTAAGTAATGGAAACCATTATGGCAAGAAAAAAAAAAGTAGCTGAAATTGTTGTTATTTTAAAAATGTAAAAAAAAAGAAACAAATTAATGTAGAAATTATTATTCCAATAATTATACGCTCGAAGTACGTAATTAGTAGCTAATTAGATGGATGTGCACTTATCGTATGAGAATTGGCATATCAGCTGCTTTCTTAATGGATTAGAATAATTCATTTTCATATTCGTTGTTGGTGGACTTTATTTATAAAGTAACTTAATCTATTGGATTTTATGGTGCCTAATACCATTAATATTCATTCTTTGAATGGATGGAATATAAAATAATATAATATAATTATAATTAGTTGGATCAAGAAAGAGCGAATAACAAAAATAATATTCCCTTTTAAATTATTATTATTATTATTATTATTATTATTATATTATCTAAGAAATTAATTTGCATTCATTTTTTCTACAACACTCTTCAAATAATAGCTTCAGCTAATTTTTTTTTGCTGTTGATGTTTTACTTTGAAATTTGAAAATGGACTGGGTAAAATTATTATTATTATTATTATATTATCTAAGAAATTAATTTGCATTCATTTTTTCTACAACACTCTTCAAATAATAGCTTCAGCTAATTTTTTTTTGCTGTTGATGTTTTACTTTGAAATTTGAAAATGGACTGGGTAAAATTATTATTATTATTATTATTATTATTATTATTATTATTATTATTTTTTGGGGGGGAGTTAGAATTATTTATTTGACGTTTTGGCACCAGTCCCTTTGGCACAAATATAAATTTGTATGGATAAAAAAATAGACTCCGCAATTTAAATTAAAATAATTACATTAGAAGTTGAAAATTCAAACTAAGAAAAGAAAAAAAAATATGCAAAATAATAATGGCAAAGAAGGCAAATATAACTATATAATAATAAATATAACGATGGAAATTTTCTCAATTATTGGTAGTGAATTTTTGAAAACTCACAATTATTTTTGCAACAACCTAAAAATGTCATGAGGTTCGATTTTGAAAGAAACAATTAATTTTTCAACCTCTGTTTTCAGGTACCTTCAATGGAAATGGCTGGAAGCGCAGCCGGTAACGTACAAAACCTTCCGAATGTATCGAGTTTTGGGCAAAGGCGGTTTCGGGGAAGTTTGCGCTTGCCAGGTGAGAGCGACCGGTAAAATGTACGCTTGCAAGAAATTGGAGAAGAAGCGCATAAAGAAACGCAAGGGAGAAGCGATGGTGCTGATCGAGAAGAACATCTTGCAAAAAATCAATTCCAAATTCGTCGTGTCGCTGGCGTACGCTTACGAGACGAAAGACGCGCTCTGTTTGGTCCTAACGATAATGAACGGCGGGGATCTGAAGTTCCACATTTACAATATGGGCGGAGAACCGGGTTTCGACGTTAATCGCGCTCGTTTTTACGCGGCCGAGGTCGTTTGCGGTTTGGAGCATCTTCACCTGCAGGGAATCGTTTACCGCGATTGCAAACCCGAAAATATCCTGCTCGACGATCACGGACACGTGCGAATTTCCGACTTGGGCTTGGCCGTGGAAATTACGGTAGGGGATATGGTGCGAGGGCGAGTCGGGACGGTCGGTTACATGGCACCGGAAGTCATCGATAACGAGAAATACACCTTCTCGCCGGATTGGTTCAGCTTCGGGTGCCTCTTGTACGAGATGATCGAGGGCCAGGCACCCTTTCGGGCGAGGAAGGAGAAAGTCAAGCGGGAGGAAGTCGATAGAAGAGTCAAGGAAGATCAGGAGAGATACTCCACGAAGTTCACGGAAGACGCGAAGAGTCTGTGTCAGTTATTACTTAAAAAGAGTCCAAAAAGTAGATTAGGTTCGAAATGCGGGAGACACGGCGCGAAGGAAGTCAAGTTGCATAGTTTCTTCCAGTGCTTGAACTGGAAACGAGTCGAAGCTGGCATGTGGGAACCCCCGTTTGTTCCAGATGTAAGTGTTTTTCCTTCCCCGTTAATATCGCGATATATTGTATTGATTTCCAACGCAATCTACTCGAGTCTCTGACATTCCGCTCGCATTCGACAAATAACTCACTTTCCTAGACAGCAAAGGGAAGATAAATCCTGCGAGTTCCGTACGCAACGTTTCCCTTTCCCTTATTCATTAAAGCTCGAACTTCGTTATTGTTTTTTTATAGATCATTTTTCGAAAGAATCAAAAAAAAAATTGGCTTGACCCTCGGTTGAATACGAAAGTAGCACAGATTTAGCAATTTTTGGGAGTAAAAATCTCTAAATTCTAATTTTTCATAGAATTGCCTCTGAAACTTAGAAACTTGGAGGAGAAACAAAGATTTCGGGGGATCCCCGAATTTGACTAATTTCTAAGTCGAACGTTTCCAACTCCAAGTTTATCGAAAACCCGGGGAACTTTCTTTGTAAAATTCAACTTAAAGGTAGTGATGGTAAGATTTTTTTATCGTTTATTTTCAGCCACATGCTGTTTATGCCAAGGACGTATTAGATATCGAACAATTTTCAACCGTAAAGGGTGTTAATCTCGATGCCACCGACGACACGTTTTATAGTAAATTTAATACTGGAAGTGTTTCTATTCCATGGCAAAATGAGGTAAGAGGGAAAAAAAAGATTCAACGATATTTTTTATCTTCTCGAGACTTTTAACGTTAATCCTGGTTTCAATGGAAACTGAATTTCTTTTTTTTTCTAATTTATATAATCTATTTTCAGATGATAGAAACAGAATGTTTCAAAGAACTGAACGTTCTCGGTCCTAGTAACACTCCGACCCCGGATTTATTGATTAACTATCCACCACCAAACAATGAGAACAGAGGCTGCTTTCCATTCCGAAGAAAAGTAAGAAGTTTCGATGTGATTAAGAATTCCAGCAACACGTTCCTCTTTTCTTTTAATTTCATTTCCTCTCTGTTTCTAGCATTTTTTGCTTTTACGTCTCCCAAAAACGAAAACTCTCGGTAACAAGATCATTTTTAACGTTTTTTTAACCGAATTGAGAAGAAAACTATTTTATTAATGTAACATTTTTGGTTTTTTTTTTTAGTGGAAACACGTCTAAGCGAGATTTTTATTTAAAATCCCGAAATTTAGAGTATTTGGAATTTTAAAAAAATATTAAAAATTATGATTTTTAACAAACTTTGGACTTTTCCGAATTATAGTATTTGCATTAAAAGTGTATCCTTTTTTTCTCTTTTTCTTACGAAAATTATGTCTTTCTCGTAATTGCTCTTTCAACAAGTACAAAAAGTTTCATTGCAATTAGCGCGAGTCGTACCTGAAACGCGAGTTTGCGCCGAGTATTTGTTTTGCCAGCAGGGACTTAAAAAAAAAACTGCCTCATTTACGCGTCGGTGAAACTTCGAGCTAACGAATAAACAAATTTTTTTTGTATCCTTCCAGAAAAAACAAAGTGCACGGACGAGACAGGTGCCGTTGTCCGAATGTCATCTTTTGGAACTCTCGCAAAGTCAAAGTACAGAAATGCCCGCCAGCTGATGTAGGATAAGTACCGAAAGTCATACCGTACCGATTAAACAAACGTCACGTGACTCGACGGATCGAAAGTCACGCTGTTGCCCCAAACTTTTATGAGAAATTAAAAAAAAAACAAAACCAACAACATACCTTAACTATATAGTCTTTCTTACCTTGTATACGAAGATACGATGTTCCGGCAAAAGGTAACGTCATTTGAAAGAGAAAGAATTTTTTTTTTGTTAAATACCAATCCGGAACGAGGGCAAAAAAAATAGAAAAGGCAAAAATTATTATTTTATACTTTAAAATGGACAATTTCTATTTTCACGTAAAAGTGAGTAATTACTAAAAAAAAAAAAGAAAGGCGATATTTTACTCAACGTCGTGGATCGGTACGAAGACTGAATCAGCGATTTACTCTCGAAGAATCTTTCGAACGGAAAAAGAAAAGAAACATGTTTTTTTTAAAATTAAAAATGTATTAATATGTGTTATTATAATTATTGACTTTGTTAGAGTTAGGAAAGAGATGAAACTTCGAGAGAACGAACAAACAAAAAAACAATATTATAAGATGAAAGAAGGGTCTGAACTGATTTTTAGTCACTCCGTGAATGAAAACGGAAAGAAAAAAACTAATTGAATGAACAATTTTAAACGTAAATCAATATAGTTGTTGTAGAATTTATGAAAGATAGGACTCACGTTAGATCGCACATTTTAGGGATTAAGCGAAATAACTTCCCCCTTCGTACATTATTACCAGTAGATCATTTGCACAAATTAGGATGTAAACCTGTAAGGAACGCGTAAACTACCGGTTGATAATTGAATGATTTAATACGCGCGTGTGACCCGTGGCTTTCTCGGATGGGAAAGGAGAGGAAGTAGAAAATTGAGTATTCGTACGTATGCGTTGCGAGAATAATTATAAACGTTGCAGTAATTTTCAATTCGCAATGTTCCGGAATACTAAAATTTCGCTTTACCTACGTAGAAAAAGAAAAAAAATCACACTAGTGTTCCCTCGTGTGTGGAATTGAGTATGTCTTTAATCTACTTTTTTTGCCCAGTATTAGATTTTTCGTTTTTGGATGTACTAATGGTGAATCATTTTATTTTTCTTTTTTTTCCCATGATTTATGGAAAGAAAATTACTAGATCTGAATAACTTGAAAATTTATTTTCAAATTTTTATTTTCATTTTTAAATTTTAAAAAATATAATAGTTTTAGATTTTTGGTAAGATTAATTCGTCTCGAAGGTTTATCGATCCATTAAATTACATGGTATGGCCTTAAAAGCTCCCAAAAATGAATAAGAAATATTGGAAGGAAGAGAATCATTGAAAGAATGTTTACTTTGATATTTTTTGAATCATTGATAAAATTCTGTTACTACTGCTGCTTCTTAACATTCCAAAAATGAGTGTGTTCGAACAAACTCAAATACTACTTACCCCTATTTTTAGAGCATCACTCAACGTAAATGGAGGTGAAACTAAGAATAAAAATTACGATATTGGAAATCGCTGTAACTTGGCAACTGATACAAATTTAAGGAAATGGAAATTTGTATCAATTTTTTGAAAATTAATCTAAGATTTTTTTTTTAACGTTACAGATATTTTTTCCGAATCGTATATTTGCTAATTCGCTTAGTTTCACTTTTCCTCGCTAAATTAACGAGGGAATTAATCGTAAGCATTTGAAAGAACGAAAAGTCTCAAAACGGAAAAATGAATTCCATGTTAATTATTCAATTATCAAACTGGTATTTAAAATAAAGAGAAATCCAAGTCAAGCATTTCAATGGATTAATCCATTTCCGAAAAGTCTGTTCTCTTAATTTGCCATGTAATTGTCGTTAACGAGTAAATAACGACCTTTAGTACTCATTTAAGTAAACGGAAGTCAAGCGTTATTCATTGGAACGTTCTCATACGCACAAAAACGAACAAATAGGATACAATCTAAAGAAAGGAACGAAATGTTTCCTTGTAATCATGTAAACATATACGCATACATTCGATGTTCAAATTTCACATTTCAGGGATTTCGGAGAATTCGAATACTGTTTTTTGTTACTCCAAGTTCGATTTTCTTTTCTTTTTTTTTTGCTTTTTGGAGGAGGGTGGAAATATTTTTATTCATTTTGCGGAAATTCGAAAAATACCTTAAGACAATTAAAAAAATTTCGAAGCAAAGGCGACTGTGATTCGCATTTCGAATTTTTTTCAGAAACAAGGTGCAAGTTCGATGATAAATAATTTCCATTGAACTTTAATTAGAATTCGAAAAAAAAAACAGTATTTTGACTTCTGGGTCCTGATAAAAATGACAATGTTCTTCCGCAAGTAGGGGCATGAATTTCAAGCTCATTGATTGAGATTAGATATGATGTTGCACAAAGGGAATATTAGATAATTAACAAATTCAGTTGTAAATTATACAGCATTTTTGATATTGTTTTCATGGGACTCGAAGACCAAAATGCTGACATTTTCTGCTACCGTACATACATTTTGTATTATATACATACTTAATTTTGTTGTCAAACCAGTATACATATATACATATATATATATTTATTGCTGTAATGTTAAACATTATTTGACCGAATCGGTCAGAAATCGTAGGACTACGGAGAAAATTTTATTGTTGAAATTATTATTAATCAAACATTAAACGAAATTTCATTACGAGGAATAAAAATTTGTCATTTTCATCGTATATAAAAAATTACAAATAATCTAATAGCAAAAATAATTTATCGTATCTTCGGTAATTGCTTTTTTTTTAGACAATAAATTTTTCTCCAAGCGTTGTCGTCTTAAGATTAAGAAAAAAAGGTTTCTGTAAAAATAACAGAATGCAAATCGAACTTTGAAGGTTCTACCGATTTAATTTATTCCAATTTCATTTTCTACCGCGAAAAAATCGCAAGCACTCATTATGGTCTAAATTAAGGGATGATTTCACCCTCGGTACAAAGGTTTAGAAATTTAGGGAAAAGAAATTGCGAGAATTCTGGTGTTAGCATTTTGGTAACGTTCGATTCCGATAGGTTTTTGAAAGAATTGTTCTTTTAATTGGAAACTCACGTTTCCAGTTGTTCCTTTTTCTATGATTACACACATACAGACATACTTTTATATGCGGTAGTCATTTATATTAATTTTAGGTGCGAATTGTTATAAGGTGACATGTAAAAAGAATCTTTTTAGTTTATTTTAGCGTCTTACGTACAGGGTGTAAGGTGAAGTCCCGTAAAAAGGGCAAAAACCACAAGACCAAGCGTGAAAAAAAAGAGAAAATTAAAACAAAATGTAGGATTATTGTAAAATTTAATATTTTTTTTTCTTATAATAATTAGGGAAATTATATTCGCGGACTCCTCTGGAGGTAAATACTCATTTAATAATTGAAAGATATTGGTTCGTAAAATTATCTTATATATTTTAATTGTATATTCAATTAATATATAATTAAAGTATTAATTTATATATTAGTTAATATATAAAAGGCATCAAATATTCTGTTGAAATGGCGAAAAGAGTATTTTGTCGCGTCTTACGTGAAATTACAAAATAATATGTTATGTCAAAATATAATTAAACTTTTTAAAATAAGTGTCATTTATGCAAAAAATTTACTTTTCTACTTAAAAATTTAATTTTCACTGAAATTAAATATTCACACAAAATTAAGGTACATTCGCGTGCCCTGTGGAATATAATAAAATCTCGTGGAAAGTTTTCCACAAAATAAGCATTTCGTGCCAAATAACTGATATGAAAGTCCTTAAGAATAAATAGTAGCCGAGAATTTGAAAAAAAGGCACTTAATAAAAGCAGGAAACGGGAAAGATACAAATAAGGGAAATAATTCCTATAAATTTGAGATTTAATAAGAAATTCAATGAAACGAAGAAAAAAGTAACCCTTTTTATGAGACTTCACCGAAACTTTAAAAACCGGAAGATTGTGCAAAAGGAGAAAAAGGAGAAAGAAAGAAATTTAGCATAAATGGAATTACTTGCGAGTAATTGGGAAAGAAGCAGGAAGAAGAAAATAATTAGAAAGGAAAAGAAAAAAAAAAGAATCTCAATTCCACGAACGAACGATGTTATTATTGTTATTATTGTCTTTAATTGTAGAAAAATGAAAGATCTTATTTTTTCTTCTTTTTAATAGCTCTTTTCCAAGGTTTTTGTTTGCCTTCCTCTTTTCGTCTGTGTTAGGTAACGATAAAAATATTTAAAAAAAAAAAGGATCAATGAAATTTTCCATAATTGTTATTCGAAGGAAAATTGTGGCACGATGGAATAAATATGAGGGAGAAGGAAGGATGCGTCAAAAGTTTGATGAGGAAACTTTGTGTTCTTGTAAATGATCCAAGTTGAAAAACTCAATTGGAAGGACTAAGTGTGTTTCGTGTTTAGATTTACATCCTGTATGTATCAGCAAGGCGACGGCAATCTCAGTGCAATTGTAATACACACTTTTATTCCATCGAGAACGAAAAAAGAAAGAGAATGTTAATTAATTGATTAATTAATTAATGCGAATAAATAGTAATAATTTATTGTTACTATTTATTTCTCTAAGAAATAAAAAGAATTAATTGTAATGCGTCGCTCTAATAGTTCGATAATAATAGTTACATTAAATATTAATATCCAATCAGAGAGGACAAAAATTCGTTGATGAAATTTGCATCGAACTTTTTTTTTTATGAACAAAAAATGTAGCTTTCCGTCTTCTTTTTATAATGATTTTCGGTTTCCTATTTCGAAAAATTCTGGGAAACTGAAAAATTTTGAGGATTTTGTAATTGGAGAGATAACCTCTGGCAAAAGAATTTTCAAAGATTACTTAAAATATGTTTCTGAAAAGTTGTACAATTTACTTATATTTTTCTGACTAGTCTCCTGTTTTTTTATATTCCACGTAAGAATCTTATTTAAATTTCTGTATTATTGCTATATTTTGTAGAACATTTTTGGGAGTAATTTAAAAATAAGAATAATTTTAATAACAACAATACAATTTTCGACAAGAGCAGCTCGCATATTTTCATTTTGCGGAAACGAAATTTCGAATAACGTCGAATTTTTTATACTTACGTATTGTAACAAAAGCCAATTGTAACAAATCCAAAAGAATTTCTGGAAGAATTTATGATTGATTATTTATCTTCGGATAACAATTTTTATTTGCAACGACAATTTTTTTATTCAACATTTTTCGAGATAATTTTAATAACAATAAATTAATTCGTGATTCGTATTTTGCAAAATTCGTTCGCCATTTATTCATAAATAATTAATCATCGATTCTCTCGAATTTTGATTCTTTTGCATTTTCTGGCCAATTCGATTGAAATGAAAAAAAAATAGTGAAAGATTTCATTTTTACTGGAAACCGAAATGTTTTTGCTCAAAAATTAGCAGCTTCGTACGAGTATCAGAAATTTTCCTTGACGCAGAAAGAAAAAAAGGAAAATATGTCTCCACCTTTAGTCTCTTTAGATTAAGATTTAGGAAATTTACAACAAATTTTATACACTTATTGATTAATTTTTAATTCATTAATTATTTTTTTTTGTTCCTCACGGATTCAGAGTCAAACTTAAAAATCACGTGACCGATTATAATTAATTCAAATTATTTGCGAGGAACTGTTGTAATTTCTTGCAAAATCGTCGAAATTAAAGGGAAAAAAATTCTTTGAAAATTTGGAAAATGTCTCTGCGGGAAAAATAATTTTGAAATGCATAAAATATGTTGTAAAAGATCCTTCGGTGTCTTCTGGAAGAGAAACTTGATAGGAATTGATTATAAAAAAAAAAAGATTTTCCCTCGCAAAGTTTCTCTTCTTTTCATTGTATCGCTAAGCGCAATCCGTCGAATGTAAGATTATTCTCACACTGCAAAGGAAAAAAGTAAATTGTATATTTGCAGAAAGACAAAAAAAAATTAACATTGATAAGAGAAAATTTTGGAAAACTTCGAGGATGTTTTCATACGATCGAATTACGGTCGATGTGCATAATAAAATTTGGAGAAACAAAAAAAGTGAATTTTTTAGCACTTTATCATTCTCCTGGAAAATGTAATCCTTCAAGAATCCTCAGGACTCGTGATAAAGGATAATAAAGTGTGTTAGGGAGTGAACTTGCTTTGGAATAATTTCGAAAATTTTTTTTTTCTACAAAGAAAACATGTTTTTTTGAAAACGCTACTTTTTGTCTTTCTTCCGTAAATACTTTTATTTTAATTTATGATAAATATACTGAGATGTCTCGTACGGAAGAGCATCGTTTACGCGATATCGGAGTAGAGGTTGTAGAGATAGTAGAGGTTGAGCATATACGCACCCACTCGTACAGAGTCGGTACGTAACAGGGAAGAGTGAGGAGATTGAATGAACAAATCCGACTGTCAATTGTCATTTGACATATAATTACATATTTATATGGTCACAGTTGGCTTATCTCTTATTAACATTATCTCGTCGTTTAGATCCTAAGCTACTTTTTTTTTTCAATTTTCTCTGATGATTGAATCGATGAGAGTCGATTTTGCTTTTTTTTTTTAATTGCGTCCACTTTTTGTTCATGTAATTGTATTTTAGCGTTATCTCACTCATGTCAAATTGATGATTTCGACGGATATCAGAGAGAAGAACCGTGAAAATGAATGAATACAAAATGTAAATTTCTTTTTTTCTCTTCTTTAGACTCAATTGAACTACAATTTGTCCCTGTCCATCAAATTTACAGTATTATTATTATTATTATTTATTTTCTCTCTCTCTCTCTCCTCTATTTTTTATTTATTCAATTTACATACTTCCCCAAAAATCAGTCGGATGCTTTATTGTCACGTGTTACGATTTTTTTCTAATTTCATATCTTTTTTTTTTTTAGTAAAAATAAAAATTAGCACCTAGGATCTTAAAACTTAGCTTTACGTGGAATTAAAAAAAAATGGAATTCAGTGTCATTGGAAGTGTTGATATTTTTTTTTTCAGGATCATGGTGAAACATATTTTTCGAATTTTTCTAATTAATGGAAACTATATATATATATATTTTCTTTGTACAAATTTTGGATCTTTTTTGAAATTTCTTTTTTTCTGATGAAAAATAAATTTCTACATTCCAAAATGAACAAAAGAAGATTTTCGATTTTCTTTCATTTAGAAATTGAGAAAATTCTATGAAAATTTTCTATTATTCCTTTTTTTTCTCTTAGCTTTCGTTACCAAGCGAAACGAAAAAAAATAATTTCATATTTTTCGAAAATTGGTCTCAGTCTTTTTTTTCATCTACGTTTTTGACCGGATATGTACTTAGAATGTGCAATTTGCATATGCGCTGACTCATTGGAGAAGGTTGCCTTGTACTTTGTGTCCTAAAATTGCTTTGAACAAGCTTTTTAAATACAATTTTTCCCTTTTAAATGTTATTCGAGTGTCCTCATTTTTATAGAATATTTTTTGAATTGAAAAATCCATGGAAATTTGGAAAATCGATAATAATTGGAAAATAACTAGAAATTAGAATGTAGCGATTTAGGAAATTAGGAAATATCTGATTGATTAAAATTAGAATTAATTAAATTAACTATTCGAATTTTCTGAAAATCCGATTTTGAAATTTAAAAAAAGGATAGGTACGAAATTAATATTAAAAAAAAGGGGAAATTAAAAGTAAAGAAATTAAAATTCGTATAAACGTTATAGTCTAATGATGAAAAAAGTCACAGTAGTCATATCATTTGTTGTTCTATGTTTTAATAGTAAAATTAAATAATATATAAAAATACCAAAGGTGTATCGTTAACTAAAAAGAAAATCACAGTGGATGTGGCTAATATATTGCTATCAGTGGTTTTCTCGTTTTCATCTCTTCTAAAGGAATGAAATGAAGAAAAAAAAGAGTCTCTGGAAAATTTCATGAAAAAAGGAATTCGTATGTTTAACATTTTGGTCAATTCTCAAAGGGAACTTTACTAAACTGCAACAAGAATCAGTATAGTTTCCTTCCAATGATGAAAATAGATCGTTCTTTTTTGAGAATTTCTCTAGAACTCGTCTCGTGACTTATTAACACGAAGAAATCTGTGATTTTGAAATTTTATTATTTCAATTTTTTTTGAAAAAAAATATTCAATCGAATCCGAGAGAATTTTTTTTACCACAAAAGCTCAAATATTAATTTATCAAAAATTCAATATTCACTAAAAGGATTTTCCTTGGAAGCTGTGGAAAAATATAAACAAATTGAAATTCAAAATTGCTTCATCGAAATAAACTATTTACAAATATTTGTTTTTTGAGAAAAAAATCTTGACAGATTTCAAAATACAGAAATCTTCCGTTTCTAACTATTTAATGTGTTTGTGTGTTTTTAAAAATTCTCTATGCATATTTAGAGCCGTTGTTTCGACATTTTTTTTTACAATTTCATTTACCTTTTTTTGTTAAATTAATTATCTGCAAGTGAAATCCAATCGAACGGATAAAAAATTAATTGAATAAAAAAATACATATATTTCAACTGACAATGAATTAATTTTCTTGGGAAAAAATGACTCGAAATCAAATTTCCATTTTTTTTTCTTTACAAAAATCCGATTTAACAAATTTCATAGAAATGCGAATAATAAATAAAAAACATTAAACGACTCGAATTAATTCCGTTAAAAATTGGAAACTTTCAATTGTTCAATTGGATCTCACTTGTCATATTTTCGTGGCAGTTGAGATAAATTTGTTGCACGATTCTCAAAATCGTCAATTACATCAAAATTGTCCTTTTTTTTTATGCCTGGATACAAATTTTTAAATAGTCAATCCCTGCTAAAATCATCAAGCACTTGTTCCGTCAAAAAGCGTGAAGATGAAAATGGAAAATTTCTTTGCCCTTGTAATTTCCTACAATTTTTTTTACATAATTATATTTTTAAAAAATTGTCTTTTTATTTTTTCCCTATATTTTTGCTCATTGTCAGTTTTTCAAAACTGAAAAATTCGCCTGTTAATGATATTCAATATTTATTTACAAATTTTTTATGGTTTGCAATTTTTAATAATTATTATTTTTCAACCGAAAGCAATTTTTCCCCAACAGTGTAAGTAAAAATCTTTGGGGTTCAGAAATTTTTTTTCGTTGAAGAAAAAAATGAAATCTCCCGATAGAAAGAAATTCTCCAGTCGAGCAAAATTTCCATTTTCAACTTCATAAATATTTTTTATGCTCGTAATCAAACACACAAGTTTTGTAATAACTTTTCGTTCCTTTCAAATTTTCCAATTTTTGTACTTCTCTAAATCAAATTACGAATTTAGTGTAAAAAAAATGATACGACCTCTTCGATCCGGCAAATTGTCAATTTTCGAGGATCGAATCATTTGCAACGATTGGAATTTTGTTCATAACAATTAAAATAACGGCATTCAGCATCGATATGGCTGCTTATCTTTTGCTTGCGAATGCCTTTGCATTTTTTTTTCAGCTCCTGCTCTTTTTTCTCCTCTCACAGGTACTCCGATACTTCAAAGTTATTACAAGACTCCTCGAAAGTCAATTGATTTTTCTGATAATGAATGAATTATACTTAATGAATTATTTAATCTCGATGAATTCACTTTAAACCTGAGCGGGTTTCGACTTGCCAACGACAAGCATTATCTTCTGCAGGAACTTGGTGACGCTTACTGCAACAAAAGAATGCAACGAATTAGTAGATGCATTATTATTAAAAAAAAAAAAGAAAAAGTAGCTTCTGTTAGAAGAGAGAAATTAGAAAAATAGAAAATAATGAAAAACATACGGAGAAAATTAATATTTTGAATGTTGTCTTTTTATTTGGATAATTTAGAATAAATTGTGAAATTTCCTTGGATTTAAACCAACAAAAAAATTATTTATTTGTCGACAAAGAAATTTTTTGAAGAAAAAAATTGTCTTGCTGTAAAATTGCATTTGTTTGACAAATTTCCTTAGAATTTCAAAAATAACACACAATTTTTATATTTTCTCCATATAGGAATTTGTGCAAAAGAATTTCTTGGTGTAAATTTGGAAAAATAAATGTCGCAAGAAAATAATTGAAAATGAAGTTTTCAAGAAATTAGGAAAATTGGATCAAGAAAATAACAAAGATCACAAGTGCAGCTTGTTAGTTGGGTATTTTTTTGTTGTAGTTTTCCAAAACTTGTAGAATTGTTATTTGCAACAATAGTTGGTGGTTCATTATTATAAGTGCCATTTTTGTGCTGTTGTTTCTTGTATGAGGTGCAACATGCTAACTAAAAAGTCGAGAATAAAATGTTTATGCAAAAGAAAGCGAAAGCTTCGTTAAAAAATCCCACAGAAAACCCAACCGGGTAATTTCGATGTTCATAAAAATCGGTAACACTCCAGTACATTTTTATAAAAATCTATTATGGGATATTTTAAACAGCCAGAGATCATGGGAATGACATTGAATCAATTAAACAAGGGATGAATGAATATAAATTAAATACGATACGAGTTCATATTAAATTTAGCATTAATTGAAATTAAATGAATCCATTCGAATTTTCATAAATTTCGAGATAATTAATTTAGAATGAAGTTTTTGAATTTTTTTTTGTTAATTACCATGTTCCGATAAATTCCAATTATGAATGATACGAAAATCTCCAATTTGATTTTTTTTTCAAGTACTACATGCAGTGATATTTTTTGTGAGACAAAAAGTGGCTGAATAAATTGTATCTCAATTCGAACAGATGTAAAAGCACATTTTTTAATTATATTCCGGCGTGGGATTAATATTCGAATTTTAATTGTCGAAACTTTGTTGCAAACAATGCTCCAATGAATATAAAAAAATTCTACACAAACATGTGGAATATTTTAGAAACTTTTATGGAATTGGAATATTTTATATATTTAACTAATTTATTTTATTTTTAAAACTATTATATTTTCCAAAAATCTCCAAATAATGGGTGACAAAAATTAATGAAAAAGTAACAGTTCCTTTTATAAACAGTTTTTGTTTTTCATTAAAATTGCCATTATCCGGAAAAGATTTCCCTCTTTTTATTATCAGTCACTTTTTTTCTCGATGTTTACCGAAAACTAATAACCGCTAATAAAATTGCATGCATGAAGAATGAAGTAGAGTAAGTAAAAGTATTTTTTGATTTCTGAAAACCTTATTCTTTGGTCCCACGACTACCATCATCTTCTGCAAAAATTGAGTTACGGCGCCTGTGTATGGGAATAATTAAAATTAAAGAAAAACGAAACTAATAATTAAATTCTTTTTTTTATAAATAGCCAATATATATAATATATATCTGATTTCGTTGAATGTAAAATTGAACGAGAATTAAAATCTTTCAAGAAAAATATATAAAATACAGCAGATAAAAATAAAAAAGTAAAAGAAAAAATAAACCTGCTCATTGGCGTTTCTAAACTCACCGACTCCTTCCAAGAAGAATTTGGGCTTATTTTTCCACGCTATAAATGCAAAATATACTGGTACCGAGGATGCTATCATTAAACAACCGTATCCTGGAACGATAAAGAAAATATATGTATATCGAAGAAAAATCACAGGAAATCTTTGATTTGGGAGGAAAAAAATAAATAATGTTTAAAAAAAATTCGTTGCTCCAATTTTTCAAAAGTTATTTTTCGCGAAATCATTCTCCTACGTAAT
Source organism: Gasteruption jaculator (assembly GCA_949825005.1). Taxonomy (NCBI): domain Eukaryota; kingdom Metazoa; phylum Arthropoda; class Insecta; order Hymenoptera; family Gasteruptiidae; genus Gasteruption; species Gasteruption jaculator. Next base: position 343,650 of record OX463761.1, read on the forward strand.
AATAATAATAATAATAATAATAATAATAATAAAATAAAAATAATAGTAATTATAATAGTGTATTAATTTTTGCAGATAAAATTTTTTAAAAATTTTATTCCACCTTAGAGCCAAAAAAAATTCCCATAGGAGGTAGAATTATTTTTCTGCTTACCTGTTTCCACCGGACTGGCATACATAGGTACAATAGTAACGAACAGCGTGGCGATGATATAAACAACCGGGAATGTTAAGTTGACTTTTATGGGTCTTGGAAGATTCGGTTGGGCCCACCTGAGCCATGGCACGCATAAAACTGAAGCCCCTATGCTCAACTGCAAAAACAAAATATCGTATTTAGGGAAATTTACAAAAAAATTGCTAAAAAAAATATCTTCAGCTATATTTATATTTTTTTAATTATATTTTTTTAATTTTTATTATCATATATTTTGTATTATATTATTTATTAACATATTCTTGTAATATTTATATTTGTATTAAAAAAAAAGGCTTGTAAAAATAAATTTTGAGGTGAATAGCTTTTTATGAGAATCGGATATTCTTTTCTTCGAGAAACACGCGACTGACAATGAGACGAGAAAAGATGGTTTTTTACCCAGGTAGCGAATCCCACGTAGTTGATAAGGGCGAAAATGTCGGAGGAGCATAGATACAGCATCGATAAAAGCGCCTGTAAAGAGAAGAAGAAAAAAAAAACGTAATAAGGAAAAAAAAAGAAATCGAAGTTCAGATTGAGACCCTTATTTCTCGTCCATCCCCATTTTTCCTCATTTAGAAAGTAAAGCAATTTCCAAGGAAAAAGCTTTTTGCCATCGATTGATTCTTTCAATCTGGCAAAGGAAGGCAGGAAGAAGTAGGTAAGCTCAAGAAAGATTGTCCCTTTGTTCTAAAATGTTTACTTCCCTCCTTTTCATAAATTTTCCTCGGTTTTTCTTGCCAACGAAGGGAATAAGTACGATTATAAAGTGGAAATTCCAAGAGTATTTATTCCCCAAGGAAGAAATCATTACTCGTGTCTTACAAAAAATATAATCTACCCCCTTTTTTTTTTTAAATAGATTCCCTCCGAACACTGAAGGAAATTAATGCCAAAAACAAAAAAAAATTATTTTCTGGAATTAGTGATCAACCACATTTTGAAATCCTTGAATTTGTAATTGAAAAATGATTTTCTGGAATTATTGATCACTCACATTTTGAAATCCTTGAATTTGTAATTGAAAAATGATTTTCTGGAATTATTGATTACCCACATTTTCGAAATCCTTGAATTTGTAATTTAACATTAGTTTCTTTTGCAAGAAGGGAGATAAAAATATTTAAAAAGGGGGTAAAATTAAAAAAGGGGAGGTTCCAAGAATATTTATTGCCCTGGAAAATGAATTGTTGTAGAGAAATAATTGTAATTTGAACATTTTTTAAAATTTTCATACCATGCAAATAACAGCAGGCGCTGGAGTGAGTCTGGAGACTTGTATCATCGTCAAAATTTCTGGCATCTGTCCCTCGCAGGCTCCGGCATAGAATAATCTCGAAGACGTCAAGAGAATGCCATTGACTGCCCCAAATGTTGACAATGCAACGAATACTGGAATGGTCCATGCCATCACTCCGAATAATCGATTAGCGAATGACTGGAATAATGAAGAAATAAGAAATTATTGTTTGAAATAACAAATTATTATGTTAAATATTAACACCAATTTTATCTTCAAAAGTTGAGTAACAAGAAAATTAGGTGAGAAGAGAAACAAAAATGGGTTTTGCTAATGATAGATTTTTTTAAATTTTTTAAATTTAAAAATTTTTTATACTAACAACAGCAACGGCTTCGCTTCCCAGCACTTCGACGGGACTTAAAGTTGTGTAAAATGCCATGTTTGTGAAGACGTAAACGACTGTTACAAGAGTACAAGAAATTCCAATGGCCAATGGCAAGTTCCTGTTGGCACATTTTACAAAAATTCATATTACAATTTTATTTGGTATCATTTTAAATATATTTTTTAACCCAAAGCCAATAAAAAAATTATCTTATAATATTTTTTAATAGAAATTTTAATTTTAATTTTAATTTAAAGTTTCTTTTTCCTCGAAAATAACTGAAACTGATTTTTTATAAAAAGATATAAATTCTGAAAATTATAAAGGCACGTTAGTTTGTGATTTTAAAAATAAATGAGTTACCTGACGGGGTCTTTAAGTTCCTCAATAATGAAATTCAGGTAATTCCATCCATTGTAAGCAAACAGTCCAGAGTAAAAGCTCAAAGCTATCGACGTTACTTCGGTATTTGTATTATCAAACGTGAAGTGCTTTGTATGACCTGGAAAAAAAAATAAAAAAGTACATATATATTTATATTATTATTTATAATATTTACATTATTGGTATTATTCAAGCTCCAGTCGATGTACTTATTTTTATAGGAAACTTTCAAAATTTGTAATTATTAAAATTACACGAACCTTATTTACTGGATTTTTTTTAATGCGATAGGACAAAAATCAGAAAAAATAAACACATAAATATTAGCAATTATGCAACCGAGTTTAAATGAATAATTAAAAAAAAAATCCTTCTAACAAAAGTACCACGAAGAAAAAAAAAGAAAAAGAAAAAAGAAGTCTACAATTTCTTGAAAATTGGATAATGACCTCAATTAAAATTAATGAACATTTCTTTTTTTTTTAAATTCCCCACACGTATAAACTAATTTAAAAAATTTTCTAAATACAATAATCCTCATTTACAGAAATTTTTTTTCTCAGGGATGGGAGTGTAAATACCGAAATTTCTTCATTTGGAATACAAATTACCAATTATGTAACCGAGTTTTAAAAAAAATAAATAAATATTTGCAATTACCCCGCAATGAAATTTCTCTAATTCTTCAATGTTGCATTGAAATATCGCGTTCTCTTACATATTTTCCCCTTCGATACCTCGACAAATAATATCATGAAAGAAAAAGGAAGGAGTCTCGAGTTTCTTGAGACCGAATAATGATCTCAATTAAAGCTTATTCTTTGAGAACCGGTAGACGAAGTTGAATTGTAGGCATTTAACCCACCTTTTTGATTGAACAAATTGCTCCGTCCGGTACTAAAGCTTGAAAAAGACAGTATTGCAAATCTCACGTCGCTATATAATTTTGCTATTTTACACGCAAGGATGTACGTAGGAGTCTTTTGACAATAATGTCACACACGATACTCCCATTTTTTTTTTTTATTTTTTTTTATTTACCCATTGCCTCTCGATTCGCAATTTTCTATAGATTCAGGTACATTGTGCCGGTACGTAGAGAAATTCTATAATATCGCGTTGACAACTCGGGAAATGAGAGAATGAAAGAAATTCTTCGTAGAAACTGAAAGAGTGACGCCGAGGATCGAGAATATTTTTTTTTTTATCATTTTTCCCACCTCGTCGTGGGAAATTCTTTCCACCTTTTTTCCTACAAAGTGTCGATGACTCAGGAATCGATAACAATGATAGGAAAAGTTACTTAAAAAATCAATAAGAATGCCATCCTTCGGTATCTGATGCACTTGAAAGTGGTTTCCATTTGAAATATCAAATTTTTAATATTTTTTTTTCTGATAATCTTTTTTTGCAATAACGTAAAAATGTTTTGTAACTTTAGATTTATCGGTTTTCGTTTTGTAACATTTTTAGAATAATGTTTCACTCGTTTTTGTAAGTAAAAAAAAATAAATAATTCAAATTTTATGAATCAAATTGGATCAATGAAAAATAAATTAAATATAAATGTTATTCTTGGTTCCTTCAATTAATTAATTGAATTAATTACAAGAATTGTGATTTTCGAATTTATTGACAAAGTATTAGGTCGGTGCATAATTAATGACGACTTTTTTGCAGGATTCCTTTGAAATTAATCGTCGTTAATTATACACCAACTATTTATCCATAGAATCTATTAAAAATCCACAACCACCCCGTTTTGCCCCATGGTCGCCCATTTGGGGGTTTCCTTCGCCCCCGAGGGGCCACAAAACATGGCAATTTACCAAAATACGAGCGGCTGCTTTCATGGGGGTCAGTTATGGGGTTGCAAGAGCACTAAAAATTCTAAAATCGAGCTTTGGCCGTTACCAATTTCACGACACACGATCCAGTGACGACAAAAGTTCGTTATAAACGATATCGACGTGAACGAAGTTACGTAAAGGTCCACGCCAAGGTGGGAGTACAGCATCCGGGCTCCGCAAAGGGGATAGAGGCCTTATAACGGAAGTCGCTGTACCGGTACTTTTCGTTAAGGTCGAAAAAAAATTATAGATTTTGTATATATTTTATTTCTGGTCTTAAAAAATTTACTAAGTACCGAAGTACCGAAGTACGAAGTATTGGGTTGGTGCATAATTAATGACGATTTCTTTGCAGGATCGCATTGAAATTAATCGTCGTTAATTATACGCCGATTATTTCTACACAGAACTAATTTTTTATTTGAATGAGAAAAATTTTAGAAGAGTTCAGAATTTTTACTTTTAATAGAAAAATACCGATTTCTGGAATTATCAGAAACATTTGGACCAACGCAAAGGATTCAAAAAAATATACGGAGTGTAACTTTAGAAACCGGAAAGGTTCCAGGTCATTACCCGCGGGTAAGAGAACCGTTGGCCTGCTCTAAAATTGATCGATAGGCAAATCGGTTGTTCCGATACGACAACGGAGCAATTATTTTCTTGTGATTCCCTCCCTTTGTCTCCCTCGTCTACTTTGGATCTAAAAAGATCTTGGAAGTGTACGTATACCCGCTAATCGAGAAATCGGTTACATGGAGCCTTGTATGACTTTCGAATGAATCAGCGAGAAACGTTACCTGGGTGTACCATGACAATGTAATTTGTACGGCGTAACAAATTGAAAGTAATAAATAATCCGTCTCTATTATTTAGAAACAAAAAATTCAGGGTATCTGGGGCAAGTATACGATGTATCGCGCTTTCTTTGAAGAGCAAAGAACGAGAAGTCCAATTTTCAATGAATTGTTTCAATTATTAGGTGGTGTCATAAGTAACTTCCGATTTTTTACCAGATATCCATAGCTTGCGTCGGAAGTTATTTATGACTCGACCCAATATTTCAATTGAAATTATTTCAAATATTAATTTTAATTGAAATAATTTTAATTTCCAATTTTTTTCCAATTTTCTATTAAAATAGAATCATTCAATTTTACCCCATTTAATTTCCATCCAAGACCTCATATTTTATTCTATCGGAATATCGATTCCAAAAATTCATGGAATATCCTTTTTTATCTTAAATTCTATTTTACCCTATTTTAATAAAATATTAAAATAAAGATATTGTCAAAAAAAAAGAGTACCACCATTTTGTTCTAATTTTCCATAAAAATAGGATCAAAATATTAAAATATTATATACAATATTTTAATATTAAAATATTAACTATAGCTATTTATTTATATCCATTTATCCTAAAAAAAGGCAGAAACTGGAAAGAAAAATATCATTGGGTTATTCAAAATGGGCGAATTCCACACGATTATCTTTTTTTTTCTTCTCAACCTTCCTTGTAAAATAATAACTTATTTCCAATCCGGGGGGATAATACGAGTTGCATAATTGCTGAATATCATAATACGGGACGCGTGCTCCACGTGCATGGAATTAACACTAAACCTGCCGTGACGTCACCAAGTCATTTAAAATACGTGTAAAAAAAAAAAGGTCATTTAACCTCTCATGGTAGGTTTGGTGTTAAAGGGGGAAACAAAAACAAAAATTAATACCCCAATCACGACCCAGAATCCGGTCGATGCCAGCGAATCTCAAAAAAAAAAAATAATAATAATAATAAAAAAAAATCCTGGAAGGGAAACAATCGGAACCGAAGATTAATTGTAACAATTTGATAAAAAAGAGGGATCTCTCACCAGTACAAAGTTGATAAGCACCGGCGATGATGATGATGAATAACGCGAGAAGTTTAGCGTAAGTGAAGACATCTTGAACTCTCGTAGCCCATTTAACGTCCCAACAATTGATAAAGGCCAAAATGACTGCAACAAAAGAAACGACATGTGCGTGTATGAGTGTGTGTGTGTGGATATTATGAATTAATTTAATCGTTAGCATTATTATTATTATTATTAAAGCATTTCTTGTCATCAATTATCTCATAATGTTCATCCGGACCCTCCTTGCCCGCGGGAACCGCACGAAACCGGGTACCCTAGCGTTGCCAGACGTAGGGTAATTTCTGTAAATGGATATTCTTTACAATTCTGTGCACACTCGGCCACCCGTACGCTATAAAAATTACCCTACGCCCGGCAACGCCCCCGGGAAGGCATTATTTCCATTTCAAAGGAGCTGCTGCTGCTGCTCTTCTTTGACTTCGAATCGGCCGTCGTGGCTGCCAAGTCAACAGCCAACCGGCAATTCTCTCCTTCTATTGTAATCAAATGTAATCTAATAACTTAACAACTGCGTCGGACTAACAAACAACAGCAGCATAATTTGCCCGAACGTGCGCTTCGTCTCTCGACACCGACGGTTCTTTCAAGAAACGTTGTTCGTGAACTCTCCAAGAAGAAGACACGCGATGAAGGAACCGAAGGGACCCGAGCGAGAAGAAAAATCAGGAACGCGCATTGCTCTTACGATATTCCAACAGATATTGCATCAGACGCATCCCATAACAATTTTTTCTTTTTTTTTCTTTTTCCATTCTTATTCTCTTCTCTCTCTTTTTTTTGCGACATTCTTTTTTCAATAGTTTTCCTCTTCGGAACTTGCTGATTATCGCACCGGTCTCTCCATTGCACATGTACATACTTTAAAACCCTAGCCGTGGAATCGGTTGGACGATGGTATCGAATTTTGTTTTTTTTCTTTATTTATTGTTACTTACGCACATTCCCCGAACGCTACGAAAATGTGCGGCGACCAGCGAGAAAAATTCACGCCACGAGGTGTTGCACTTCGCGCAAGTAATTAGGATAATTGTGATTACAGGAATTATTTTGTGTCGTTGGAGACGGTATGCGATCGATCGTGGCCGTACCGATCACCACTTGGATGCGTGACAATATTCTGATTTATTGTGATTTCACCGCTCGTTTTCTCATTTTTTTTTCAGTGGGATTTTGAAAAAATACCAATTCCAGCAAAAATTTATATTTCTGCTGGAATTTGCTGGATTCCTTTTTTTTTAGTTTCAATTCCTAGAGTCTAAAAAGTAGGATTTTTGAAAAAATACCAATTCCAGCAAAAATTCATATTTCTACTGGAATTTGCTGGATTCCTTTTTTTTTATTTTTAATTCCTAGACTCTAAAAAGTAGGATTTTGGAAAAATCCTAATTGTAGCCAAATTCCTGAAATTCCGATAATTTTATTATTCGATAAAATTCATTATTAGTTATATTATTTTACATACATTTTTATATAACCTTTTTTTTACTATATTTTGGAATCGGTCGTTACAAAAAAAAATTCACAATAATCTTGAACAATTGAAACCTGGTTAAAAATTCATGGAACACTTATATCGGCCGATTTGAAACTAATTAACGAATTGGACGTATGTGTATGAGATCCGAAAGTCATATGACGACATAGGGGGTTAATTTAAAAATATTCGAAAGGTCAGTTCTGTCCGACCATTAATTCGATGACGAAAATCCGAGGAGATCTTGCGAGAGAATTTTTATTAACGTACCAGGTTAGAAGGTTCATTATTGTTAATATATTTACAGACAGATTAGATACATATTCTTTTTTTTTCATCCTCATCCGTTTTTTGCGACAACCACGACGGTGGTTAAAAAATCAAATCGAGTTCCAGGATAATGGCATTATTATTTTTTTTTATCAATTGGCTGTGGTTTGGCGAAAATAGTTTTGAAATGGATTTTTCTCGACAATAACCACATGTTGCTCGGATCAATTCCTCTGTGGTAAACCAAGGAGACGTCAATAAGGTGATACTCTGGATATCGAGTGTAATCTCCCGAAGTCGATGTGTTACAGGGGAAATGGTTTTGCAAAGATTTAATAAACATCCAGAAAAATGTCGAGTCCAAGGGATGTCCTATGTCGCATAAATTTGCACAGGAGCGAATTTCGTAAAAACGGATCGCATTAAAAGTGTATAAAAAAAATAGCTTTGGTTTTTCATTTTTGCAAAGATTCGAATTTTTTTTACTGAAATTTGTCGAGATACAAATTTTCCAATATTTATCAACTGTCAGAACTTTTTTTTTATCTCTGTGGGAATTTTTCTTTTGTTCCTTTTTTAGTAAGCTACTAATAAACATATTTCCGTCGAATAATGAGGAATGTGTATCTCTTCCAGAATGACTCTGCATTCAAACTTGTCTCAATTAAGACTAAATTACTGCCTAGCTTGTCTATCTATAAATCTGAAATTTGATAAAAGATGTCTATCATCGTTCGCTATCTCTGATTAGCATAAACAGGAAGAGAAAAGTACAAGCAAGGAAAAAAGACGTTTGGTATCGCGTCATAAATCAATTTCCTGAGGAAAATGCATTTTACTGCACTTTCCATAAATGCGAAATTTAATTCTATTTATTATTTGATTAATTATCACTCGATCTTTCCTAATTAATTAGGTAAATTCGCAGTTTTTCTTATACAAGAAAATGATCTTTTAATTTAATCCGAATGTATTGCGTTGGTGCATAATTAACGTCGATTATTTTTGGGTCTTCTTTTTTCAAAGCAACAATCATGCGCCGACCTCCTAATCTTTTGCAAATATTATTTTTTCACGATTTGAAACGGAAGTAACGGGAAATTATTTATTCGCGAATAAATAAAGAAAGTTGCGAAAGTCTTGTAAATTTTAATAAAATCGTATTTCGAGTCGATACCGATCTTCAAATGATTTCCACTCGAAGAAAATGAGAAACGCGTGGCCTCGCATTTGAATATGATAGATGGGGTACACCATAATGCCACCAACGTGATAATAATAATTAATGAGGCTGTTCATTGAGTCTAGTAGAATTTGATTAAGAGCAAGATTGATTCGCTTGCATCTTTGCCGATGGAAAAGCACATGTGAAAGTGCGAAAATTCTCCAAGCGATTACATACTTAGCACCCGCGTGAATGCGAGGTAATTAATCTACCATTCCTCTTGCAAATCTTCTTTATGATATTATTGTGTTTGTAAATGTGTTTATTCTATATATGATATCTATAAAAAGGAAGTAAGAATAGCTTGGAAGGGAATGGCATTTCGCGAAGCTCCACAAGTAAAGGCACTTGTCCGATTTTCTGACGTAACCCAGCAGTTGTTAATTTACATGGGTTTTATCAATAAATTAATAATTTAATACTTCCATCACTTCATTTTTATAGTTTTTCTTAAATCGCCATATTTATTATCATTATTATCATTATTATGATCATCATTATTATCATTATTATTATTATTATTATTATCATCATTATCATTATCATTACTATCATTATTATCATTATCATTACTATCATTATTGTCATTATCATTATTATCATTATTGTCATTGTCATTGTCATTGTCATTGTCATTGTCATTGTCATTGTCATTGCCATTGCCATTGCCATTGCCATTGCCATTGCCATTGCCATTGCCATTGCCATTGTCACTGTCACTGTCACTGTCACTGTCATTGTCACTGTCATTGTCATTGTCATTGTCATTGTCATTATCATTATCATTATCATCATTATCATCACTATCATCACTATCATCACTATCATTATCATTATCATTATTATCATTATTGTCATTATTGTCATTATTGTCATTATTATCATTATTATCATTATTATCATTATTATTATTATTATTATTATTAGTAGTAGTAGTAGTAGTAGTAGTAGTATTATAGTATTTATTTATTAGGTAACTACTAAAATTTAGAAAATCACCCAGCAAATTGTAAATTTCCATGAAACCTTGGAATAAAAATGAGAAGAAAAAAAATTTACAACTCACAGATGCAACAAGCCGCCAATATCCTGGCGGCGTCGTCGGGTGGAGTACAATCGGGAAACACCGGTTTCAAGACGTAAACGCTGAACGTCAGAGCGACGATAGCTTGACTGCACGGTCTCACTATCATACACTCGATCCAAAGCCTGACGAAAGCCATGAAAGGTCCAAAAGTTTCCATTATGTAGGCATAATCTGCACCGGATCTTCGTATCATACATCCCAGTTCCGCGTAGCAATATGCCCCTACCTGAAACAAAATTGAAAATTCCATTTCAATCATTTTTATTTTATTTCCCCATAGATACAAAATTAACGACTTTTCTTGTGCTACGGTTCCTCCCCTTCCCCGACCCGGAACGAGGAAAAAATGTATTTAAACAAACAAAAAATTCACGTACCATGGAAAACAATCCAGAGGCGGTCCAGACCAAAAGACTGGCGTTGACACTCCCCGTGTACTTGAGGACTCCCGTAGGGCTCACAAAGATTCCGGATCCGATGATGGACCCGACAATGACGGTCACTCCATTCAACAGGGACATTTTTGCCTCCAATTTGATTTCGTCCCCGCCGTCGCCATTCGTAGGAATTGGGTCGTACGGTCCTTTTTCTCCATCCTTGAGGCTTCCTTTTATACTTCCCGACATATTTTCGCCTTTGTGAATCTACCGCAGTCTGCTTTTGTCAATTTTCCGTCTGGAACATTTACTGCTACTGCTGAAAAAAAAAACAAATTTTCTCTTTGCATACTTCCTACCGGAAAAATGTCGCTAATTACAGGTGTAATTTCAATGGAAAAAAATCCGCCTCTAGAAAATTTGGAATTTAATTTTTGTATATAAAAACTTTGTTATTTAATTTATCGTGGGTGTGAGAAAAATTGCAAAATTCCAGGAAATGCTATTTGGGTTATATGATACTGTTTATATTTATTTACTACATATTTATAATTATTATTGCTACAAAAGTTATTGCAAAAGAGGGAACGTTCTCGTTAAAAAGGTGACACTAATTATTATTCAAATAATTGATGGATAACAAATATTTCAAAAATATTATTGAGCAAATTATTTAATAATTAACGCAAAAAATTTCATTCATGCTTCAATTATTATCATTATTATATTTCAATTATATTTCAATTGAAATATAATTGAAAGTTGTAATGATGTTGAAAATTATTAATGCCAATTAATATCGATATTCTTGAACCAATACCAATTATTCGTCATCAATGAAGCTGTATTAGGCTTTAGGATAAATTATCACCACTGGCGGTGATCCATCATTGCAGTGCACAACCCAATTGTTTAAATGATGACGGCTATTGGCTCAATAGCATTGCGATTGATGCAAAGTGGTATTACTATTAATTCGATAGTTCGCTTGATAGTGCCATTACCCACCAATCGAAACTTCCTTCTTACCGTTGGTCCGACTAATTAATTAATTATGCAAAAATACCGGTATGCCGAGGCAACATTTGACGTAATCTCTTCCCTGGCCGATACAGAACCGCTCAAATCCGACAAAATTGCGAAGACTAAGTGGCAGAGTATATATATATATATATCTTTTTTTTTCAAATCTTTGAGTGGAATTGATTGATAAGCAATTTTCCAATGACAAATTGAGACGCAATGAAACGCATTGAATTTATGATTTGCTATTATTTGAGGCTGATTGAAGTTTCGTTGAAGTTATAATGCTATTGATTGAAATAGTAGTACCCTCTTTTATTTGCCAACTTGCATTCTTACAGCTTCAGTTCACTGGTTGTATGTTGAACGTTCTCAAACCCCTCAGCTGCAGTGGATTTTCGAAAAAGGGGTGCTTGGAATTTAGGAGATATTTGGAATTCCTCTTCTTATGAAGAATTTCTTCATTAGAGGACCTTATTCGAGTTTTCTCGAAGGCTTTGGGTAAGAAAGTTGATTTACAACTTCTACATTGCAAGGATTCATTATTTATTAAGTAAAACTACTTTATTTTGGTGGCAACATTGCATAATTATTGATGGTTTTATTATATTTCCTGTGATGAATTAAATAATTATTTTTTATAGTATTTAAAGGATATAGCATCGACTAAACATGAGTTAAATGAATATTAAAAAATTCTCCAGTCGAGAATGGAAGAAAAAAATGTATGAAAAATGGAATTTATGAATATTGTAATTATTTGAATCCTAATCGGTTTCAATATTTTTCAAATTTATACGATATTTTAATGGTAGCAATTGTTTCCAAAAATCTTTTCCCTTAAATTCATGGAAATGTTATATCAGTTTAAAATTTCCTGCAGTTTAAACATTACTCCTTTTTTTTCATCATATTTCATAATTTTTTTCTTAATTCCAATTTTACATCCTTTCATATTTTCAGTAGAACCCATACAGGAGTAATTTGACAAACTTTTACGTGCAAGAACTTTGCAACTAACAGGTCTCAAGTATAAATAATAAATATTGGAAAACTGCATCATCTAAATCCAGGTTAAGCTTTGAATTGACTATTTAACAAAAAGGTGCAATTGCATTTTCCTGGTGCACCAATCTATAAAAATGCAGAAACCTCTATGATCCATAACTTTCCATCATTAAAAAATTTTTCTAAACTTTCCTACAAATTCCTATGAAATTTATCCTCCTTGGAAATCGCTCTCCTCCAGTTTCAGATCAGAAAAAATTCAGGGAAACTCATTATCGCCAAGTTTGCAATTCAAAAATTTGCTGCAATAGTGCAGAAATATGCTGGTGACGATTTCAATAGCATTGTTGCACCACTCATGTGCCAAGAATGCCAGTCTATGATATTTCTTTCGATTTTTTTGTCGTTCCCGGACTTTTTGCAAAAATTCTGAGGAAATCGGATTGATAAAATAAAAAAAGGAAATATTTAATCAATGCATTCCTAGGAACGAATGTCGCAATTGCTTGCCCTCAAAATCTGACAATAAATCGTATTCGGAAACTCTCGTAGGTTGTTGCATCATACACTTTTTTCCCTTCCTGTGAAGGAAACTTTTTCAGTATGACTAACGGAGAAACTAATTCCAGTGCGCTGAGGCTGATGAAAATGTATAAATTAATTAACAAAAAAAAATTTTTCAACTATTATTTTGCAAATTATTGGAATTTCAAATAATTCCGAAAACAAAGAAAAATGTCGGTAATTTGTATTTAATATTATTATTATCATAAAAATGGACGCAGGAGAAAATTAGTAATAAAAAATCTTTTACAAAATCTATTAAATTAAAAAATTTTTTAAATAATTTATTGCAAATTTTTCGACTTTCGAATAATTCGGGGAAAAATTGGAAAACGTAGCTACTATTTCATTTTTTCTTTCCAGTATGAAAATTCCGGGAAATTGAAACCTGAAAATATTCATGGAATTTATGAAAAAATGGAACAAATATTTTTTGCAAATTATTTTCGTAACGAAAAAAAAAAATGTAAAATTTGAATACACCTTCAATCTTTGGTAATTGAAGTTCGTTTGCCCATTGCATCCGGCTTTTATTGATCTTCAAAGCTACCGTAGACGCCCTCGAGGAGAGACGAACTGTACTTAAGGGTGAGAATAGACTGTAAGGGATGAAAATATGCGACTCGAGTGGAGCTTGCAATGAAAAAGCGTAAAAGGAGTCGGTTTCAATAACAGGAGAAAGTTTAAACAACAAACTGAAACACGATAACGTTTGCATTGACAAATACCGTCTAAGGTTTCCCTTCTTCCAGCTTTCCTAGAGAAAGGTACCCTTGATTTATTTTTATTTTATGCCTCGTATCCACCTTTTATAGAAAATTCAATGAAACTGCGAAAGAGAAAGGGGAGAAAAATGGTACCGATTTCAATTGCAAATTTTTTTTCCCAGTTTTCTTACTTTCAGAAAAATAAATTAAATAATTGAACAAAAAATCAATAATGGGTCAAAAAATGAAATGAAAGCTTAAAATTTTCTAGAGTTTACCAAAATTTCGAAAAAAGGAATTAAAAAGGGGTGTGAAAGTGCAAATAAAAAATTGTTTTCCACTGATCACTAATTTTGCAAAATTCTGAGAATCTTGAAATTTGAAGTACTTGAAATTTCAACTAAAATTGGAGAATTCAATTTTTTATGGGAATAATATTTTTCCCCATAATAATTTGATGTTTTTTTTTATTAAAAAACAAAGGAGTAAAAATTGGAATTATTGAAAAACATGGAATTGCTGTTTTTGGTGAACGAAGCCTGTATTTTTTTAACCGTTAATTTTTGTTCGAGATGCACCCTGCAACTGCATCCTACCGGGGGTTAAAAAGGGATGGAAAATAAGTAACGCGGGTAGTTCGTCTAGGGGTAAGTGTTCTTTGCCGAATACGATGGCGTGGATACTCGGCGTTACTGGAAAAAAAATCAATAGTAGCCACGTGGGTTTCTGCAGGACTTCCCAGTGGCAGTTACTAATTTTATGCCGCTCTTTTTCTTTTTTCTTCCATTATTTTCAGGTACCGAAATCATCCAAGTTATTTTTCACACAAAAAAATGCCATTTACTACTTTTTCCATTAATTTCTATTAACAAGAGATGGTTAATTGGAGATTAATTGCACTAATTTGCACTAATTAACAATTTCAACGAATTTCCTATTTTTAATAAATAAAATACAAAATTGGAACTGTGAAATTTTAGTATTCTACTATTCCATTATTTTATAATAACAAAAATCGCATCAGAGATTTTATTATTCTCAAAATAAAATATCGAAAAATCCGGGAAATTCTTGGGCACCATGAAAATTCGTGAATTTAAATTTTTTTTATCGAGGAATCCATAGTTAATTTGCTCACGCGTGGCGAACAATTAATTTTGTATAATTTATTAAAATTTTATATAAAATTATTTCCGGGTGCCAATATAAAAGAATACGGAATCGAAAGAAAACGGAAATTAATCAACAAATGCATGGTTTTTATATTAAATAAGAGAATAATTAATTTTTTTA
The DNA here is from genome assembly GCA_949825005.1 of Gasteruption jaculator. NCBI lineage: Eukaryota > Metazoa > Arthropoda > Insecta > Hymenoptera > Gasteruptiidae > Gasteruption > Gasteruption jaculator. The sequence continues at coordinate 358,664 of OX463761.1, forward strand.
TAATTTATTCTACATTTATATAATTAATTTTGAAATTGAGATAGAAAAAATGTAGCTCCAATTTCAAATAAAAAATTGTATCGTATCGCAATTCACTTCCAGATGAAATTGCTAACGTATTTTCCAGTTGAACCAATTTCCTGCACTTAAATCACACTAGATCAGTGACTCACAAAATTTAATTGATACTTTGAAAGGAACGTTACCGACCACGTGCAATTTTATATCTACAAAGTTCATAGGCGAGGTGACAAGAAAATGGGACGTCCCCTGAGTTGTTTCAATTCTTTGAAAATTCACAATTAACTTCATTTTCTGTTAAGCGATAATTAGTTTCCTCTTAGATAATTCATTTTCTTCCTACAAAAATTCCCCACAATTTCTGGCTGTGAGTCGGCGATATTCCACTTCCAAAATAATATGCAATAATAAAATGGAAAGAGTCGCTCGCCTTGGGGCAATATGTTACTTTTTCAGAGAAGTTCTCGAGCAATTTCGGAACTCGCAAGATCCAAAGTAGAAAGTCGAATAGATTATTAACGATGGATCAAAAATGATATTGTATTTTGAAGAAATATCCCAGATTTAAAATTCTAGGCTATAAAAAATATGTAACAAAAATATATTTCAACATTTTTTTTCTAAGTACAGGCTCCAAATGAAATTGAGAATTAATTATATTTATAATTGTTTGTATTAATAATGATTAATAATGATAATATATTAAATTTATAATTGACAATGACAAAGAAAATAAAAAATTGAACCTATTAAAAAATTAAGATCTTGTAAAAGATTTTGTATCATAAAAATAAATTGATAATCACTCATTATTTCCTGAACTATTATTTCATTACGCTTTTTTGTACCGTCATTAATATTGTTACTGGATGTAAATATAATTATTTATAATAGCTATTGCTAAATAGGAACTATTGTTGTAATTTGTGTAATCGCTTCGTTAGGTGAAAACCTATTAAAAAAAAAAAGAAAAATAATTGAGGAAAGCGCTGGATTCGACACTTTGATTTACGAGGTCACCGTTGGGGTGACAACAATATTTTTCTCTAGAATTTTTTAGGTTATCTCTGACGTGAATCTTCGTACGCGCTTAGTCGATAACACGAATCTATAGGAAACGGTCTTATCCGGAGTTTATTATGAAAGCGTATGTATACAAACTAATTTAATTAGTAAACAAGCGTTTTCTTGAACGAAAAAAGTCCGAAATTCAAACAATTGGAAATATTTCTTTTTCCAATTTAAAAAATTTTAATTAAAAATTCAATTTAATTAAAAAATTCAAAATAATTGAAATTTCGAAACATTCTTGGCAGAAGGGTTACAATTGAGCGCCATAACGGTTATTTCAAATATTCAAATTAAAAAAACACTCACTTTCAAAATATAACATAAATTTCAAAAAATATACGTAATTATAAAAAGGACCGCAAAATTTTTAAGTAAAAAATGAATTTTATCCAAAATTCCTTCAATTTCAGAAACTAATAAAACCCACACTTACAATTAGAGAAAAATAAAAAAATATCAAATCTCATGCACAAAAAAATCTACTTTTATGAAATTTTTTCCAAAATAAAGAAAATACGTCATTAAAAAAAGTCGGAAAAATTGTTAATAAAGAAAAATATGAAATTTCGCTAAAGTATTCGATCGTTAGTTCAATTACGGTGACAAATGAAAAGAAAAAAAAAGGAGACTCACTTTCGAGATAATCAAAAATTTCCCAAAATTCTCGGTTCCAGCGGCGATGCCTTCTCCCTCTGTCGGATTTTCGAAGAACAAAAAAAGTCGAAAAACACCGGATATTCACATATTCAGTTAACGGTCAAAGGGGGTTGGAACCGGTCAGGGACAATTCAATGGGACAATTCAGGGACGATTCCTGGGGTAAGTGAATTTCAATTTTTCAGTTACAAAACTCAAAATTGCTGCGTTTCGAGTCGCTCTCTCTCTCTCTCTTTTTTACTTTTGACTCGCCACCGTCCCGTGCAATGGCCCAACTCCGAATGAGGCAATTCCACTGCATGCTACTACATCTTTCCTATCGCTCACCCGCCAATGGCGGAGCGCATGAGCGCCCCTTCGCCTTTTACTCCACTTTTACCGGGTCCATGCGTGTTCCGTGCCCACGGTCCACCCCGCGCCGGTTCCAATACGCGCGCACACACACACACTCACACACATGCGAGTCCCAGTGTTCCCCATGCGGGGTAGGTCCGGCTCGCGTATGTACAAGCCCCTGCGTATAGGCAAATTCCGCGCGTCTACTATCGCATTGACGTCTACTACTATTTCGCTTCGAGCAGAGCGACCGAAGAGGGGGTGGTTCCACCCCTGATTGTATCGACCAAGCATTGACTTGCCCTACTATCGTCGCTTCGGAGCCGCCAGTATCTCCGAGCCTGCTTTCTTCTCGCTTCTCGCTTCGCTCGGAGAGAGAGAAAGAGAGAGAGAGAGAGTTCTTTCGCTCATTAATAAATGTATGTACATGCCACCCACGATCTCAAAACGTCCAGATCGGGTTTTCCTGGACCATTAGATAATTGCCACCGTTCGTGGCTGCGCTTGATTTCCAGATTGACGACGGTCGACGGTTGGTGGTTGTTGATATCTTCTCGAATCGGAGCAATTTCATTTTTTTGTTCTACCATTATTTTCACAGTTATCTTTATATATGTATTGGGGAATTAATTATTGTAAACGAATTTTCAATGAAAAAGCGGAACTCTTACTAAAAAAATTCATTTTTTTTGATAATCGTAATTAGAAAAATTAAGGATACCTTCCATTTTATTCTTGAAAACTTCTGCTTCTCGATAAAAAAATTAAGTGAAAAATAATAACAATAATAACAAAGTCATTTAAAAAGCAGTTTTTTATGCAAATTTTAAATTTTGTTGAAAAAATTGTGTAGTGATATTATTTTTTTGCTCGAATAATAATAATAATAATAATAATGATGATAATAATAATAATAATAATAATAATAATAATAATAATAATAATAATAATAATAATAATAATGATAATAATAATGATGATGATGATGATGATAATAATAATAATAAAAATTACTAACTATTTATTGCCTCAAAGACGGAATTTCGCAAATGAAATTACCAAAAAAATTCACTTTGCAAAAAAAATTATTGAACAATTGGAAACTTCAAATTTTTTTTGTTTTTCCGAAAAACAAAGTAATTATACACGGTCAGTTACTGGTAGCTTCTAGCGTACCCTTTGTACCCGCAATTTACGTAAACATCCACCAGAAATTCGTCCCCCTTTCTTTTTTATTCCTCGCTTCAATTGTAAGAGGACTCGTGAAGGAACACCTGGAGGAGCACACAAGCCACTGGCTGTGCAGAAAAGGACCCTTTTTTGGCGAGGATAAAAGAAACTTGAAAAAATAAGAAAAAAAGAGAAAGAAAGAATAAAGAATAAGAATATCTTACCTCTCTTTTTCTTCGTCACCGTCATTGTCAAGGGAACCCTTTTTTGTCATCAGCTGCTTTTCTGCCTACAGGTACTACGACTTTGGTATCGAATTCCGTTGCTTGAAAACGTAAAGTGATATTGCGTCATTTTCCTTTTTTTTTTCAATTCAAAATGTGGACTCGTGTTCCTTGACACAGTTTTCGAAAATTTCTTCCAAGAAAATGTAAAAAAAAAATCCAAGAAAAACCAAACTTTTGCTTTTTTACAAAAAAACCTAAAAATTTTTCATTTTTTTAAACACAGGAAACCCAAACGATCATTGACGGAATTTTAAATGAATTATTTTCGGTTTTTTTTTCGCTTCAAAAATTTTCGTGCGAATAATTCTTCCTTTTTTTTATAATTATTTTCTAAAAAGATTTCTTTTTAAAAATCGTAGATTCTAAACAAAAAATAGATTCTTTCAATAATTATTTTCTCTTTTATAATTATTTTCCTTTTTTTTTAATAAAAATTTTTTACATTTTTCGTTTAATCTTATAAAAAGCAAAAAAATAAAAAAAATACCATATTTTGTTTTTTTTCTCGATGCAAGAAAATAACAGAAGGTTGTGCAAAATTGTACCACATAAATTCAATGAAGGTGAAAAATAAATAATAAATTTTTTCTGAAAAGCACTAAAGAGATACGTTTATCCTTCTCGGAATCTCTCCTTCCTCTCGCGTATAAAATTGTTTTTCACAAATGTAGCCTCGAGTAAAAGCAATTAATATAAGGAGAGAGAAAAAAAAAGACAATTACTCGCAATTAACGTAAAGGCTGCTTAACAATAACGTTAACGGAAATGTAATTACGCGCCATTCTTACAAATCATATGTTAATAATTCATTGAAATATTTGTTACACTTGAGTTTGCTTCGGCTCTTACTCATGAAAATACATAATTATATTTATATGTACCTTTTTTTTATATATTATTTCAAAAATTATACACAGTTTTGAAAAACCACGAAATTTCAAAGTTTTAGAAATTTTATTTTCAAAGTATTGTGGTTATTTTTCGAATAACAATTTTTTTTGTTTCTCCCTTTCTCTGCATTTATTTCCTCCAGGAATCATTATTTACAACAACCTGAGCTTAAATTTAAAAAACAAAAAAACAACATTGACATTGCGTACGTTCAAAACGAGGAAAAAATAAATTATGGTAAAATTAAATATTTCCAAGTTTCCAGAAAACTCAAATTCTCGAATTCTCGTTTTCATGAATTTAATAAGGGCGAAAAAATGTCTAGGGATTTTTTTTTTGTTGAGAACATCAAAAATATGAGGACTACGGATCTAGGCACACCTGTGAAGCCTGAATCTATTAAATTTTTATATGATATTTTTTATTTTATTATTCGTCGCTTTTTTTTATTTTTTTTTTTCTTATCATACCTCCCATTTCATTTGTTATACAAATTCGAGGTGTTCGCACAATTTCTTAAATGCAGCTTTTACAGTTTTGGGGGTAAACAAACGCAAGAAAAGTACAATGTAACGAATTATTTTCCTAACAGTCAACAAAAAATTACGCCTCACGTTTATCCTTTTTTTTCCTTACAAAAACAAAACTCTTTGATGCCATCCCTTGAAAATGAAATTTTCAAAGACAATTTTTCGTAAACTGGAATAAAACTGGCACTATTTAAAAATAATCGTAACCATGGTCAATAATAATAATAATTACCAAAGTGATACATTGAAAAGAGAAAGAAAAAAAAACGTACAATATTTTTTTTCTTCCTTTCACAACTCGAATTCATAAACGACCAGGAATAATTGCCAAGTGGATTTGTTTATCAACTAGTTTTAGCTACCATAAGTCTTAATTACTAGCTAGTTTTTTTTTATAGCAGCAAGCACACATAGTTTTTTGAAATCTCTCTCTCTCTCTCTCTTTCTTTAAAAAAAATAAATAAATAACGTCAATAAGGAAAGATTCAGATTTTGTGAATTCTTTGGTATCAGAGTCTCTTCGCTCACTTCCAATGACGGAATTTTCGTTCCTTCTTATTTTTGTCATTTTCATTTTCAAAAATAGCAAACTATTATATTTCTGTTTGTAAGATATGTAAATCTTTTTTTTTTCTTCTTCTTCCTCGCGATAAACTTCACAGTATTGCTTCATTTACATTTATAATGCATTTGTGATTGTCGATTTCTAGTAAAACTATTTGTTTCCTTTGAATTTATGGATTCTACGAACAAATGAAAATTTGATGAACCTTATCTCTCCTCGATTTTCGGAAAATCAAAAATTCGGTCCGGTCTGACCTTGAAAAAAACGATAAACAATATTTACAAAAGAAAGAAATGCAATTACGAGGTAAAAGAAAAGGAAAAAAGCAATTTCCAAAACAGAAAACCACATTTATTTTTTTCGCTCTTTTTGTTTTTCAAAAAAGAGGAAAATATGATTCGAGTCCAAATTGGTAATGTTGAGTCAATTTCAATGAATTGAAGATGACACAACCTCGTCACTGTTTTTCCTTTTCTCCGGAATTCATGCCTTCGTTCGTTCATTCACTTTCAAATTGTAAAAATCACTCAAAAAATTGTGAAAAATTATAAAGGTCTTGGTTTCGTTTTTTTTTCTGAGTAACAGGAATTGTTTATTCCGCGAAAGAAAATAATTGAAAGGTTCATCTGAAAATATAGGAACTGTAGATGAATAACATTTTTATATCATTTTTTTTAGACATCTGTTTGAAACCGAATGAAGAAAACGAATTTGTTGTCTTCATTTTTTTCGCACAATTACAATTGTTATGTAAAAATAATATTATTGACATTATTTTTAGTAACAGTATAAATAAGGAGGACCTTTTTAACGTAGAGTATATCGGAACCGAAGATTGAAGGTTTTGGGGACAATATATTTTTTTTGTTTCAAGTGTTTCCAAAAATCTGTAAAATTTGTGTTCTTTTGGAAAATGCAACTATGGAATTTCTAATTAAACAATATACTAATTTAAATAATAATATTGATTTTTTTTAAATTCAATTACTTAAATTCACTTTTTTTTGGTTCTATCTTTAAATTGGAAAAAAATATCAAAATCCTGGATATTAAATTAATTTCTGGATTTCTATTACAGAATTTTAAAAAACAAAGTAAATTTATATTTAATAGCACTATATTAAAATCGTGAAATATTAAAAATTTTCCAAAATTTCAATCTTCGGTACTTTCCAACACAAATTCAGTTACATTGCGATTGCAATTGGAACAGTAAATTCATAACACACAAATTATGAAAATTGCATCCGTTCATTTCTCTCGCATTTTTCTTTCACTTCATTTCATTCGAATTAGAATAAATTTAATTACAGAAAAACAAAAAATTTTGCAATCCTCGAAATACGAGTTTCTGACTTTTTAGAGACTTTTTGTATCTCCAAGAAAAAAAAAATTCCAAATATTACTTTTAGACGACGAATTTGTTTTTTTCAAGTTGAATGAAATTTCGAAATTTTTGCGATAGTTTCAAATAATTAATATGCAACAATTTTTTTCCCAAGACTTGCAAATTCTCACTGGTTTTCAAAACCCCTGGAACTCGTTTTTCGTATTTTTAATTCCACACTCACACCGTGACAGTGTATTACAATTAATATTTTGTTATTTTTTCCAAAATTTCGAATTTTCAAATGTCTGAGAAAAAAAAACTACAATTGCATTAATTCCAATGGAAACCAAAGCGAATCTTTCTTTTGCAAAAATACCCAAAGAAGGAGAGAACATCATTGTGTCTCTTTTTTTTTGTCCGTCCTCCTTTTCACTCAATTTCTTCGCTCTCAATTTAATACAATCTTTTATTCATTCACTCGCCTCTTAAAATAAATGAAACCTTTATCATCGGCAGTTTCTTTAACGATATGAACATTATTTACAAATCGCACTGATGCATCAGTCAAATAAATTATCAAGCTATTAAAAAAAAATGCTTCTTTTTTTTAGACGCGTGCAATCACGATATTATTCATGACGCTATAATTCATTGTTATTTTTTTTTCCTTATTTACTATTGTATATATTTATTTGTATCCTATTCGCTAACATAGGTAAAAACTAAGGTCTCTAAATATTGTTTTTGTTCTTCTAATACGTTATTCAATTAATTTCTTTTTTTTTGTTCTCCCAATCGGCATGAAAAATATTTTTTTTTTTTTCATTTCGATGTTTTGTTCTTTTGCTCTAATTTGTGAACGACGGAACCGTTTCGAAAAATCGCTAAAATTGCAATTGCAACATTAAAAATTGGTACTTGGAATCGCAAAGAAAGAGGAGGTGGTCTTAATGGCAGTAAATCTTTCTTTTTTGATAATATGTTTTTTTTTCCTTGAAATTTGGGTTTTTGGTAAACTGGACAGTCGATTTGTGGGGTTTTCAGGTACGTTTAAGCCTTTATCCATGCCTTTTTGATTTTTTATCAATTTATAAAATATAAATATTTGAATATTAAATAAATTTAATATTGAAATATTAAACTAACTCGTATAAAGTAAATTTATGCACTTTCAAGTATGGGGATTGTACGTATGGATTTTACAAGCTACGAATTACAAAAATTGCAATTTTTTTTGTTGTGCGATAATTTTTGTAAAAAAAAATGTCAACGTGAGGCAGTGCGAGTGAAAATGAATAAAATACTACAACCTATCACTAAATTAACGTGTCATTTGTGGTATAAATAAACAGTCTCATAGAATTAAATTTGCTAATATAAAAAAAAGCAAGCGGCCAAAGGAGCATGTGACGTTTTCGAAATTTTTGATAAAAAATCAGCAAGACCAAAAATAATTAAGCTTGTTCGGGTGAGAAGGTGAGTTAATACTGAAATTAATAAAAAAAAGAAAAAAAAAGGAGGAGGACAATTTCCGTCTCGATAACTTTCCCGAAATTTTCAAATACATACTCGAATTCCAATTACCACTTTTTACGTTTTGCCTAAAAGTTTCTAAAAAACTTGTTTTTTTCCTAATGAAAATTCTCCCTATTCAAGAGAACAACCTGGTTCATTGGTTTTTTTTTGTTTCTGCCATTTTACAGAACTATACAATTTTCTTATCACAGTGTACGATAATTCATGATATAAAAAAATACCAATCAGATCTATTTCTTTCTTCTGCTTGAATCTTTTGTCGTTTTTGGGCGCAAAAAAAATAGAAAATTCAGCAAAACCTCGAAATTCGATTTTTTTTCCATTTTCCTTGCAGCCAAAAACGAAATCAATGAATATCGTTTGAAAAAAAAAATCGAGGATTCGGAGTGTTTTCGAAAAAAGCTACCCTTTTCTTAAGAAAATATGCTATGATCTTTATACATTTCCGCTATATACAATTAAACAAAACGTATCCTCGATTTTTCAAATTTGACCTTAGTTTCCTTTTTCCGTCACAAAATTAAAATCTTCCGAGTTTTACCGTTACAGAAAAAAAAATTCTGCAATTTTCTTTTCCTCTCCAACGGTAACATTTTCAAGAATCCTTAAAAAACATTTTTCTCGTTTAAAGTTAAGACTAGAAGCAAATATGTATATATATATTTTTTTGTATGTGAAATTGCAATAAATGCCTTATTTCTCTTCGAGAAAAATTCTCCCTAAATATTGCAATCGCTCCAGCTCTTCGGACAAATTTTTCGATACTTATTAATTAAGTAGTAATTTTTTGTCCGTCGAAGGAATTGTTTAAAAAGATTTCGCTCGATGATAATTTTCTTTTTTTAATATTTCATTTGTTGTTCGAAAAATTAATTGAGATCCAATTAATTAAATTAATTAAATTTCAATGTTTTAACTAATTACAGAAATTCTTTCTCGAGTTAATAAAGTTACTAATTATTATTATTATTATTATTATTATTAGTATTGCCATTCGGAAAGTTTTTTTTTCTTTTAATTTTCAAGAAAAATCTTTTTAAACGAATTCCTTCGCAACTCGTTTCCAATTTTGCAATTTTTTTTTTAGACAAACCTAGAACTGCCTAGAATTCGAAAAAGTCTTTTAACGGTGAACTAACGGATCGCGGTACTAAAGTCTCATTTTTCTTTTATGACAAATTACTGTCTTTCAATGTTCAACTTTTGAAAATTTTTATTAATAATATTCTAAATAATTCTAAAATATTTATTTTGGAGAAATTGAATATTCACTGTATTTTCAGTGTAAATTGAAAATATAAAAATATCGAATTTCCCCAATTTCCATTTTCTTGAAAAATAAAAATAAATAAAAAAGGAAAATTCTAATTTGAGTCCCTCGTTTGCAAAATATTGCAAAAGTGTCATTTCTGCAGGAAAAAAAATACCAATTCCAGAAATTCCAAAAGCAGCTTGAAAATATAAATTTCCAAAGTTTCCAGAAAAACAGTAATTCCGTCCAATTATTTTTATGGGAATCTCTCGGCAACTCCCAAATCTCCCCGGGAATCTCCCAAAATAATTCCCTCTAATTCGAGAAAAGTCACAATCGGTTTCGCATTTTTCTCCTTTTAAGGCTTGCTCTCGCTTAACTTATTTATACTTTTCTTCGCAACATTTCTAACGGGCGCGTTCGTCGCGACTTTATTCCCCTCGAATTTCTGCTGCAACGACGCGACGTTCGATTTCCCGTTAGCCGCGATTTTCTGGATCGAATTCGTCTTCGAATCGGGACTTTTCAGTTTCTCCGGTTGCTTCGCCACCGGATTTTTCAAATCCTTGTTGACGTTACCCTGGGGCGTCTTCGGCGACGCGACGTTCGACGTTAAGGCTCCACCGGTTGGGGACTTTTTCTTCTCCAGGGGACCGACGTTCCTCGACAATTGGAGGCTCGACGGCTTGGGTGGTACCGATTTCGCGCTCCCCGGGGACTTCGAGGCCTTCCCGGGGACGCTATTGACCTTCCCCAGAACGTCCGGGGACTTGGTGGTGACTTTCCCGGAACAACTCGAGACCACATCCGGGCTGTTGACTTTCGAGAGGCTCTTGGAAGGCACAAGGCTACTTTTTGGACCGGTATCGCTCGGTTTCGCCGATTTCTCGACCTCGTCTTTCCTCAATTTCGCCTTTTCCTCGTCTTTCTCCTTGTTCCTCCACGCGTTCGCGTCCTTGTCCTTCCACGAAGCGCCGGACTTGTCCTCCTGAGCCCCCAATTTCTTCCTGGGGACGTTCAAGGCCCTGGGGTTCAAGTACCCGGAGCTCGTCGTGGAACTGGCGGAGTTGAACTTCCGGCTGGTGGAATTCGTGGAATTCGAGTAAACGCTGCTGGTGGGCGACTTGTAGTGGGAGTAAATCCCCAGGGAACTGTTGGACCCCAAGTTCTCATTTTCGTCCCCGTTTTTCTTCCCGTCCGTTTGGTCTTCGCTCGCTGCCGCTGCCGCTGCTCTACCTCGTTCTTCCTCCTTTTCCTTCTTCTTCCTGGCCAGGGTCGACGTGGAATAAATGGAATCGAAATTTCGATTGGAAATTTCCGACACGATCTCGGACAGGAGCCCCATGGAGTCCAGGGTCGAGGTGTTGGCGACAGGACAGGGCGCCTTGTCGGTCCCGATTTCCTTCTTCTCCGGGTTCGCTTCCTCGATGACGGCGTAGATGTTGTCGCTGTTGGGACTCTCCTCTCGAATCTTGCCCAGATTCGCGTCCACGAGGTTCATGCAATCGTCGTAGGCGTTGTCGAGGACCACCTTCGTCGGCTGCACCTTCGTCGGCGGGTTCTGGTACCCGGGCAAGCCCGGAATCTTCGTTTGGGCCTCCAGGTTGGTCGGGGGCACCGGCGGAGGAGACGTGGGCCTCATGCTCGCCGGGATACTCGTGGGTCTCTTGGAAAGGGCGCCCCTGGTGGCCTGTCTCATGGACCCGAAGGTGTGGATCGCCGGTTTCGCGGGCACTTTCGCGTCCCTCATGGACTGGGCCCTCATGACCACGCTCCTCTTGCCCTCGCTCGCGTTCTCGGGAACCACCACCGGCACGGAGGCCACCGGGACGCCGATGTCCCTCTGAGGGATGGGGTTGGAGATCTCCAGGTTGCGCAGCAGCTCCTTGTCCAGGACCTTGTTGGCCTTGAGGTGGTGGTTCTTCGGCAAAGTGCCGCTCCGGGGGTCCGATTGCTGCGAGTTCGAGCGGGAAATCGACACGTTGGAGCGCAAAATCGAGGCGATCCTCTCGATGGTGCTGCCGGTCTTCTTCTCCGGGGCCTCGGGCGCGACGGAATTCGTCAACGGGGTGCTCGTGGGCCTGCTCGGCTTCCCCGGGGACGCGGACGCGGACACGCCGGAATCGGGCACGTCCGGGGCCGCCCTCGTGGGCACCTTCGACGAGATCAGTTCCATGGAAGTGCAGGTCGTGGCCGATAAGACCGGGTGGCTTATCAGCGGCTTAGCGGTGCAACCCGGGTTGAGAGGCGGCAAAGCCGGTGGAGGAAGCTCCGTTTTCGTAGAAATTAACTGGCCGATGAAGTTGTTGTTGTCGTTGTTGTTGTTGTTGCTGCCGTGGCTGTGGCTGCGAATCGGCAGGTTCTGGTTCGGGTTCGGGTTCAGGTTCAGGTTCGGGTTCAGGATCGGGTTCGGGTTCTTAAAATTACGCAAATTCGTTTTAATGGCGACGGTCGGAATCGCGGGCGGAGGTGGAGCCGGTTTCGAAGGCTGCAGTTCGTTGACGGTGGATGATCCGGTCGTCGCTGGCGCGGGTTTCGAGGAAATCGGTACAATGGTGAATCCTTTAAAATGCCCGAATATACTGCCGTTATTGTAATTGTCATAGTCAGTGGCTGTCTTGGGGAGCAAACTCGCACATGCCGGATCTTGATTGAGATTCGAATCGATACTCTCAATGTCTCTGCCGAGTGGCTTCGAACGATCGATCGTTTTGATCGTTGGCGGGCCGCGCTCGTTCCTGAAATTTTAAAGCATAGTACCCGGTAAGCATGTGGGATGTTTGTAGGATTTAAGCGATTTTTGTTAGTGGTACTACTTCGATCGAGAACAGTCGTTTCAGAGAGAATTTTGAGAGGATCGTTAGAGAAGAAGAGAGATTTTTTTTTGGAAATCGGGGGAAATCGAAGAAGAGTCGATTTTTATAGTATCAGAAATTTCCTATTTTTTGTTTTCTACTTCAAGTTGACATCCAAAATATTTTTATTTTTTTTTACGTTTTGATGAAATTAATTTTGGAATAGATTTTTAGTCTAGAAATTTTTACTAGATTTTGTAATTTTCCGAAATTTAAGTTGTATCCGGTTTAATTTTGAAGATACAACAATATTTATTTGTTACTATTATTATGGGACAGAGCTAGTATTTATTTTTTTTTAATTATTTTATTTGGTATTAAAAATTTGAAAAAGCTGAAATTCAACGAAATTTCAATTCCTTTCTTCTTGCACATTTTAAAAAATTCAGTAAATTCATGAAAAAAAATATCGCAGGATTTTTTTTACAATAAAAAAGAATTTTACAAGAACACGCAAAATTCTACACACATGTATAAATTTTTCTAAATTCTCCCAATGAATAAAAAGGACCTTCATCATCCTTTGATGACAAATTAACGTTCCTTAGTACATGCAAAATACTGATAACTGAAGATGCAGGTTGTAAATTAAGAGATTAGAGTGTTAGTAGCCAAGCAAATTGCGCCCAGGGAAAAGTATCAAGGATATAATAAAATAATAAGATATACCGCGGAAAGAAATAACTTTCCTTTGTTCTTTGCAAAAGAAAAAGTTCTACGTCTTTATTATTAATAAATATACCTTTGATAGTTACAATTTTCTTTGCACTGTATGTGTAAAAATAAAGAAGTAGAACAAACACAGTCGCACATGCTCGCATGCTCCTACGAAAGAATATCCTTAGCTTTAGCGGAGTCGCAATTAAATATTTTTTCCATCACTTTGTAAAATGAATTATTATGCAATTTTTGTAAAAAACGTTTCTGGGGTCCCGTGGATCCCAGAGCATAAGATAAATCTCACACAAAAAGAAATTATAAATTTTTGAAAAATGCAATTTATGAGCTTTAGCGGAGTCGCAATTAAATATTTTTTCAATCACTTTGTAAAATGAATTATTATGCAATTTTTGTAAAAAACATTTCTGGGGTCCTGTGGATCCCAGAGCATAAGATAAATCTCACACAAAAGGAAATTAAAAATTTTCAAGAGATTTAACCCGAAAAGGATATTTTTTCCTCCATTAGTAAAATACTAGATTCTCTCTCAAAAAAAAAAAAAAATCGTACTCGAATCTAAAAATTATTCATCTCCATTTTCTTTTTTTTTACTCTTAATACTAAATTTCGTTCCTTCCCACTAAGTACATCATGCCACGATGCTACTTTCTTTCTGGTATAATTTCGAAAATCTCTCGACAAAAGTTCATCGAATCGTACATTTATAAAACATGCAAAGAAAAAAAAAAACAAATCTAACATTTTTTTTTCCATCAAGCAAATAAAAATTTACATCTCGAGATTCCATGTCTCCGTTAATAAAAAAAAAATAAATCACATTTCTCCTTTACAGAATCAGTGAAACGTCGAAATATATATACTCGATTAAAAAAAACCTTATTATAAAAAAAAATAACATTAATTTTAAATGTTACGAAATTAACATTTCTTCGATAATTTCCTCCTTATCGCCAATCTTACCTTATTAAAAAAAAATCACATAATTGTTTATTGAAATTTGAAGTACTTCTGAAGTATCGAGTAACATTGTCATTTCTATGATTAATGCAAAATCGTCACTAAAGAGGAGTTTCGCAGCTAAGCTAATTAATTAAAGCCCATCGAACATGTTACTAATTGACTTGGTCATCGAAAGACGTTCAATGAGTATTAATTTCGTTTGTTTGTCGTCCGTGAGTATTCTTCTGCTCAGTTTGCTCCTTTCTTGTCCCTATTTCTATTTTTCTGTTCTATCATTTAAGTGGTACAACCAAAAAAAAAATAATAAAATTAAAATATTCTTCTAAATAAAGTTATCGAGTTTCTCACTTAACTTTGGCGAATGAAAAAAATAAAAAATGAATCTACGGTGAACTCTGAAGTTCTTTCGCCCTTTTTCGCTACCTCCTGTTTCATTGATTTTAATTTTTTTTTTAAAAACGAATTTATGCGCGAGAACAAAATTTTGAAGTTCGCAAGCCATGCTCTACCAAAATGCTTCCAAAAAATATAAAAATTCCAAACACTGTAAAATTCCTGTGGTTAAAATAAACAAAACTATCACAAAACCCTCCGGTTACAAAAATATCGTGCATTATTAATATCCGCGAAGCAAAAATACGTGTAATTAATTCCAAGTACACAATTAATCGCGAAAACTGGGTTTCCAAAAACGAAAGAGGGAATACTAAAAACTTCAAAAGTTACGATCCCGAAAAAACATGTATTTTCGAAAAATCCTGGATTTTCAACGTGTTTCGATTATGGAAAAAAAAAAAAAAAAAAATGAATTATCCTATTTTATAGTGGATTATTTTTTCTCGGCTAATTTTCTTCACACGAGAATTCCAAGATCTTCGAAATTACAGGAATCACCAAAAAAGAAAAACCCTAAATTTTGGGTTTTGCGCTTTGGGCGGGAGCGGGTGGAGGCGGTGGCTTTTTGTCATAAAACGGCGCCGGATTACGCGAGTTACCGGTGTTATCCGAAACCTTTGGTGTGCTACCGGAAGTGCTACACGGGCTTTCGTTCAAATGCTCGAACTTCACGTCCGTTTTGACTTTCAACCCCTTGACATTTTTGCCCGGCGATTTCTGAAATTGCTGCACGCGCTCGGCTATTAAATTGCTGAGCTCGCTTTTGCTATTCCTACGATTGTCGCTGTCGACCTTCTCGTGAATGAGTCTCTCGTGGAGATGCTCGTCGGACGTGCTATTGTTTCTCGCAATGACGTTGCTATAATTGATAGCGTCCGGATTCGTGGTGGACACCAGAGCCGTTTTCGTAATAGCTAATCGCTCTTTGGACGGCAAATTAATGGTGAAAATCTTATTAGCCTCGCGAGAAGAGGAAGAAGAACAAGTGGTAGCGGGAGAAGTAGAAGATGAAGTGCAAGGAGATACGAACAATCTCTCGAAAAACGTTTTAGCGGTACCGCCACTACTTCTATAACAGCTCGTTGCACTCTTCCCTTTCAGACTAGATACGTACGTAGACAGTAATCCCGCGTTTCCGCATTTTGTCCTGTGCTTGAAAGTGTTATTTCTCATGTACCAAGCGGCCAAAGCGACCAGGCCGATCATCGGAACTATTCCCAGGAACACAACGTACAGAGCCGTCGCCACGGCGTTGCTCGCTGAAATTAGAAACAGAAAAATTAGTATAAAAATGAACGATAAAAAATGCGAGTGGTAGGGTTAGGAATTTCCTGAAATTTTTATTGGAAGAATTTATTGGAAGATTGGACCCGTATTCCGCTTCATCTCGGAGCTCGAGTTATCAGAATTTTCGGTTTTTTTATTTTATTGGGAGGATTTTAAAGATAAAATTATAGGATGATTAATTTCAGTGCTAATTATTTAGTAATAACAAAATATAATTTGCCAACCCAATGTATTTAGCAAATGATATTTTTTTTATCAATAGATTATTAGCACTGAAATTAATTATCATATAATTTTATTTTGAAAATCCTCTCTTTTGTGAAATTTATTCTAATCTATTATTTTTCACCGATTTTCATTTAAATTAATTTCTACGTTCATCCGCGTGATACTATCCCACCGAGTAAATCGTAACATCTGATAAAGTGCATAGATAATATTAACCAACGACCTACAAAGTTAATGGCATAATATATTAAATTTGCCGGTTGAACAATATAATGTGTCTTCTATTTATCTTTCAAGAGGGACACTGGAGGAAGACCGATAATCGCTGGAAACTTCCTGTTTAACGGCTGCGAAGTATCGAGAGAGAACTTAAAGAATTCCAATTAAACGTTCCGTGCCACGGCAATTTTTGAAGATTTCCCCATTCAGGAGGCGTGGGGCGTACACGACCCACCCTTCAAAGATTTCAAAAAAGTCGTGGCCTGAACGGAAAGTGCAGCGTGGGTCGTATACGACCCACACTGCACGGAACGTGTTAATTATTCAATATTCGGCACTCGGCTCTACCTTGGTTGAGTCAAAACTTCGAATCCGCTATTTTATCGCTCGCGATCTTACAATTCTTTTCATTGGAAATTAGTTTAATGGCCGAAAATAAAATCGAAAATATCTTAAGAAAGGGCAAACTGCGGAATATCGATTAAGAAAAAAAGATGTTTTATTAAAATTCTCGCGAGTACTCGGCTCCTTATCGTGTAGGAATTTTTACCTACGCAGCATTTTTAGCCTCTCGCTTAATTATTCGCTATGAATATTTAATACCCTCGCCGTTCCCTACCTCGGTGAAAAATTTAAGAGCGATTCCGTCGTCGCTTGAAATTTTATAAATTTCTCTACACTCTTTCGGTCTTAAAAAAAAATGGAATTTGGAAAATTCGTGTAATCGTAATTGCCCTCACCGTTCGGATCTTCGGCGGGCCCGCTATCCTCGGATCCACCGTACCCCGGTTGGGTACAATCGGGTGGTTTGTAGCCACGCGCGCAATGGCAGTGGCCCAAACTGTTACAAACTCCATTGCCACCGCAATCGTTCGGACAAGCTTTCCCTCCATAAACCGAGGCTCTGAGTTCCGCGACCGGCATGCATTTTTGACTGACGCACATTTTTCCAGGAGCGCATTTGGCACCGTCCGGCGCTAAACCCGGATCGACTTGGTTCAGTCCCAGGTCCACGATGGCCGAGCGACAAGCTATGATTTTGCCTCCATTGTTTATGAAGGAATGGCTTAGCGTTGCTACAGACTCCATTCCAAATTCGAGTCGTTCGTTCAAATGTTTGCAATGCAGCATTCCGCAAAGCAGGTTTCTGGGAAAGAGAAAAAAAAGTTTAATTAGAAGAAAATCGTCGACGTTTATTTTAATCTAGAGATTTGTTTTCCTGTCGCGAATCAAATTTTGACTCCTTGGATGCCAGGCCCACTTTCACGAAAATCGTCACGGGCCGATTTTATACCTCGCCCTTCTATGAATTTTTATCGAATGAAAAATGCCGATTTTCTGAGAATCGGCCCGCTGGCATCCAAGGGGTTAATTAACCCTTAGAGGTCACACTTTCTAAAAATATCGTGCCGGTCACACGGGGTCGCAATGACCCCAGTCATGTTTAAACAATTGCCGCGCTGCCAATATCATTCAGAACGACTCAAAAAAATTCAGGATATTAATTTGAATCCTTTAGAATGAGAATATCATGGCAAACAATTTTTATCACTTTCAAAATGGCGAAAAAAAAAATCGGCAAGGAGGCAATACGTAAAAACCATTTTTTTACTAAAAAAATCATAACTCTGGCAATTTTTAATATATTTTCGTAAAATTTTGGGGTGATACTCTTGAGATATCATAGTTTATGGCAAAAAATGGGCGTTTCAAAAAAGGTATTTATTTTCAACCCCCAGCTCGCTTGGGGTCATTTTCGACCCCTACTGACCTCTAAGGGTTAAATACCAAATCGAATTTGGAAATATCTCACACTTACTCGTCGTGACACCGTATGTATTTGGATTCCACCCTGTTGTATCCACAATTTCCATTTTTGTTGCCCCTGTTGTTCATGTCGTAGCACTGATCGTCCGAGGAAACGCCCGTGGGCCCCCACAGCAATTTACACTGATCGTTGTGCGTCCGGCAAGAGCCTTGATAACAGAATGCCTTTCCCATGCTGCAAGTTTCCCCGTCCATCTTGAAAACATCCGCTGGACAATATTCGCTCTGACCGGTGCAAAATTCCGGTAAATCGCACTCGCGCTCGGCATTCCTACATTCGGTGCCGGCTGCTTTGGGTTTGCACGTTTTCAAGTCGCAACAAACCCCGGTGGCGCAGCTCGCATTCGAATGCAACATACACGTCGTTGCGTTGCAACACGGGTTATCGCATTTCTCCTTGAGACCGCAATCGCATTGCTCGCCAGGCTCGACAAAACCGTTGCCACACATGGGACTATCGAATAACTTCTGCGGTTTGTTCCTTAAACAGTAATCCATTCCGTGTTCAAAGGCTATCGCCAAGTGCTCCAGCGAGCATGTCGACCAGTGCACCGGGCCAAAAGAGCCGCTGGAGGGTGCCATGATGCATTTGTCGTCCGGGCATTCGCAATCCGACGAGTCGTGTTCCATTCCGAAATTGTGGCCCAATTCGTGCGCGATCGTTGCAGCCACCAGGCCAACGATGCTCGAATGGTCCATTGAAACCCCGCCGGAAAATTCGTATGTACATATCGGGCCTTTCAACGCTTTTCCCACGACTCCTCCTTCGAATGTTATTCCCCTGCAAGGTAAAATCAAACGCGTTTGGTTAAGGATCCATTTTGTTATTGGGTATTTACGAAATAGTCATTTTCCAATTTTTTCCCGATATTTGGGTAATAACTGTGAGAAAAAATTTTTTTTTAAATTAAAATTGTAGATTTAGAATCTCATGTTACGAATTTACAAATTTTATTTCACAAAATCTGAGTTGTAACTTTTTCTTGTTTTTTTTTTAAATTAAATTTCTTTCAAGTTCCGCTCAGTCCGATCTAATTTTTTGTTATACTTTTAAATTACAAATTAAAATTGCTATGCGATAATTTTAATACTGGGTAAATACCAAAAATCCATAAATATATTGCATTTCTGTGTGTAAATTGTCAAATTCAGTAAGAAAATCGCAACCAATTTTCCTTCAATATTCAATTAATTTTTTAGGAGGAATTTTAATTCATTTTAGTATCGATATCAAACTTTCAAATAATGTTCCCAATTTTTTCTTTAGAAATTCAAGTGGCATAATAATTCCGTTACAATAAAAAAAGGTGTAAAAGGAAATTGCAAAAAAATTGCGCTCTATTGAGAAACATCTCGATTTCATTCCCCATAAAAACAATTAATTTTATGCGCAATAATATCAAGCAAAAGATTATGACTCATGAACTTTGAACCGAAGAATTTCAATGGCTTCCTTTGGACTCGAGTGAACTTCTTTTTCTTACTGGATGAATCAAAACGTTGGTAAGCGAAGACTGAGTTTGTGGAATTTTTATTTCTCAGTAAACAAAGTCATCTTCCAAGAGCAGAGAAATTAGTCAGAGAAAAAACGTTCAGACTCAAAATTTCCGAATTTATCCTATTTTTATAAAAATGATAAATTTCTGAATTTATCATATTTTTAAAAAATAGGTTTTTGAACAAAATTAGTAATAATAAATAATAATTAAAAAAAAATACAAAGATACTGAATTAGTTAGAATTCCTCGACACAGTTTTTACTCAGTTACGAAAATGGATTAACACAAAAACCAATAAAACGGTCAAGGAAAAAATTATTAAATCCTTCAGTTCTTGCAAAAAAAAAAATACGATCGAGAAAAATTAGTCTCGATCCACTTATTTTTAGTTTTTACGATTTTTAATATTATACATTTCCGATTTGCTAATACTTACGTTAACAATTGTGCATTGTCATTCGGTATTTCCTTGACCAATCGTTCTCTGCGGTAGCGTAAAAAATTAGCAAGCGTCGTATCCCCATTCACGGACAATGTGATTTCATCGGAATCGGTCCAAACTTCGACTCCAATTAACGCCACGAATATATTTAACGGCATGAAAAGCTGCAACATGAGAAAAGTCGTTTTTTTTATACTTATTGGGTCGAATCTACTACCAACTACTCGAATATGTTAATTTCTGTTGCTGTAAAACTCCACGTAAGAAGTAAAACTCAAGGAAACGGAGCAGCTGAAGAGATTCAAAGTATCACAGAGATCTTCCACCGAAACACTTTTTCAAAACTTTCCCTTTGCATTTGCAATCCTCTTAAGCGCTTCCCTTACTCGGCAAAACAAACTTGCTTCTACAGATTTTCAGACAACTTCTGGAATCCACCGGGCGATTAATAAGACTTACGAAATTTTTTCAACTACTTTTATCCTTTTTGGGTATTTCAAAAAGTTGGAAAAGTTGCAGAAGAAAAATGCGCACCAAAAATCAGCCCTAGCAGATTTTTCTCAACTGTAGTTCTGTGCCGTTTTATTGCATTAATTTTGTTACTTTATTTTGTAATTTTTACGTTATTGAAAATTTATTTATTTTTGTATTATATTTATATTATATTTATTGATTTTTATATTACTTAGAGCAGTCTGTCACTGTTATTATAAATATAATTAATTTTTTCTATTTAAAAAATTAATAAATATATTACTAATTAATAAGTATAAATTTCCTAGTGCCTGAAACGCAAAATAGCTCTGTGGAAGAAGGCTTCTACTTTGAATCTCCACGGCAACCCATTCTTCTGAAACTATATCAGGGCAGTCAACAAATTATTTAATTGACAAATAATTGATCAATAATTTTTTTTAGTAGTAACTTAATATAATCCCTTGCAATGATAGACTCTACGTTAAAGAAAACAGTTATTATTATTATTATTATTATTATTATTATCATCATTATATTTGCTTGATAAGTGAGGATGAAAAAAAAGAAAAATTAAGCAAACTTACAGCGTTAACAATGTTGGTGATGTCTTTGCAACGCTGGTGCACCTTATCTAAATTCTCGTCGAGGGCAGTGTACTCCTTCTTATCAACAACCATAACAAGTTCAACATAACGTGACTGTCTGTTGGCGTTATAAGGACCTCTAATAGTCTCTGCAGCTCTTTTATGCTGTAATCAAACGAAAAAAATATAACATTCTTATGCAATTAAGGATCGCCAACGTGGGCAGCAACATTGAGTTACGTAACTTGCGAGGAAATTTTCCCTAGGGACTGTTACAATTTTTTTACTGCGTGGAATTTAGCAAAATTTGGGAAAGAAAGATAGATTTTGTTGCAAATTATTGTTGTTCATAAAAAAAAATCCAAACGTCATGTAAAATTAATATAACGTTGTTGGAAAAAAAATTTGCGAATTTTTGAAAATGAAAATTCTTCCTCTTTTCAATCTAAAGGTGCAATTAAAAATTCCCATTTTCTAGAAACAAAATTTTCTGTTACTTGAGGGGAATTTTTCCCTAGAGACTCTTATAATTTTTTAGTGAGATTAAAAAAAAATAGATTTTGGTCCAGATTGCTCTTGTTTATAAAAAGAATTCCGGAAATCATGAGAAAATTAATTCAACGTTGTTAGAAAAAATTTAAAAATGTTTTTTTATTTATTCCTCTTCGAATTTCTAATTAAAATTTCTTCCTCCCTCCAATCTACAGGTGAAATTTGTATAAAAATTCGCGTTTTCAAAAATAAAATGTTACTCGCGTTATCTTTCCAAATTAACAGAAACTTTCCATCGGTGTAATACCGGTTCCGGTGGTAATCACCTTTGCGATACATGTGTTTCAAGAAACCGGTCCCGGTAAGTGACTTTTTTCCCGATAATTAGTTGCACTTAAAACCCTTTGTTCTGGAAAACGGCTTCAAAGAATATAAAAGAAAAAATGAAAAAACAACGACACTTTTTATGATGGAACAACAATGAGGTCATAACGCATTGCTGCAGCACACGGTGAGGGGACCGGCCCATGTAAGGAGTTTGCATTCCAATGAATTTTCTACAGTTTTGTTAAATAAGAACGTTTCTTTTTGAAAAAGGCAATTTTGTTTCGCACAAAAGCTGCAGTTTAATTAAGACGAGAGTAAGAGACTCCTGAGACTCCTTGTGACGTTGCTTTTTCTACCACCTTAATTGTGTATTTGCGTTTGCGAGCAATTAATAATAATTTCAGACGCTGCAAGAGTAATAACATAAATATTGTTACACCTACAAATTAAAAAAAAGGAAGAAAAAATATCAACGATTTTAATATGACTGTTTTTAATACAAAAAAAAAGTAAATACGTAATCCAAGAATCAGAAATTTTGATCTAATTGGGGCTTTTAATTAATTTTGGATTTTCCACAATTTTTAAATCTAGATTTTTATTTTCTACCATTAAATACCGTTTAATTAGAAATTAATTGAATGTCACAGATTTTACAAATCAGAAAGTATCCATTTTCAAAATTAAAAAAAGGAAGAAGAATTTGCTGAAGCGGAATAAAAAAAAATACGAACAATTGTAATATCACTCTTTTTAACAGAAAATACTTGATCTTGAGAATCAAAAATTTGGATCTAATCGAGTCCCTTAATTAATTTCAATTTTCTACAATTTTACAATAGAATTTCTAATGAAATCCTTCTTAATTGGAAGTTAATTGAATTTCACGGATTTTACAACCCAGCAGCGACAAATTTTCAAATAAAGAAACCCTTTGATTTGGATCGACGCTAATTAGAGGAAATTTGCGAAATTGAAGCTGAAATTCAGCTCAGGAACTTCAAGTCGAAGATCAAAACGGGGTAAAAGAAAAAAGTAACAGTATATTTGTGCTTTGTACCAGGCAGCCTTTGAAAAGCTTATCACTCGAGGAAGTAACATCCAAGAAATACGTGAGGCTCTAACTTATGCAATACTTGACTTCAGCTTTGAAGAAAATCCTTACCCTTGAAGCTCGATTGGGAGTTGGTAAGAAACTGGTATGATGCTGAGACGTTCCTTGGTACCCTGATAACAAAAAAAAACGAAGGAAAAGATTAAAAACATGATCTTCGCAACGACTGGATTCTACAAGATTTTGCAACAGAGAGAATCGAGAGAAGAGAACCTTGCTCCCACGTTCTTTACTCTTCTTTGGTGGACTGTTAAGGAAATGTCCTCCTGGACTCGTCCTTTTCTTTCTCTCTCTTTCTTCCTTTGGATAACGCAGAAACGTATGTCATGGAAAGGAAAAAGGCAAAGACACAAGCTCAGAAATGATTTTTCATTGCAACATTCTTTTCTTCACCCTGAACTTTCAATCCAGAGGCTCCGAAAATGGATGGCACGCATATTAACGCAATACAGTTACGCCAGTAAATTATCCGAGTTCTTCTTACTCTTGGTCGTGCAAAAAAAAAGGCGTAATATCGAGATTATAATTTATTCCCGGTACATCAAACCTTGAAATTGTGTATTTTTTTTTATTTTTCGTATAAGATCCGTAAAATAAAATTTCCAACTCATCGGAATTTACTGCGTAGAAGAAAAAATTAGAAATTAAATATCGAATATTAAAATTTTTAGCTCTCCACCTCGAGAAAATTTTAGCCAAATTTTCCCTGGTTTTTCTACAATAATTGAAATTATTCGGATTCCATTTTAAAATGTAAATTTCTCATAAAAAATATTAACGGCATGAAAACCGTTAATGTTGTGCAAGAAAGTGCAGTGGCTTGTTCAATACCAGCCGAGGGAGAACTGTTACGTGGAAAGCAACGGGAAAACATGAAATTATTAATCCCCAGTTCAGGCAACTTTCAACTGCAAAGTTGCATCAAACCGCAATTTGCGGAGTGGCTCGAGATCGTGTGACGACAGTCACGATTATTATTAAATTTTGTTAATGATTTTTGTTTTTTTATTTTTTAGAAGAGTTTCAAAATCGTTTCTTTGAAATTTCTAATTTATAGAATATTTATTATCATAAAAAAATATGAAACATATTATTTTTGCATTATATGAAAAATATTATATTGTAACAAAATTTTTCAAAAATTGTATTATTGGATTTTGGTAATGATTTTTATTTTTTTTTTGAAGAATTTTAAAATCGTTTCTTTCTAATTTTTAATTTATATAATATTTATAATATTATTACGAAAAATATTATTTTTGCAGAAATTGGTAGGGATCCAGTACAACAATGAAGACTTTTATATTTTATTTTATCTCGAAACTTATCGAACACTTTTTTTCTGGTCGGCAAACATCAAATAACGAGAAACACTGGTTTCTTTCAAGTCGTCTTTGTTGAAAGAGGGGATTTCAAAGAAACTGTCATCTCGAATCCACATTTTCTACTGAACGATGAGTCCAAAAAATTCATAATGTTTGGGGAAAATTGTGAAAGGGTTTACTTTAGTAACATATTTTTAGAAAACTCTGACATTCTATTTTCTCGCGTGATTTGTCTATAAATATTTTGGATTTCAAATGAAAAAAAATTGTTTTTTTTTTGGGGAAACCGAGTAACTTTTATCGAAACTTCCATTAGTTGGAGCTGGAAAAAAATCCTAATTTAACTAAATTCTAATTCTTTTATTATTTTTTTGTTGCTGAATTGGTAGTTTCCAAAATGCTTTAAAATTACCGATGGAACTCTCGTTAAAAAAACATTGCAACTTTTGCAATAGTAATTTAACATAAAAGTACACAATTTCGCTTCTCTTCTCGTTTCGAGGGAAAATATATATTTTTTTAATGAGAAAACTTGACATTTTTTTAATGAGATGCTACATTTTTGATGAATGAATGAATGAATGAAAAGACACGACGAAAACGAGAACGAAGTCGACTTTATGATAAAATAATACGGAAGAACCGTAGGCGGGCAGGAGTTTAAAATAGATTTGAAAAGCATACGAATGACGATGATAAGAGGCGTATAAACGTTAGAGAGAGAGCTGGATTTAAAGGGAAAAAAAAGGGAAGAAGAAAAAAGAAAGAGACATTACCACAAGTAGCATTTGCGACGAGATCGCTTTGCTTGTAAAGGTAATGCTGTGAGTCCAAAGATTCTCGCTGGGGATGAATATGGTGAAGAGACTCGCCATCGAAAATCACCCCCTTTAATCCGTTACAGGTTGAAAGTGCTACCCAAGAACCAGGTAAGTCTCGAATACTTCCCTGATATTGGCAAAGTTCCTGGAAAAAAAAAATAATAATAATAATCAAAGGGTGAAAAGTTAAATAAATAAGGTAAATTTGTACTCAAAGATTGAATTAAATATAATTTATATATTTAATATAAATTAAATATTTTATTGAATAATTATAATAAAATTGTATTTTTTATTGAATGTTATAATAGAAGGAAATAAATAAAATTGAAAATAAAATGAATTCCAAGCTTAAGCGATAAATAAATAAATTTCAAATAAATTAATTCCAACTCTTCAGGCAAAAATAATTGGTCGTTTAATTTTGCTGACACTGTAATTATTTTATGACTAACGAAATTTCGTCAGAACCGAATTCTGAAATAGAAATGCAACTTTTAAAGTCCATTAAAAATTTTAAATGGTCAATTATTTAATTGCACCTCGAAAATAATTCGAAATTTTAAATTCCAAAACGTCCTCTGGTAAAAATAGCGTTAAAAAATAATTTGAGAAGCTCCTCGCGTTATTTTCAGGGTCATAAAAGAGTTCTTCGCTGGAAGGAGGACACTCGGCTTTAAATAAATTGATTGTAAAAACAAAGAGCATTGAATATATAGAACGGAACATGTGTATTTGCATATAAAATGCATGCACGTATGGGCGTATGTGGTCTCTTTGTATTTTTCACGAAACAACTTAACAGTCTGCTTGGCTTTTGCCGATGACTCACACAATCGATTGGCAACAACCTGACACGCTACGATGTCTACATCCAGTATTTCTCTGGTCTATGCTTTTTTCTTCTAGGCAGAAAAGCAACGGCAGCAGCAGCAGCGGTGGTAGTAAAAGAATGTTATTGATAGCATTATAAATTGCAAAAGAAGCGGACTTACGACATTCGATAAGATATCCGTTTTATAAGTCCCTCCACTCTGGTAGCGTTGCCGATATCCGACAGGAATAAGGTCCGTGTTGAGCCTGAGGTCCAGAAGACGTTCAACTCCATTTATTTCCAAACCAATTGTCAGCACATCCGCGTGTTCCTTATCCTGCGAATGAATCATCCAAAGGAAATCGGTTAGAGGACATTTTCTCTGACAGAATTTTAGGGTGTCATAAAGATTTGGACATTTCGTTGCAATGCGTCAGGGTGGTCCGTAAGTTTCTTCCTCTCCGCCTCGAAGTTATACGTAGCGTGGCGCGGAAAGAACTTATGGGACACCCTAATATTGAAATGAAATTCCTGAAAAAATTATTGAAATGGAATTCCTGCGTTACGATTGAATTTTGAATTGTGACGATTGAAGCTGAAGCTCGGAAATCACAATTGAAGCTGAAATTGTGACGTTTCAGAAGAAAAAAAATCCATTTATAAAATATTAGAATTTCAAATTGATTGGTTATATTTCTTATCCAAAGTCCTGTTACTTGAAGGATCCGATGTGAATCTAATTAATTGTTTTCTTGGAAAAAATAAATTGACTGCAATTAAATCTGGAATAATTGAATAATGAATATTTTGTATAAATGAGCCGTTGCTTTTGAATGCGAGGCAAGACCATTTTGAAAATTGTTTAGAAACATAAATTTTATATTTATTTGTAATAAGATATGGGGTTAATTAATTTTTTTTTTTTCATAACCTGGGCTTGAAAATGAATTTTCTCCTTCTTTAGTAAAAGTGGTATAAAAATTACACGTTTATTTTCTTTTTTTGGTTAATATTCAAGAATTATAATTATTTTTAAATGATTATTTTTTGAAATATAGGTACAATTATTTTTTAAAAAAAGTCATTCAAGAAAAACAAAATGGATTTTGATTATTTTTAATGAAAATTCATATTTCCTGTAGAAAATATATTACCATTGCTTCTACCACAACTTCCAGGTAATCAATAACCAAGAACCATAAATATAACCTCGTAAATTATTTTACTGTTCAATATTATTTTCTTGTTCGACACCAAATTTTTACGGATACTCAGCAATTTTTTTTTTGATGATCTCAAAAAGTTAGTTAATGAAAAATCATTAAATTGAAACTAATTCTGAATTAAAATGACAAAAGGTGTGTTTTGCTACCCTTGGTAAAAATAATATTAATATAAATAACTATTAATTCCTATTAATTCTAGAAAATGTTCAAATCTCAAACAAAAAAAAGGGTTATTACATTTTAGTGCTGATTTAGGATCAACTTAAACTTCTGTCTTATCAGAATGGATCCTTGCCAAGAAGTTAAAACCCGCAGACGTCCAAGAATCGCTACTATTTCCGTGCAAAGTGGCAGTCGTTAAAAATTAAGTATATGCAAAATATTGACTTTAGGTGGTTTCCAGAATAACAAACACTTTGCCACGAGTGTTTGAATCTTGAAAAATAAATTGAAATCGATGACACATTTCGTCATCTTGCTTCTGAGCAAAGTAAAGAAAAAAAAAATATAACAAATTTATCATTTTTATAGATTGTAGCCTTACAGCCACCGACTCGTTTGGGAATAATCTTTTTTTTAAATTGGTCTTAAATAATAAAAATGTCAAAAATCAATCGTAATTTAGGAAAATTATTATTACAAGAATATTTTTTTCTTCTAAATAATGAAATTCTCGTAGAAAGAATTTCTCAATCCGAAAAATTTCCAAATTAACTTGGAAATTGTCTGGAACTTCTTCATGAATAATTTGTTAAATGGCGATATTTCAAATACGTAAACTTGAGCATCGCTTTGGGCATATTTCAAATACGTAAATTTGAGCGTCGCTTTGCACAGAAAGTTGAATTGAAAATCCTCGAAGGCAATTAATGCCACTATGTTTAATTCATGACACGTTTTGGAGTTTCAGGTACAGTACAGTTTCCGCCGAAAAGGGAATGGACACGAGTTATGTGTTTCCCTCTTCACCGGATATGAGTCGTAGGAAGATGACGTAGAAATTTATGTTAAAAAAAAAATAAAATAAATGGGATTCGATTCATGAGAGAAACATTTATTATTAATTTCTTTTTTGCCATTTTCAATATAAATTTTGCAGCAATATCTTGCATTTTCCAATATTCCCTGAATTAATATCCGAATTTCCGTTTTTTTAAAAACAAATATTTCAATAATTAGTAATTAATATTAAACGACTTCTTCGAACAAAATTGTTTCGGTGCAATTGAATTTTTTATTATAATTATTTCATCATTAATTTTTGTATCCTTTTTATGTTAAATGAATTCTGTTTTTTTTTCTAGTTACTAATAATTATTATTAAAGTATCATCGTTATTGAAAAAGATAGAAAATATTTCAGACAGAAAAATTTCTTTTTAAATTTATATTTCCCATCACTTTTTGGCATACTTTATTAATTAATTTTCTATGGAAAAATTTTTTTGAAATTGGAAACCTAAAAAGAAAAATAAATTTTGTATAAAAATGAGCACAGTTGTAACAGATTCAGTTGCGAAATCGGTCATTCGGTGGAGAATGTAAGTATTTTAATTGACCAGTATAAGTGGTACCAGTACGTTCCTCTTAATACGACAATTGCAGTTGACACATTTTCCACTGAGGTTAATACGAATACGTTTGCAAGCAACAATTACCACAATTCTAATGCAGAAACATTTAAAAAAATTGTCCATCCTGGTACAGAGAGATGGCATTTCAAATGAGAGAAAAAATTCCGTGGGAACATTAGCTGCTCTTTTAAAAATATTTTTCCCATAAAATTAGCTTTCTTTATTATTTAACAAAAAAAAATATATCATGAAAACAAAATCTTACGTTCTCTCTAGTCGAAAAAATTTCTCTCCTGCTCCTCCCATGGTACACTCTCGGTCTCACGAGTTTGTGATTTTTAAAATCTGAGGATGGACCTGAAACAACAAGAAAATTCGTTATATAATAATTTATATGCTATTATTTTTTTATAGATATTATTATTTTTTAGACAGATTCTAATCAGTGGTTATCAATTTTTCTTTACTTCAATTACATATTCTATATTTTTTTTCCAATTACAAAATTGTAACCAAATTTTTTTTCTCTAAATTAATTAATTCGTACAGAATTAATTAATTAATCAATTTTTATTTTCATATTTACCTTCAATTTTTATATTTTCAATTACTACCGGATTTTTATTTTTAAATAAACGCCGGTTGGATCCAATCTTTTTGGTTTTTTAAAATTTTGATATTAATAAATAAAAATGGCAAATACCTACTCGAGCAAAAACGAGGAAAAGTTAAACAATTGCTGAATGTTAATTCCCTTCGCATGCTGGAATTCGTTGAGATGCGATTTTACTATTCAATTAAATTGCAAGTAAACCGTACGTATACTTTCTCTTTGTAAAATGCATCCGTAAATCACTCGACTTTAATGGTTTAATAAATGAAACTCTCCATTATTATTATTTTTGAATCGGAGCATAAAGAAACCCAGTGAAGTTGTATTTTCTCATACAAAGTGCGGATCTCCAAGATCAAATCAGTGGAAGGAAATAGAGAAACAACTGTTGCTGACGTTGGAATTGATTTCAATAAATTAGAAGAAATCATTTTATATTTTTTTATTCCTCGTTATTCTCTCTGCGAGGCAGGAAACTGAATATTTGAAAATTGTAAATTTATAAATTTTCAAGTTTGGCAATCTCTGAGCCGATTTTCAATATTTTCAATATTCATTCCAGTCGAAATTCGGATTTTTCTTCTTTTTTTTCTCCATTATTTCCTATTTAAAAGTGGAATAAAAAAAATTGAAGAACGTTAACGTGCCTCTGAACAATTCTAGACGCAAGTAGAGAGAGACTTTTACATTATTGACGTTAATATAATATCGAGGGGACAGTGAAAAGACACAAGAACAATGCAACAATGAACAATGACGCAGTCAACAATTGCGAAGGAAGCGGAGTTAATAGTTTTATACAGAATTAAGGGGAATTCAAGTGGATCGCGGAGTAAGTTTTATGATATCAAATTCAGGGGATGGAAAAAAGTGGATCGAAACGCGATGAGCTTGTTCTTAGAAACGAAATAAAAAATAATGTTTCTTTTCAGTGATAAAATATAGAAGAAATGCGTTTCAATGAACCGGCGTCAAACAAAAAGGTTCCAGTAATTTTATGTATCTACAATATTCATCTTTCCAAGAAAAAAAAGGACCTTGGTCTTCCTCCAAAAATTAGAGGGGTAAAAATTAGAGTTTTCGTGCGAAGGAAACCGAATTTGTTGTATTTCAAAATACAGTCGAGGATGACGATTTATTTTTGTAAAAAATAATTCCCTTTCTTCTATTTTCAGAGAAAGGAAAAGTACGAATTTCTTCGAAACAATAAAAGTGACAAATTTTAATAGAAAAAATCCCAGAATGAAAAAAATGGAATTTGTTCCATATTTATTGAAATTGAACAGAGGTTGAAAAAATTTACATTGTAAAAAATAATAGCCTTTGTCTTTTATTTTCAAAGGAAAAATAAAAATGTATACAATGTACACTTTTGCGTACATATAATACCTTAAAAATTGCTACAATTTGTGAATGTCAACGGATTGGTCTGTAACGTCTAGTAATTTTTGCGATACAATTTTTCTTCGTGAAAGGCAGACCGTGGTCTCTCTTTCTCGAAGCATTCCTCAAACGTATATTTAAAAAGGAGCATCATTAAAGAATAAAAAAGGCGTGAAATTGGTACGGTCTGGCAAAGAATGACGTACATGGGAACTTAAAACAAACATTTGAGATCCGTGTGTAGCACATATGCATTGCAAAAACGTCTTTCGGACGAATAACAGAACTTGGAGCCTCGGTTCTTTTATTCGCTGCTATACATAGAAAATTCGGCGCAAATCCGTTTAATTCACCGATACCAACACCAATTGCTAATCCCTGTAAGGTTTCACGGGATTAAAGAAAAAGGATTCACGGTCTAGCTGGTTTCCTTTCGATTAGACACATTTGTCGCAAACCAAATCCTATTATTATTTTTCAAAAATTGCGAAATCCAACGAGAAATGCCATTTTTCTTTTTAAAAAAACCTACTTTTTACCAACATCCGCTGGGATTTCATCAAATTTCCTTTCATCAAATTTCGACCCCATTTTCGAAATGTTACAGTTTCCAACAGATTTCTAACAAAACCTCAACCTCTTTTTCTTTTATCCTAAGGAAGTTAATAATTGCTTTCCAGCAGGGATTTACGTCTCAGCCGTTACTCACAAAACAGACGTACGTAATACACATAATATCCTCCTTTATAATATATTAGGACTGACGCGAGATCACGAAAGGGCTAATGCACGTCGATTATATACGCGTGGCATACGTAATCCATACATAATCCATACGTATGTTGATTAAACTCGTACGTATGACAAACGTAATCCATGGGGTATAAATTACGTCCTTAATACGTACATTCACCACCCTCGCGTTTATGAAAGTATTTTTACGTGTTCAAAAAATATCCCATGAGATTTTAAGCCCATAAGATTTTTATTTTTATTTCAATACCTACGATAATTTATTTTTATGAAAATTTGTCATTTTTATTGATTCGAATAGGTTCCAAATTTTCCGTTCCGTGAAAATAGAAAAAAGGGGAATTTTTTTTTTACAAAAAGAACATTTTCATCCTCGACTCAATTTTGAAATACAACAAATTCGATTTCCCTCGCATTAAAAATATTTCTACGGCGTTAATTATACGCAATAAAAAAATCCAAAATCAAAAATATAGAATTTTAATTAAAGCAGATTTTTAAAAAAATTTTTACTATTCTATAATTTTAACTATTTTTGTTGTGGATTTTATTTGATTACGTATTTTTTTTTATTGAGACTTTATTGTTTTATTTTTAATTGAGGAGTTTTTCCTGCTTAGGTTTGGGTTTTCGAAATTGAAGAGGATTCGTCCCAAGGCGTTTAAATAAATATTATTATTATTATTTTATTATTATTACCATTATTATTATTATTATTATTATTATTATTATTATTATTATTATTATTATTATTATTATTATAAAAACGTTCTTATTCTCCCAAATTGGATTTTCTGAAAAAAGGACAAGGTTTTCCCGAATAATTTATGAGCGAGGAATATTCCACGGAAACAAAACGTACGTTATCGCATTTTTCCTGCCTCTTCGTATCATTTTTTTTAACAGCAAAAGCATATATTTGTCTAAAGCCAGCGATAAAAGGAAGATAAAGGTACGATCGGGATATATTATAAGAAAAAATTTAATACTTATAATAAACATTTTCTTTTTATCTAATAGAAATAATGGAATAATGAGAAAAAGAAAGAAATCTTTGGATCCGTGGTTTTTGCAATATTTGAATTTTGAAAATAATGTAAAAAAGAAATTTTGGGAATGTGAAAAATTGAAAGAATTTTCGTGGAGCAAGAAATGGGCAGAATTAAGTGAAGTCGAGCCCGCACGTTGCCAATTTAACAGAGCGTAAGTGCTCTCAATTTCAATTGGTGCTTTCACAATTCGTATTTTCGTACCCTTAAACGAGAAGGGCTTTCCTGAAGAAAGCGAGAACAATGGGTTCGTAAAAAAACTGAGAAAAACCCCAGCAAACACTGCAATAATATTCACTCTTCGGGAGTGGTCTCTTGAAATGTTAATATTTTTATATTTTCTTTCATTGTTTTCAGTCGCGAAATTTCTGTATTTTCTGTAACAATTTCTGCTATTGAGGAAAAGCTTTCAATTATTAAAAAAAATTTTTTTTTTAATAGAAAAATCTTCAATTCGAAAATAAATAAATATTAATGGAGATATTTATTATTTATAAAAAATAGGGAGAGGTAATATATAAAAAAGAAATCATCCCAAACCACATTTGAATGACATTTCAAGAAATTGCCGATTTCTAAAATCATTTTTTGCAATTTTCTATTAAATCTGCAACGATTTTTTTAACCAAAAAATGAAGAAAAAAAACTTAAACTTGATGTCAATTTCTGAATTTTTGAAAAACAAATTTTAATCTTCGGTATTTCCAGTGAAAAAGTGTTACATTAGGGTGTCCCATAAGTTTCTTCCTTTCTTTATGCGAAAGCTCGAGGGCATATATAGCGCGGGGCGGAAGAAACTTATGGGACACCCTAATAAATTGGGGAAAAAATCGAATAAATATTTTTTCCTGCTCGGAAAAAACATTTGTTCGTCATTTTGTACCTCAAATGTGAATACAAAATATTTTTGTACGCTCGAATACATATAAAGTAAAGTCATAAAACTTTATTTTGACCCGTTGCTTATTAATAACAAAAGAAAAATAATTTCCAAAAAAAAAAATTCGTCTTTTGGCTCGTCTCGCTCCCTTAGGCCTCATAATTACACAAACTCTATACTCTGGCCACTACTAGAAAACATGTATTGTGACTCATTTACCACCGGATGTCGCCAAGCCTTCAATGTATGATGTTATATAGGCATCGTGTGTGTAATACGTTGAAAGAGAGAAAAATGGAAATATTAACAGGGTGTTTGCCGTTTCCAACAAATAACTGTGTCCATCCTGTGCATTATTACTCATATTTCTTTATTCCAAGTGTGAGTTGGGACATTTTCAAGTGACTACCTCGTGACCGTTCAATTGACAGCGATAAATCATTGAAATGATGCGAATCTCACATTTTTCATTCCTAACGAGTTTTCATTTACTTGACGCTAAATTATGAATTTCCATGTAAATGCATTTTTCTAGATAAAAATGCTGAATCGTATTTTTTTTTGCTGGATATCCTTCCCACTTTCTAAAAAAAAATTGTAATTTGCGTTAAATCTATAAATTTGATTATAAGATTGAATAAATTATTTAATTTCTTTACTTTTTCAAAATCAAAATCAATATTTTTCCAATCCTCGAATAAAAGTAGCGTTTATTTTGGATACAATTTTAAAGATTGTTTAAACAAAAAATTTGTAATCTAAAAAAAGAAATTATTGTATTTTATTAAATAAATGTATTATTTTTTTACTGTAAGTCTTTTTAATTTAAAAATATTTTATAATCTAAAAAAGAAGAATTTGTATTTTATTAAATAAGTGTATTATTACTTTTAAGTGTAAATCTGTCCAATTTACAAATATTTCAAACATTAAAAGTTTTAACGAAAAATCGGATAAAAATTAATTATTTAAAAATGTCCAATGCAATTGAATGCGAAAGTTTTCATTCCACAGCGTGTGTGCAAGAGTATGGAAGTTTCAATGTTCCGTGTTTTTCACGAAACCCGAATGGAAAATCAATATTATGTATCTTTAGGGAAGCCTTTAGTAACAAGAGGCTTTTACGAAATATCAATTTTTTCCACCGACAACGGGATTCTCATTTCAGTGCTTTCGTCCTTTTAGGAAATGCATTCTTCCGTTAAAAATATTTTTCTAGAGTTTAAATGCAACGTATTTGTTTTTCAATTTCTCAGAATTTATAGAAAAATAGTAAAAAAAGGTCCAATGATAATTATTAATTTCCATCGAAAGACGATGGATTATAAATAAATTATAATATATTAAATTTCAATTTAATAGATTAATTAACCTTCCACCGTTCCATTTTTTAAAAATTGCCCCCCAGTTTCTTGTTGTAATTGAATAAATAACGAATTCCAAAAAAAAAATCATCCCAAATCCAACAAAAAAGGGAATTTTAAAATCCCACAAAGAATTGATGAAATTCCAATTTGATTGATTAATTAATTCTACCGCTCGTTTTCGAAAATTTTATCACTTCTACTTCTCGAAATTCAATTAAAACCCCGATTTTTTAAAGAATCGTCTCGATTCCAACTAAAACTGGAATTGAATATGCCAGAACGGATTCAATAAATTCCAATTTAACGGATTAATTAATTTACCACCGCTCCGTTTCATAAATTCCCTCTCTCGACTTCTTAAATATGGAAACGTGCGCTTGAGAATCCAACAAGAACCTTGTCAAGTTGCAGTGTCTCTTTAGAGTCTCTCTCTCTCTCTCTCTTCAAACACTGGGAATGAGTTATGACTCATGCAAGTCTCATGGCATAAGCTTGAAGATAAAACTTCTTGATACTTCCGTAAGGAGCTAAAGGGGATTACCATTGAAATGTAAAATTTCTAAGTTTTCCTTCGCCCAAATCCACAAAGATCCCCATTATCGTCATTATTTTTTCTATCGCAACGTCGTTTCTGAGCAGAATCAATGGATCGTTATCGGGAATTTCAATTGACACGGACTCTATGAATATGAAAAAGAGAAGAGCCTCTCTTTTTTCGAGCATCAGACATCTTATGAATAAAGTTTCATTCTAATGCATCGGCATAGGTTACAAGAGCATCGGTCTGCTGCGTGAGCGTGTGTTATATTGGGCGTATGTCATCGCCCTGAGCTACTATACGTCCCAAATATATAAGAGCGTAATATATAGAAGACACATAACACACACACACATACATATGTCGGTATCCACGTATCTAGTCAAATAAGAGCACATATGTGGAAATCGTTGAACCATATTTCCATCATTATCATTCATTCCTCTTTCCACCACCCTTCTAATTCTCTTTATGCACGGATCGTCGCTCGAGTGAGAAAAAAGTAATCCTCTCTTCCGAGTTTTTGAAATAATGTCTGTATTTGGGTTTAAAAGATTCGTCGATATTATAATTAAAAGATAGAGAGAGAAAGTAGCTTTCCATTTGCATCCGCGCTTCATACGAATTTGGAGCATTTGCTAAAATGCTCCAAATAGGGACTTTCCATTATTCGCCATTTATTGGGTTCCTCGGCTCTGGGGTGCTTTTGACACCGCCAGGAGGCGCTAATGTAGCATAGATGATGGCCTCCAAATTATGACCTATAAATAATAGCAATTTTTCTTTTGTAATTTAAACATTTCATGTCAGATGAATATTTAGCAAAGACTAGGGGTTGTTTTTTTGTTCTTTAAAAATGCAACAAATTACACATTTTTTTTTACTATTCATATTATAAATATACATTTTCCTACACTAAGGGGCATTAGATTTTTCAGTCCTAAATTCAAATTCTTTTTTCATTAAATATGTATTTGTTAAGTTAAAAACCACAGTAATATTCTCTCATGGAAGAACTTACATCTAATTGATATAGAGAATATAATAAATATATTTCTGTATGAATCAAGATTCTTATTCAATGGGAATATGGAACACCTCCTCCTTAAATTATAATTTTGATGCTCCAAGTATTTTGTTAAGTCAGAAATTAGAGCTCGTAATAGTTCGTTATCGAAAAACTTGATTTTAATAATTAATATCTAGACTAATAATCGATATAGATGAAACGAACAAATAGAAAGAGATATTTTAATCTCACTTCCTGTGAATAATCTCTTTCTCTCTTTCACGTCGAGCGAGCATTCGCCAAGGTTTAACTGAACTCCCAAAGGTAGGATGGTGAAACCTCCGACTGGCATTTTATCACGTTTGGCATTGGTGACTCCAAAAATCCCTTACCTCGCCAACTCGCACCTCGAATTAGCCTTTGGGAATATCAAATAGAGTTATAAGCATCGAAAATGGAAAAAGATTAATTCTGCTCAAACTCTACTACTTTTCGTATCAAATTTGAAAATAGACCGACTCAATTTTAATGAATAAGTACTTTTTTTTATTTATCAAAATATCCTATTCCGAGTGTTCGACTTCCAAAGTTTTTACAAAGGCACAATTTTTAATAACTTCCCACTTTCTCTCCATGCTTTGGAAATAAAAAAAATAGCGAAAGTTGGGCAACGGATCTTATGAAATGAAATTGCAGGGAAGAAAATCCTACAGATAATAATATGTAGTGACTGCAGGAGAGTCATATTCACCGTTTTGATTCGATAACTGCTTACAATTGTACGAACACATTTCAATTGTATTTGAAAGCATAGACGTTTATTGTTATTACGATATGATTTCTATCCCGACTACATATTTTATACCACCCTTACATTTCACATGTATTTACTCTAATGCAGCTGCATGCCTTGTGTTGGCTTTAGTACCGACATTGGTTTATGTCAACAGCACACTCGGAAGTTAGGAAAACCAATGGCGCTGCAGCTGCGACTTATGCTTTCCTTTTTTCCCCATTTTTTGTTGCGGTTAAACAATGGAATCTATTCTCTCTCTTCTTTTTTCCACTCGTATATGTATTTTTCTTCATTTCTTGGTGTCTATGTCATCACGTACTCTCTTTTTCTCCCTTTATCGTTAAATATAGACGTGTCTTTGTTCGCAAGTTTATCAAAAGTTTCTAGCTTCAAAAGTTTACTGATAAAATCCCGCCTTCTTATCCAAGGTTACGCTACGTTCAAAGAAAAACACTATTAAAACGAGAGCTTGTGGTATATTTTACAGTAATCTCGCGCTTTATTGGACTTGTAGCAATATATATCAGCTACAGAAATGAAGGAATATATTAAATACATACAAAAACTGTGCAGATTTATAAATAACGAGAAATGGAAATTTGGGTTGCTTTGATTTGAAAATAAATGAATTTTTTATGTTTTCTTTTATATGAAAATTGTTGCTTTAAATTCATAAATTTCGAATTACCAAAAATTATCAGGATCGGGGATAATGTTTTATCGAAAATGGGTTGAATATTGGATTTCATCCAGAGTCGATCGATCCAATTTTTCGGATGTTCTGACTTTTTATAATCGCAGCTTCATAAAATTGTTAATTTTTTAAATATTATCTATTTTGCAATGTATTGACTATAAATTTGTCAATTTCGAAATTTTTAATAGGTTCGATACTATTACAGGGATCCTTGTCAATTCCCAAAAATAGAATTTTTCATTTTCAGTTGTTTTTCGAGAAAGTCGATAAAACTACCAAAGTTTAGAATTTTTTTTAGAAACTCACGAATCTAAAGCGAAAAATTTGATTAACAAAAATATAAAAATTCGTGTATTTTCGAATCGAAGCAATTTTTCTTTTTCAAACAATTACAATAAATTTCTATTTTTCACTATTTATAAATCTGCACTTTCGATCGAACATTTTATAGTCTTCTTCCTAAATTACATCTGTCGTTAGCTACTGAAATTTTAACTTCCCATTCCTTTCTCTAAAAATACACATCCTCTGGATCGGTACTTGAAACCTGATTTGCTTAAAGTCGCAGTACTTTAAAGCTCGGATTCTGTAAATTATTCAATCTTTGGAGCAGTTTCCTCTCGCTTGGCGACACAAATCTTCTATGAAAAGGAGGAATTTCCTTTTTCAGCTTTTTCTGAAAATAGTCCCTACTCTACTTCTACCTTCGACACAGCATCCAGAAAAAAAGGCAGATTTTTAAGGGGTGAAGAGTGTGTTTGTATTCTTCACCCCAATTTCTTTTGGGATACAATTTTAACTTGATTATAATACGGTAAAGTTCTTCTTGGGTCCCTCGAGACAGTAAGAACACAGCTGCAACTCGTACGAGCTTTTTTCCATTCCGGAAATAACTTGCAGTCTCTAAAGTAGTCTCTTCTCCGATTCTACCAGTTTATACGGACTTCAACCAATGATTTTAACTTTGAGCTTAGGTTTGACCTCCTTGATTCCACTAATTGTCTTGACCTCCGCTATAAGAAGCCATGGGATGATTTTTCAAATATTTGCCAGTTATTCCACAACCTCGATTTCCCTCAGAGGAATTTACATTTCCAATGTTCTTCGATCGCCAAAATATTTAATCAGAGAAAATAAAAATCTCACGAACAATTTTTCTCGAGCGATTTTGGAAATATAATTTTCATCCGTGCAATTTCTTCTTCGATTTTAACTATTATTTAATATTTTTTCCAGCAGAGAAAGTTCGAAGTTACAATTGAATTTCATTATAAAAAGTCATCGTTCGAATTCAAGAATTAAACAAAAATATAATTTAGAGGAATTTTTTAATGAATTTATATTAAAATAAAAGAGAATTATTGGTGTTTAAGGGAGGAAATTTTTCAGAATAGATATTATGTAATAATAACGGTACCCTATAATTTTTTTATAAAAGATGCAAGTAAAAAATATTGATAAAAGTATTAAAACCCGAGGGTACAATTTAATTAAAATAATTTTAGTCAAAATTCTATGTGGACAAAAAAATAAAGATCGACCCAAATAAATGTATCATGAATTTCTGGGGAATTCATTAATTTCAACAATTTTTGTCGCACAATTTTGTCTAGTATTACCTAATATTTTTTAACTATTTATTTGTTACTTATTATTTATTTAACTAAAGTGTTCTCCACAAATGTTTTTTCCATTACGAGCATTTCTGTTGTTCGGCGAAACAGGTTCAAGTGCAACTTTTTCTAACGTGCGAACAATTTAACTCGTTACATTCTTGAAAATCATGATATATAACAAAGGTATAGAACCTAAGGAAGAGAATACTAACGATGATAATGATAGTGGATGATAATTATCCACCTGTTGGTAAACAACCTATGAGAAAATAACCAAGCGAGACCTTCCGAGGTTGAAACCTCTCGCTACGATTTTATGGTTATGATTATTTAAAAAAGAAAAGGCTAATTAACTGTACATTCTTGCAATGTTGCTAAACGGTACATCGCTATGCCTAAAGAAATAATAAATTTAAACCAAATGTGGTCTGTGTAAAATTTTATACGGATTTTGATTTTTTGTAAAATTATAAATTATGAAAAAGAGAGAAATACTTTAAACTCTGTTTATAAAACTTTACGGTACTGCAATATAATATCGGTATTTTAATTGATCTCGAAGTAGTACTACTTCAAGATCGATCCAAACTTTACTGCTGTGCCATATGTTGAAAAAAATATGTCATATAAGGAGTGAAAGAATAGTTGCAGTGTTTTACAAGATATGCCCTTGAGAAATTCGGTGATCCTTTAAAGAAATGTTGAAAGTGTAACGGAATAATAATTGAGTTGTTTTAATTTAAATTTTGAACCATTAAACAAAAGTATTTCTGTCGCAAGTTTGGTCGCAATAAACTCTTTTTTAATAATATACATATTTTTTCATACATTCTTATGAAATTTCAATCGACTTCAACAGTTTTTGAAAATTTTCATTTCCCGATACTTCAATTCTACCTTCACAAGAAATTTCCTTAGGTCCTTCCAAGTTCGATTAATTATTGTATTTATGTGTCATAAATAGGTGAGTCAGAAATATGATTTCCCCCCTTCGATCTGCATCTAGGTTGAGTCAATCAATTACATGAACCACAATGACTTATATTTTCTCATATGCATATTTTTCCATATATGCACATATCCTTCCAAAAAAATACCAATTTTTCTTCTTTTTCGATCTGTTACAAATCCGATTCAGAGCTCAAATTTTTTGAAATTTGGAAAAATCATATATTTACAAAAAAAATGTTAATAAAAGTTTGTGAAAATTCGTTGAAATTAAAAAAATTGTATATTAAAAAAAATGTATAATTTCTATAAAATGTTTGCAAACAAAACTTTTTGTTACTAAAAAAAAACAACAAATACGGTGAGCCAGAAATTGTCCTCTTGGATTTGCATCTAGGTTAAGTCAATCAATTACGAGAAATAAATAAAGTCGTTACATTGAAAGAAACAAAAAAGAAAAAGCGATAAGAGAGAGAGAGAGATAGAGAGAGAAGGGAGTGAAAGAACATTTCGATCTACTTTGTTTGTTATCGCACCACTTACCGTGAGTCTCGTAAGCTACGGCGGTAACGGGAAAAGCCACGGAGACAACAATGAGTAGCACCAATATCGAATTCAATAAAACGTTATTAACACTCGCGCACCAGGAATTCGAGCACCAACAAATGTACCTTCTCGCCATTATCTCAGTCGACACTGGCGATCTTCACGCTAACGTCATGACAATTATCGTCAAATCCCTTTTTCGCTCGCCGATGTTTACCGCACGACGTGCGATACATTCATCCGCTTAAACGTTACTCCCGTTTCCAAAAAAGAAATGCGAATCCTACCTACACGAAAGACTCCTACGGCTAACGCAACCTCACCTCAGCAGTTAGACTGAACCGACTGAAACTCAAACGAAACGATCACCACAAGATCCTCCACGAACCGCACCAATACCGAGACACCAGCTGCTCCTGCTGTTGTTACCACCCCACCACCACCCCCGCTGCCATCCCATTTTCCATCATGGCGCCGCCGCACATGGGCCATGATCCGAAATGGACCAGCCACGAAAAGTACGTTCGATAATTAGGGGGTTAGGATATTCTAGAGGTTAAAAGTAGATATAACAATTTAAATTTCAAGTAAACCGGCTGCGGACCCGGGGGGTTGCATTGGAATTCGAAAATCGAGTATTTTGACATTTTTCGCACCCACAATGTAACAATTTTGTTGTTATTAATGATTGTGAGGTTATGTTATTGTAAATGTGACCATTTTCGTCACGATTTCGATTTCGCGCCATGTTTGCGCTCAATAATCGCAACTAGGGACGTACAAGATCGACCCTAGTGACTTTGGTGACGTCATTGAATTCTTTTTCTTGTCTCCCATCGATATTGGATATGAAAAATAAACAAATGCAATAAACAAATAATATTTTATTAGCATTTTATTTTTCTAGAGTAATTCGATTTTTTCATAAAAAGAAATAATAACTTTGCGAGAAAAGTGCGCTATTATTTGCACACAAAAGATCAACGAATGAAAGACCTTCCACTCGCAAGAAAATAATCCCTGAAGTTAGCTACGGAGATTTATATTCAAATAAGAGTTTTAAAATTATTGGTGAAATATAATTTGATTTCACCAATAATTTTGAAGGACAGTAATTGTAATCTCCCAATACCTAATTGTAATTTTTCCCCCATTTTATCACTAGGCAATTCCTTGAAAAACGAGAAAAAATGAATTAGAGACACAACAAAAGTACACAGGCTGCTTGGAAACTAATTTTGTATCGATCAAACTTACAGATATTCTACGTTTTCTTATAAACTAGCAATTTGTTGTTAAAACTATGAACAATCCACAAGAAAGTTTGGTTCGAAAGATCATAGAAAAGTGCACCGATGGAAAAGTTTGCGCTCCTTCGGATCTCGTTTCCTTTTTGGTAAGACCAAGAAATAAAAAGTCAGAGAAGAGAAGTAACTTTACAAATTTTTCACTGCAGGTGAATTTATCACGTTTCAACCCCATGCTCGAAAATAAACACGATATTGTACAATTTGTTACAAATTTGTTGTCGGAAGAGGAAAACTTTGTTGCCGTAACTCTGAAAATGCAGTTTTTAGTTGTGAAATGCTTTCAAAATAGAGGTAATAATAAATTCCAATAACAAAGAAATTTTATTTTGCGATTTTCTCTACTCACTTTGTAAATTTTATCTAATTCGAGGAGAAAATTAATGTAATATGAAAATCTCGAGGATTCTACGCAAAATATACAA
This sequence comes from Gasteruption jaculator, assembly GCA_949825005.1. Taxonomy (NCBI): domain Eukaryota; kingdom Metazoa; phylum Arthropoda; class Insecta; order Hymenoptera; family Gasteruptiidae; genus Gasteruption; species Gasteruption jaculator. The sequence continues at coordinate 401,384 of OX463761.1, forward strand.
GAATATTTGGAACAATGTATTACTACTTTTTTGCGATTGTCGTAGCTTGGGTAATTGAAATATAAATACATAAAAAATTTTAAAAATAATTATATATAATAAGTGGAAGTAAATATTTCAGAAACGGTTATTCGGAAACACAGATTATGTCTCCACCAGAAAACGATACCATTAATAACGGATGTTTGCGAGATCGATTGTTTGAAATCCACTAGAGACACTGAAAAATTATATCAACAAATTCTGGTAATCATTTCTTTACTAAGTGGACTCGGAGATCCAACCGAACCGGCTGTTCTTCGGTAAAAAAACAGTTGCTTCCCAAATTGAAAATTGACTAAAACGCAAAATTTCGTTACTGTTGTAAAATAAACACTATTTTCTTAGGGATGTTGCGATAGCTTTGAAGAGTATTTATAAACCTTCGGAATTAATTCATTTTGTGCAAACTTTATCGAAACGTGAGAAAGAAAAACAATTAATGGAATTAATGTGTATAGTAACTGGCATCCGTATTTTTGAAAAAGATTGTCAGCGAGGTGGCGAAGGAATAGACGATCGTAAGCTAAATTTCAAAATACGAAAAGTTGAGAATAAAAGCTTGTTATAAATAATTACATACAAATTTTTTTTTCTAATTGAGTCCTAATTTTTCTAAAATGGCCAATTCCAATTTTTGGTTTGGTTTAAAACGATTTTTTCAGTGCCGAATATTTTACAAGATGCGATTCAGAGAATTCGTGATGCAATTCTCGAGTGTCTCGAGAACACAATGAAAAAGGTGTATAAAATAACAGCGATCGTTGAGGATGTATTAGTTTCGCAAAATTCTCAAGAGACGAACATCGAAAGGAAAAACGAAATGCTCGTTGCATTTCGTCAACAGGAAATTTGTGTTAGGTATTATTTATATCGCTGTTGCGTTGGTACCTTTCTTTATTAGTACTACTTTATTTATTAGTATATTTTTTTTATTTTGTTGCACGCTTCTGGCGTTCTTTATTTTTTTGTTTTTTTTAATTGAGATTTCTGAATTTTTGGACACTTATAAAACCCAATGACGTTTAATTTTTCCCAATTAATTTTTTATTTAATTTAATTCAATTTTTCTTAATTAAAACAGGAAGTTATTAAGCGAAGTTGAAACTTGTGAGAATGAAGTGGAAGCGTTGATGCGCCGATTACGAAACAGATTATTCAAATTGCACGACACGGTCAGGTACCGAACTGCGATTCCAACCGAACAAGTTTATGTAAGTTTTGGAATTCACAATTTCTATAAGTATTCAATTTTAAGCTACTAACATTTTTTTATCAGCCACAATTTATCGATTTGACTGCGATTTGGATGAGCTTTCAAGACGAAGTCATTGTACTCAGTTATATCAACAGTTTCTTGAACGAACTACTGGATCTGTGTAACAAAGTGAGTAAACAATTATTTTTTGATATTTTTTTTATTTAAATTTAATTTTATTAAATATGATTTTTACAAATTTAAAAAATTCAATTTTATTAAATTTAATTTCTTTTTTATTTGAATTTATTCAATTTAGCAATTATCTTTTGAAATTTAGAAAAATGCATTTTCCAGAATGACTCATTGTATGAAAAATTCGAAATGGGAGAAACGATCGAAAACCTGAATATTCTAACGGATGCTGAGAGGCTCGAAGGATCGATGGGTAATTTAATAGGTAACAAAATATTTTGAATTCCTCGACGCAGCAATTGTAATCTTCAAATTTTTTTAAATTCAAAACTCGAATTTAAACAATTACAAAAACAATAGAAGAATTGATATTGAAAAAAACATCGTATTCACAAAAATCTCAAAAACTATCTGGACTTTGAATTTAAGATATAATATTTTTTTATTGGCAGTGACTTCTGGACATCTTCCAATAATTTATCCCAGTGATGTTAAGGATTTTGAGAAATTAGATCTGGAGGTGATATTACAAAAATTTTTTCTATCATTTAAAAATTTGAAATATTACTTTTTCTATCGATTGAATATTAAACCATTTTTTTAAATAACATTGATTATGCATATATTTTATTTATTTTAACAATTGTCTGCTAAGAAAAAATGTGAAATATTCCTGAAATTTAATTTTACTATGTTGGACAAGGAAAGAAAATTTTATTGAAAAATAATCATGAATTTTAAGATTTTGCAAAAGAGGGAATTTCTTCAAAGTAATCCCTTTTCCATTGCCTTCTAGCTTTTAGGATTTTGCGCTTCTTCGTTTCTGGAAGGCAAGGGTGCATTAATTCCAGCTAATCCAAATAATGGAATAGTTAAGTGGAATGGAAAGTTTTATGCTTTTAGTTCTGCCGAAGGTGTCGAATACTTCGCCAAAGATCCTGACAAGTTTGTATTAAATTATATAAAAGGGACATTTTCCAATGTCCATTTTTCCAAAAAGTCCAATTTCATTTTCATAAGTCACATTCAAGTTTCCAATTAATGCAATTGTTTTTTTCTAAATTATTATTGCCAAGTATGAAATATCTAAAATTAGATAAAGTTCCAGTTCCTTCATTTCAGATGTGTGACAAATTCTTTGGACTTTATCAGAAAACATATCCAGTATATTCATTTCTTGCAATTTTATCATGAAATCATTTCTCAGGATATGAGCTCTGCCAGGTGAGTCGGTACAAATTTTCCAAATTAAAAAAATTATTTGAAACCGAATAAATGAGATATTTCTAAATTTGCGATTATTTATATTTTTCTGATTTTCTTCCTAATAATATTACAGATCCGGGAAAGGTGGAAGGATGCATCAGAGTCAAGGAGTTCAAACTGAATTGCATGTGCTTCCTGCCAATGTGGACCAAAATTATTCCTCCAACGTCTGGGATCATCGCAGGAGAGCTTTGAAATTGGTAAAAAAAATTATTTTGAAATATTCAAAAATTCAGGTGATAATTGAATTACAAAAAAATATTGTCGAATTAATTTTTTTTTTCTTTCAGGCAACTATTTGCAATTGCAAGACCCAAAGTACCCAGACCAATAAGTCCCATTACAGGTGCAACGCGAGCATCCAAGTTGCGCCTCCAAAAACTGTCGGGATTCAAACGAACTCGGAAATTTCTGTAAATACAAAAACCCCGAAAACGTTCATTTTTGGTTTACGGGGAAGGAAAGACAATCAACAGCACGTTTTGCGTTACGAAATCGAAAAGACGGATTACGGTGATAAATTACTTTTTTCTAAAACGAAGGGAAAATAAAAGTTTGCTGATAATTTGATTCAAAGTTTTTTTTACTGGGTTCCAAAAAAAAAAAAAATTTTTTATACATTTTTTTAATGCAAGAAATGAAAAAATAATTATAAAATAATTAGGTCCGACAAAATAAAACTGGAACTTGATGGAATTTTCCAGTTTCAAATTCCAAAAATTTTCCTTCGCTTCGTCACAACTTTTAGGTGAGAAATTTTTTTTTTATTTCGCAAATACATTTTTAACAAAAAGAAAAAGAGGAAAACGCTTATAAAGGAAAACCAAAATTATTATTCGTTTTTGTTGATCTCCAAATTTTACATTTTAAAGTAAAAAAAAAAGAAACTTAAAAATGAAAAGTTACAAAATAATAATGAACGCGATTGCGTTCGAAAAAATGACTTTTACACAAATCATCAAATCATAGTACTTCCTTATTCATATTTTTTTCTTACTATTTTCAGAATCGTTACAATACAATAATTTTATATTGTTGTTGTTGTTCTTGCTGTTGTTGTATCGCTTATTCGTTACTGTTTGTTATTCATGATCTTTCTTTTATCGTTCGTGTTCCTTAAAATTCTAAGCTTTCAATTTTTATACACCAAAGAAACGAAAAAAAAATTCAACTACAATTATTACGACGATCAGTTTAATTACACGTTAATACATTTTTTTTTGTAATTGTTATTTTCAGTTGTTTATCTCGTGCATTTCTCTTCTGAATGAATACAATATCTCGCAATTTATACGTTGAATGTTATTATTTTATTCACCATTTTCTCTAAAAACGTAATTTTTTTTTATTTATAAGCAGAGAGATCTTCGCCTAATAGGAAAAAAGTAGCGTTCCTTCCGGTTAAATCTGCCACTTTGCAAATTGCTGCGGGAAAATCACCTTAAAATTGGGCTTTTCGATCTTCAAATTCGAAATATCACAAAAAAAAATCGAAAACAAAACGTCTTACATTTTTTTTAATGAAAAAACTCGTTAACGGGTGGATCTTAATTCGTTTTAATTATAAAAAAAATAGGCGACTCGCTTATCTTTGGCATTCGAATAATGAATTGATTAATTTCGAGTCCTTTTTTTTTGTTAAAATCAAATTTGGATAAAGTTGCTCATTATTAAGATTCAAAACACGAAACAAAAAGACATAAATACAGAGAGGCACAAGAAAATTGTCCAATTGGTAATATTCGTAAGTTTTTTGACATTTGAAAAAATTTGTTGCACAAAAATTGTTCTGGTTGTGGAACTTAACAAATTGGTATAATTAATTTTTTTTTATCGTGAGCCATTTTCCAGGACATTTTGGATTTTTTTTATATATAGAATAGGATTTTACAATAAAAAAATAAAACTTAGCGCTAAGAAATTCAGGTTGAACTTGAAAAAACCTGGAAATGACTCAAAACGAAGAGAAAAAAAAATAATTATCCTGTTTTGTTGAGTTTTTCAATAGAATAACTTTTGTTTCAAAAATTCTTTCATTCTTTCATTAAAGGATTTACGAGAATTTCTAAGAGGACGTTTTTCCTTTGTCCCAGCCTGTGTAACATCTCCACTCATTTTTTGAAAAAGAAAATATAACAACAAAAAACACGGAAGAAAGTGGTGAGCAAAATTCTTGTGATATTTTCCTTCGTTTACAGGTTGCGTGTAACGGCATAAAAAATTATTAATGATACTTACTGACTACAAAGAAAAATCAAAATGCGCGTCTCCATTTCGATAAAAAGAAACTGCGAAATTTCGAAAAAAAATTTCGCACAATATCAGCCAATTTTTTTTTTTCATTTCGTCTAATCGTTAAACAAAAATTGGACAAAAATATCATCGAAATCTTTCAATTAAATTATTATCGGAATGTCGACAGCTAAAAACATCGTTTCTTTTTAGTCGTTTTGTCTGTTTCGTTTTTTCTCATTAAAAGGGACAAGGATAGAGAGAGATACTTATCGATTTTGAGAATCGGTTTGAGAATTTTCATGATTTATAAAAAAATCTCCTTTATCCAAAGATCGCATTTTTCTGTTGTCATTCGTTTTCTTTATTCAATGTAATGATGTAACGTGTGTTTAATAAAGGTGGTAATGCATCGCACTGCATCTTGGAAATACGCACGCTGTTTTTTTTTTTTAATATATATATATAATATAATTATATAACCTGTCGGAGATCTTAAAAGGAGCTTTTTTTTCTTCGTCTCTTGCTTCTGGGGAGTTAAGGGAGAAAAAAGTCGGGAAGGGGGCGGGGGGAGGGGGCAAGGAGAGAAAAGTCAATTTCAAGGGGAAAAAAAATTAAGGAGGTATGTATATATTTAGTCTACGAAGTGATTTTTGAGGTATTTCATCATACCAAAGGTTCTGAAACGCTTTGTACCGATCACCTTCAGCAATTCTGCGTCACAAATTGCGTACTGCTTATTTTTCGGATCCTGAAAAAACAAGAAAAAGAAAAAATAAGATAATTAAAATTCATCAAATTGGAACCGATCTTTTGTAATTAGAAAAATCTCTTTTTTTTTGAATAAATTAATCTGTAAATTAATTAACCTGTTTTCGAGACAATTCTTTATATTTCCTTGAAATCAGGAATACATGAAATCGGTTCGAAAAGAAACTTATGTTTTGCCACTCTCTATTCAATTAAATAAATATAAATAAAATAATCAAATTAAATAATTAAACTTTTTCAAAATGCAGAAACAGAATTTTTCTTAGTTCATCGAAGTCATCTTTTTTCGAAATAAAAATTAAGTTATTTAATATGTTAATCATTAAATTATAATAATTATTATATATAAATATTATACGTTAATACGTTGAAATTTATTATTTAAAAAATTAATTAACATAAAATTAACATTTTCGATGAAACATTCGAGTAAATGCCAATTTCCAAAATTCCTCGTTATCAATTAATTCCAAATTTTGAATTTCAATAAAAAAAAAAATAAGTTACGATAATCCAAATAAAAATGAAATCTCAGCAAAACGTTATTTAATAAACAAGAAAGGGAGGGAAGATACATTAAGAGTGCGTGGGTGGGATAAGAGGGATAAGAGAATTTCATGAAAGAATAGATACTTACATAGAGATCTCTTTCTTTAATGATGCTCCAAATTTTCTTTACTACTTCATGTCGAGCCATTTGTTCAGCACCAACTACAGCTGCAAGTTCAGGTGACAGCGTAATAGCTCGCGTGTAACCACCTCCTTTACCTTTTCCGCCACCGCCACCTCCGCCGCTTTTTTTAGCAGAACCGCCACTTTTCTTACTTTTATCCCAATCTTCATCGCTGTCGCTGTCGCTACCCTTCTTTTTGCCTTTCTTTCCAGGTTTACCTGATTCGCGTTAAACAGAAAAAAAATATCATCATTAGCCGTCACGTCTCTAAATATTTCCGGGTAAGCAAAGTTTGGCAGTACCGTGAGAATTTAAACGTTCCAAGGAAAAAATAATTCTAAAGAAAAATTAACATTTAAAAAAAATACTAATAAGTTTCTAATAATTTTTAGTAACACGATTTCGTAAGCGACGAATTAAAAAAAACTCTAATAATTTTTTTAAAAATTGAAACCTCAAAGAAGATATATTTTTACTTATGTTTTGAAAAAAAAATATAAACCTTCCAAACTGTATTTTTTTGCCAAATTGCAAAAAAAAATAAATTTTGAATTAAAAAAAAAACACCATTAAAATTGTTGACTACCATAAAAAATATTCTTCCTCATTTGATCTCAATTAATATTCGATACTCAAATATTTTCAAAATGCAGAAAATAATTTTAATTAAAAAATCCTTCCCTACGAAAATTTGAAATTTTAACAAATTCGAGCCTCCCATTTTTTCTTCCGTTAAATTATTCCCTTTTTTCTACAAAATCCTTTCAAACCGAAAACAAGAAGGGTTTGAAAAGCTTCAAAGTTTCCGTTTCCCATAGATTCGAGAGATACAATTCCGAATACAAAGCTACTCGAAACATACCAGTACCTTTTTTGGGTGCGGCTTTAGATTTTTTGGGACTATATTCTTCATCGCTAGCATCTTCATCGCTAGCACTCTCTTCATCATCGGAAGAGCCCTTCTTGCGTTTCTTTTGTGGTTTTTTAGCAGGTCCACGTTTAGCCGGCTTCTTTTCTTCCTCCTCCTCCTCTTCCTCGGAACCTTCTTCCTCGTCGTCCTCGCCATCCTCGGACTCACTAGCAGCAGCTTTCTTCTTCTTTTTCCCGGCGTCTTGTTTCTCTTGGAGGCACTCCATTACTAAATCGTCTACTTCCTTTTTCCTATTTTCAACAATTTCAACGCACTCATGTACAACGGATTCACAAAAATATCCTTTTTTTCAATATTTGTTTTTCCAACAACTGAATGGGTCACCTCAAAAACGTTGTAAGGTACAAATTGCAAATTTTTCAAAAAAAAAAACCCGAAAATGAAAAAAAAAATAACCGGATGGATTTTTTTTTAAATCCATCAATTTTTTTTTTCATTGGGGGGGGGGGGGGGGGTTGAACAACTTGCAATTTGTACCTTAAAAAAAAGTGTTCCGAGGAAATGTCAGGAACAGCCATGTTCGTCACCAGGATTTTTCCATACTAGGACTTTCGGATACAAAATACAACCAGAAACAACCATGTTGGTAATCCCGAGTGTTACAAACTTGGAATTAGCAAAGTTGCATTAAACCAGTTTTTCAACTATTCCTTGTACCATGCGATGACACGGGTAATATATTTGAATTTTTTCATTTGTTCTCGAGCGATCCCAACTTCGGTCGATGCCATTTTTAAGAGGTTTTTGTACCATTCGAACATCGAATGTGTAACATTTAACTCCAGTGTCTTAAAAAAATAGTGTTTTTTTAGGTCGACTTCCAAAAATCTCCTGCATTTTGCATTTGTTAGACTACAGAAAATTAATGAAACTATTTTCTATAATTACAAATATTTTTAAAAAATTGTGAAAAATATTTGAAAAATTATTAAAAATATTCGAACGTTATAAAATAAATGATACTTATTAAAATTGCACAATAATGTTGTTTTTTTTTCGTAAAAATTTTATTATAACAAATGTGACACTTTTGAAAAAAAATGTCAACATTAATTCGCTAAGTAAAATTTCAATTTGAATTTCCCAGATCGATAGAAATTTCAAATCGACATGAAAACACCCATTTTTTTTCTTCTGAAAATTGAGAAACACCCGAACGATGGGGTTCGATACAAAAAATAGAACTCGAATTGATCTTAAATCCAAATTTTGGAAGCATTGCGATTCGTTGACTTTATTTTTGCAAAACTCCACAATCAGAGAAAATGGAAAATAAAAAATGTACAAGATATCATTCCATAAGTTCCATAAACACCATTTTCCTAAATTAGAATTGCACAGAAACATTCCGAACTGCACCTTGTTGCTTTTGTTAGAGGGGGAACGAAGTATAAGTCTAAGGACAGAGATAAAGTAGCAACTATACACAGATTCCCTCTATGACATTTGTTTTTTTTCTCTTGGACACGGTTTTAGACTCGCTTTTGCGTCATTTGCGATCGCTAAAGCGCCTGCTATGTATCCGTAAGATGCAAAGAATAACATTATGGAAAGTTGCAAGAAAAGTAGATACCGGAGCTCAGGAACATTAATGGGGTGAACGACACAACCAAGGACTAAATGGAAAAAAAAAATATCGAGTATCATTGCAATTCCATTGGAAACAAATATCCTTTTGTCGCTCGATTGTTTTTTCTTTTCTTTCTTCCTTGGTATTCGTATTTTTCAATTATTTATAAGCTATCGAAGAATCGATATGTCGAATTTGTGGGTCGATATATAAATATATTATTTTAATATAAAAAATGAATGATCGATAAGTACCTTTCCGTAAGATCCACATCGAGTTTCTCTTCTATTTGTTGCCTCACTTTCTTCGCGGACATCGTTGTAAGGTCAGCATCCTTGAGGATAGCTGTGGAATACAAAAGATTAATTAGATTAACATTTTTGAGGCATCACTAGAAAATTAGAAAATTTATAATTTTTTATATATTTATATTTGCCAAAATCTATCAATTGTTGCAATTGGATTCGCTTAAATTATTTTCAAAAATTACAAAATAGCTTGTATTTTCATATTTTTAAAGTTATCGTGTAGTGTCCTTTGAATATCGTTCCTGAAAATTTTGTTTTCCGAGTAAATGTCGTTTCAACAAATACAAAAAGTGGATTTAAAATCGTTATCTATTAAAAAATATTATTATTATTATTATCCATTCATTCTAAAGACTAGTAAGTATTTCGAAAGACCTCGAATAATTTTTTCCACCTAAAAAATCATAACTATCGAACATAGAATTCTAAACTCGAACCGTAACTTATTTTTAAACTTCCGAGTCCCAACATTTTACCTTTGAGAGTTCTAGTTCCTATAAAACTTTAATACTCCTAACATCCGGAAAAAAGTAATCGCAGAAAATTTTGGCCGGAGTTTATCTTTGAGCTCATTATTCGTGTGTTTAGATTTTGATGTAACTGCTGAAGTATTTAAGAAATCCATTCAAATTGAAAATTTTTGTTTCCAAAATCCAACAAGACTAAAAAAAATATTAACACTATGCCAGCAGGTGGCACCACGTTGGTGCCATGCGAAAACTATCGGACAAGCGCCGGTGGCACCACGTTGGTGTCGTACATAAAGATTTATACCGGCGCCAAACGAAGAAGTGTTTAAAAAAAAATTGAAAAAAAAACCAGAATTGAAAAAAAAAGAATTTCAGCAAAAAAAAATTTCCAGATACATGAAAGTTCCATAAAAAAAAAAACCCAACTGCATTAATTTAAATCCTTACAAATTCAATTTCCCGGAAAACCTCGATTTTCAAAAACCCGTTAAAAATTAAAAAAGAAACAAAAACTCGCAACCGTGTTTGGCCGCCATTCACTTGAAATTCACAAACTCGCGACATCATTAATTACTTTTCAATAACCCGAGCGGCCGACCAACTACTACATACTAGTTACACCTCTACAGTGAAAACTCGCAACCAACCACCTGGTGGCGAGCGATGTTTTTACGAGGCTGCGACACTGGCACTGGTGTTGTACTACTCATTTCGTTGAATTGTAACTGAAATTTCCGTCCTCCATTACCGAAACCGGCGGAAAACGTTTCCGCGAGTGTCCCGATGTAGGGAAATCGGGAAAACTTTAGCGAATTGGTCGTACTGTCAGAGAAATTGGCGAATCGCTCGGAAGAAAGGAAGAACGCGCAGGTATAATGGCTGGTACGTGTTGATAAAATAAGGGCCGCCGGTGGCTGCGGCGGGAAAGCCGTCGGTAATATATATATCTATATACACATATATAAAAATAAAAATAAAAAAGAAAAATAATTTGGCAGAGCCAACCCGCGACTGAATCCGATGGCGCTGCACCAGTAACGTTACATTGGTACACGAGAAAGGAAGGATCGTCGAAAATTGCGCGCGTTCTTCCTTCTATCTTTCTCTTTCTCTATTCGCTCTTTCTTCGTGCGAATAACGAAACTCTCTTCGTAAATGCGATACTCCTACGCGACAACGAATGAAACGAAACGAAAAATGTTAATTTTTCGTTTCGAAATTGAACATTTTTTTATTTCCCATTTCCTGGATGCCAAATTTGGTAAATAACTCGTGGGAAAAAATTACCGCCATTTTGAAAATTCCACACTTCGAAATTTCAATTTTAAAATTAGGTAAATTTGTTTTGGAAAATATCGACACTTTTGGGCGCTAAATTTGAAAATTTGGTAAAAAATTGACGCCATTTTGAAAATTCCAGTCACTAAAATTTCAATTCCAAACTTTGGTAAATTCGTTTTTTTTTTTGGAAAAAAGTTGACACTTTTGGGCGCTAAATTTGAAAATTTGGTAAAAATATTAACACCATTTGGAAAATTCCAGTCACTAAAATTTCAATTCCAAAATTTGGTAAATTCGTTTTGGAAAGTCCTTTAAATTTGAAACCCCGAAAATTCGAAATTGAAAATTTCCGTCCCGAATTTTCGTCAACGAATAACAACTTTTTGGAAAATCCACTAATTTGAAACCCAGTTCCTAATTTTCTCGAACTCGAATTTCAAAATTCGGTAAATAAACTTGGAAAAGAAAAAAAAACCCACCACAATATTTGAAAAGTGCACGAGTACCACGAACCAAGTAGAGGAATCAGTCCGAAAGAAAGAAAGAAAGAGATGGAAGATCGGGGGGCCGACAAAGTGCATAATTACTAACTTACAGAAACTCGAAGACCCAATCGTCATCGTAACGGCCATAATCAATAAATAAATAGATATAAGAAAAAAAAGAAACTGAGAGCCTAAGTCGAGTCAGGCACATATACATTTACGTTTAAGGATTCTTCTCTATCTCTCTCTTTCTCTTTCCACCTATATCTATCTCCCTCGCTCGCGCCACTGCTGCTAAACTCGAAAACGCGTCATAGGTTGATGACATACTGCTCGGCCAAAGAAAGACGCCCATTATCTCGAAAAAATGCCCTATAAAGGGCGGAAAGAGCAAGACGCGATTTCGTCCCGAAAAAAAATGCCCGAATTTTCGCACGGCTCGGAAACGGCCCGAAACTTCCCGTTTGGTCGCTACGTAAGTGGCAGAGAGATGCGGAGTCGCAGCTATTAGCAATGGCCGGCGTGGGGTACGCCACTTGGTCGCATACGGGCGCGCTTGAATCCCGAGGCCCCCGTCAAGAGGAAACATCGATATTTTGCCAGGCTTCGCGTTATAAAGTGCCGACGAAAATTCGAGTTAACGTTGGCCCGAATTCGTATACGAGGGAATTAACCGACGAGAGATTGTATTTCAATGGATATCTCCACTTACCGGTGATCTCTTTACGAAGCTCCTCCTTTGTAATATCGGCCATGATTTTGATGCTTCTCGTTGTGCGTTCTGCTGCCAACTGAACCAATGCCGCCAGCGAAGACTCCGTAGCGTCCTATTGTACAGTCAGGCGCAAGAGTATACCGATACGAGGAAATACGCCGGACCTACCGATCCCCATAACTCGGAAAATATCGTCCCAAGCGAGATATGATATACACCGAATCGTGTTAGTTTTTTCCCCTCTACGGGTTTCTCACGAAGCCCCGTGACTATTATTGCCGGATTTGCCATCCCCCCGAGGAATTTTCGGCCGTACGAAGATTCGACTTTTACGGGGGACTGTACGCGTATAGTGAAACGTTCGCAGCGTCGACGGTACAGTCGCGTGGCTTGGCGAAGGCACGCTTCCTTCGAATATTCCCCTGCTTCCCAGCCATAACTTTTTTCAGCGGCCTCGTAAGCCGATACAACCGGGACCGAATCGGGCCAACTTTTTTCCCTCCAGCTTTTCCCCATAACGCCCCGGGGCCAAATTTGCGATTCGCGCTTTCGATTTCGCCGTTTTCCACGACCCCGGGAAATATTTATTCGACCCGACTGTACGTTTTCATAGGGGGATCTCTCTTGTATGTACGCGTTATATAGTTGCTATATACTACAGCGGCGTCGTGTCGTTTTCATTTTGTTCCTCCTTGCTTGTGTACTCGAATCACGTGACGGTGATTCCGCGTTCTGACTGAAGTAAAATAAAAAAAGAAAAGAAAAAAAAGGAAGGAAGGAGAAAAATATTGTTATTTGTATCTCGCTCGCCACCACCTCCCCGATTTTCGCCCCGAGAATTATATTTTATTTCCCAGGCAAATAATATCCTAATGGCAATCAATCGGCACGCGAGCGATCTTTTCGTGAATTCCAGCTCCAGCGTAATATTTATAGTATATTTTCTCTGCTCTTTCGTAACGTATCCGTCCACGGCCCGTCCCGTCGTCATTTATGCAAATTCCGAAACAACGTCCGCAAAACACTTTTACCTTCCTTTTAAATACGTAACGATTTATAATTAAACGTTAACGACATCTCCAAAACATGCGTCTTTTTTTTCCTGCGATAAATCGATTTTTTTCCCATTCGATGGCAAAACATTTGCGCGGGAACGCATTTTCTACATATTTTATTACCCATTCGTTTTTTTTCTTTTGCCGATAATTTTCCATTTTTCCACGACAATCGGGGGTATTCGAAAAATGGGATTTTCATCGGCGGGATGGATTTTCCCTGCCATTTCGGGTATTTATCTTTATTAATAGCTGGATTTGAAAAGACGTACGTCTCGTCGGCAGTGGAACGCGTCACCGGTACAGTCACGCTCGGCAGTTTAAGAAAACCAAGCGAGCAAGAGCGATTTTGTAAAATCGATAACTCCGGAAGGAGGGCTTTTGGAGGAAAACTGAATACACGAAGTCGTGGTAGTTTTTTCCCCTCTACAAGTTTGTCATGACTCGCCGAGCGTAATTTTGCGATCCAATGCAACTATCGTCGACATTTTGCTGCCACTGTGGGGGAGAATTCTTGGGACTGCCTGTACCTGCTGAAATACGATTACGATAAAGCGCGAATTCGGCGATAATTTGCACGTAAATTTGTCGAACGAACGACACGAAAAAATTCGACTGAATTTTTCGAGCCCGTTCGTAGAAACTTTCGCCTTTATTCTCGTAGATTTCGCGAATTTTTTTCTAAATTTCTCCCACGATTTATTACACCCGCGAAAAGTCCGTTCAAATAAGCCAAGATGGCGGAGCTCGAGCGTATAAGCGACTGCATTATTGCGTTAAGCTTCCTCGTGTTAATTAATTATCGACTTTCCGCGATGACCTATCGGTATTAAATAAATATAAATAAAATAATTTTACGCATTTTTGATTTCTGCCGTGGAATGAAATATCGAAGACATTCGAGATAAGGCTTCACTAGTGTTTCGATAATAACAATAGTGGGCTGCATTTCCTGTTTGGACATTAGTTATGCGGATGGTCGGATTTAATACACCTAATTATTGTAGAAAAATATCGAACAAATGAATAGACCAAAATTTTGTACTTTATTTTTAAGAGAATTACGAAATGCTTGGAATTGGGGTAATTCTAAGGATGTTGAAAAATTATAATTAAGCAGCAGGATATGGATACGTAATTTATTTGAGAAATATTGATATTTTCGGAGCTTCTTATATGTTATAATATATATGCCTCGCGTGCCGAGTCTTCTATCGCCATCTGATGCCGGTGAGAAGAACTTGCGTCGTACCCTTAGATGTCCAAAGCCTGCATTTCCGCGCAGATGCAATTTATGCACTTTGTATAAGGCGGCAAGAGCGGGAGAATTTCAAATTTTGAATTTTCTTACAATCATTCGTTTGTTATTTTTTTTTTAAGTACAGTAAAATAATTGTATAAAAAATAGATATATTAATTCACACGGTCACTACATTCTTCAGTTTTTAGAATTTTCGATATTTTCTTTAAATAATTATTGTTATTATTAATTATATTATTATTATTATAAATTATAAATTATTAATTATTGCATTTACAGTTCGGGCGATTTTTCATTTGTTGTATTTCCGTTATGGTCAATTATTTATCCCCAGTGTAACGCAATTGGTCGAATTAAAATTTTACTGGAATTTTTTCTGATCCAGGAAAATTCTTGATTATCATTTTTTCATTAATAATTTTGTTTCCCTTATTTATTGAAAATTTCTGATATAAAAATTCGATATAAAATTGCAATTAAATATTTTAACTTTTTTTGGTACTATACCAGCTATTTTTTGTATAACAATTATTATTTATAGACTCGTTACGTCCCAACAAAAATAAATATACAATAATTTGAATTTTTGAAAATTATCACATTTTGTATTTTTTTTTATAGATTTCAAATTACAATAAATTATTATATTTCACGTTTTTTTTATACTCGACTATTATTTTTAACGGATTGAAAATTTTGATTTTAAATTTCACAGTCTCTTTTTTTGTTCAAATTAGAAAATTCTGATTTTTGATTTCACAGTTTTTTCTTTAATTTGTTGATTGATATTAATAATTGTGTATATTTTTATTTAATTCCTAGAAATTTACTAGGGGGTAAAAATTGTGTTTTTAATAATTTAACTCAATTTGGATCAAGCAAGGATTCCAAAAAATAATGTAAAATCATGGATAAAAAGAATTTACATGTAAAGTTCTAGTCAAGGTAATGGGTAATACTATTACAGCAAAAGGTAGTACTGCGGGTAGCGAACAATATCGCATTATTGGAAGAGCTTAAACTTAAGATAGTGCACTGCTACTGGCAGTGGAAGCTTTAATTATATAATTAAGGGGAGGCAAACTTAGGAACGGAGAACTAAATAAATAGAAATCGCTCGAGAGTTTCATGGAGGGAAAACCATGGGAACCAACTGTCTTCGATTAAGATTAGAAATAATTTTCCTCATTTCCCACAGGTCTGGGAATTGGAAAAACTCGGAAATCGGGGCACTCGGAATTTGTGCTTTTCTCATTTTTAATGAAAAATTTGCGTACTCGAACGATCAAACCGAGCTCCTCGGGGCCGTCTTTGAATGTGCTATATATGTTTAACCCTTGTTTCTATTAAAATATCATCAAGGTAATTTAGACAAAAAACAAAGTACGAACCTAGTTTCCAAGAATAGAATTCATAACTGAAAAATGAAGCCAAGGCAGTACATAATCCAAATGGTAATCGATGAAAAAGGGAGCTTCTCTTGTCAAATAAAAAGTCCGCACGCTCGTGAGAGTTTTCCCATGGTTATTTAGAACCTCTGGTCTAGCAAATTTATAAGTATTACGTTCATTTCTCAAAATTCTGA
This sequence comes from Gasteruption jaculator, assembly GCA_949825005.1. Taxonomy (NCBI): domain Eukaryota; kingdom Metazoa; phylum Arthropoda; class Insecta; order Hymenoptera; family Gasteruptiidae; genus Gasteruption; species Gasteruption jaculator. The sequence goes on from OX463761.1 coordinate 417,419, forward strand.
TGCACTCTCGACGGAATCTTATCTCGTGTGAGAAATAGCTTTTGGGAATTGCACGAGTGGGAAAGAGATTGATGCATATTTGTTGCACCGCATATCTAGACAATGTGGAGTTATTTCCAATTCTGTCATTCTTCAAAATCACGAGAGAGAGAGAGAGAGAGAGAGAGAGGCGTTTCATATTGTGTTTTTAGCTAAAAAGTAAAATTTTGGATGCATCGTATACGTTTTCTAATTATTTTAGTTGGGATACAATAAATCTGTAAACGATAAGTGATATAAAAAATAACAAATAAAAAAGAACGGCTTCAAATTGAGTTTAATTATTGAAAATACAATTTTTACCGGAACAACCCTTTCGCGAATTCCCTAGGAAATTTCTAGGAATTAAATAAAAATATACACGATTATTAATATTAATCAACTAATTAAAAAAAAATCTGTGAAATCGAAAATCATAATTTTCTAATTTGAAAAGAAAAAAGACCTTGAAAATTATAATCAAAATTTTCAAACCGTTGAAAATAATAGTCAAGTATCAAAAAAACGCGAAATCTAATAACTTATTGTAATTTGAAATCTACAAAAAAAAAATACAAAATGCGATAATTTTCAAAAATTCTAATTATTGTATATTTATTTTTGTTGAGACGTAACGAGTCTATAAATAATAATTGTTAAACAAAAAATTGGTGAGTTAGTACCCAAAAAAAAGTTGAAATATTTAATTACAATTTTATATTGAATTTTTATATTAGAAATTTTCAATAAATAAGGGAAACAAAATTATTAATAAAAAAATGATTATCAAGAACTTTCCTCGATCGGAAAAAATTCCACTAAAATTGCCAGGTTCGACCAGTTGCGTTACACTGGGGATAAATAATTGACCACAACGAAAATACAACAAATGAAAAATCGCCCGAACTGTAAATGCAATAATTAATAATTTATAATAATAATAATTAAATTAATAATAATATTTTTTGCAACAATTAATAATGATTAAAAGTTTTTTGCATTCGCTCCATTTCGGCTCGATTCGAAGCACATCGGGCTCCGCTGGGTCGAATGGGGATCGATAGAACTTTAATTAAACTTTAAACTCTAATTAATCCTGCAAAATTATGTTTCAGCCAATTCCGAGTATGCGGAACATGAAATTCTATATTTCGTAACTAATGCATGCCAGATTCACGGTATCCCGTCGGACTCGGTTTCTTTGAATTTCGTATTGGTTTTGTGATTAAACTAATTACATCATTAATTATCAATTTACCAGTTCCATAAACTTATCGGCATTTCCAATGGGGGATTCAATGAGAATGCAATTAGCATCGCTCCGAATTAATTCCAGTAGTGCCAGAAATTTCGAATTTAATTTATTTTTTTTATTTTTACCAACGCAATATAATATTAATATTAATTAATTATAATATATTATAATTACAATTATAATATAATATAATATTAATTAATATAATGCAATATAAATTTTACCAATATACGAAAACTACAGAAATTGCACGGAGGCAAATATTGAAGGAATTAAAATTTTTCCACCTGCGGAATCCTTTCCCTAAATTTCAGTTTCCCAATTACCTGATATTTTACCTGCGCGCAAACCCGAAGACTGAGAATCTTACCTGATGGACTCCATCTGTCCTAGGAATTAGTTTTCGTCCTTTGGAAGACTTTTTCACTTTCTAGAGGTTCATTGTCCTTATTGTTGACGGTTCCATTTATGGTCGCCTTCAAATTTGAAATTTTCTGGCGAAAAATGACTTTTCCCGTAAACCGTGGATAACGTATTATAAAATCTACGGGGTGTCCAGAAAATCGGAAAATTTGTGACCATTCCATTTTCTGGCGAAAAAAGAATTTTCCCGTAAATATTAGGGTGGTCCATAAGTTTCTTCCTCTTCGGCTGGAGGTCGTACGTAGCGTGGGGCGGAAAAAACTTATGGGACATAAGACATCCTAACGGTGGGTAACGTAAAATCTCTAGGGTGTCCAGAAAATCGTTGGAAAATCGAGAAAATTGTTGCAAAAAAGTGGAAGCGACAATCTTTTTTTTAGAATCGACTAAAAAATGGGTGCTTCTTGGACTAATAAAAATTTCTTGGAATAATAGAATTTTCTAATTAATGGAATTTCATGGATTTCATTATTTTTTATTTATTTCCGTATGTGAATAATGAGGAGGACGAGGAGGAGGAGGAGGAGGAGGGGGGGGGGGGGGGATGATGAGGAGGATGAGGAGGATGAGGATGAGGATGAGGATGAGGTTGAGGATGAGGATGAGGATGATGATAATAATACGTAGCTACCAATTGTAAGAGAAAAAAATGAGTTTATCAATTCTTCCTCTTATAAAACGAATTCAAAAATGCCCTTTGACTGGTACCTAGAGCTCCCCCTTTCTCTCTCTCTCTCTCCCTGAGAACTATGTACTTGTACGCTAATTAATTTTTCACTAAAGAAGACGTCTGCCCCGAGAACAAAGTCAATCTCAAGACTCCTGTCCAAACATAGCCTACTTTCGCAGCAACGTGAAAAAATAGTGAATATTTCAGCGAAAGCAAAAATCAAACAACATTCGTTTGAAGAGCATGTCCGTGGACAAAAAAGATTACACGAATTAACATTACGATAAATTATTCGCGCTTTGATCGATACCACCAGCCCGTGCAGGTTCCACAATTTACGTGTACCCAGTTAATGTTTATTATCAAAAATTTCTAAAAAATTTCAAATCTGGATCACCAAATCTGGATTGAAAAAAAAGAAGAAATAATCAAAATTAGTATAAAAATAATAATCATTCCCTAGAAAATCCCTAGAAATTGAAATGTATAATTTTCGGAGCCCTAATTTTAAGGGTTTGTCCAGTTAATGTTTATTATCAAAAATTTCTAAAAAATTTCACGTGACCGGATCTGGATTGGAAAAAAAAGAAGAAATTATCAAAACTATAAAAATTAGTAAAAAAATAATAATCGTTCCCTAGCAAATCCCTAGAAGTTTATATATATATATATATATATATATATATATATATATATATATATATATATATATATATATATAATATTCCATATGTACTTTGCTTTTCATCGAACGACTCCTACGATCTGTAGAAATAATATAGACATTGTTATATTCTACTCGAGCACGATAATCCCTCCCGATCGTTGAAAATCCTTCTTTTCCAGCGTAATCCTTTGCTTAATGTCCATTTCACCTCCCGAGTCTATTGTCGTTTCGCATCCTAATTAGCGAAACTCATCTTCCCGGAGAGAAAAAAAAATAAAAAATAAAAAGGGAAGGACATTTTTTTTTTTTGAAAAATAAGGCAAAGGAGCTTTCGGCTTATCGACCGACAATAAACTCTATTTGCTCGCCAAGCAAATAGGGGAAGGTACGAAGACTCTAAGGTAAAAGTGACGTCACGAACGAAATTTAGACCGAATAAATAATCTAGTTCGACAACTTTTCTTCTTGTATCAAAGCAGGCGAGGGAAGAAAAAAAAAAGAGTCGTTTCCGATAGAGCAAAAACGTGGCTTTGATGGCTTACCTACGCGAGGAAAAATAAATGTCAAAGTGGCGAGTTCCGTCGTGCCGTTGCAATTTTTACGGCGCGGTATAAAAAATTGCAGCGTATCAGGGAGCGGAGGTACCGCTGCACTTGGCTGCAACGACGGTGAAAATTGGCTCATATCGCAGAAGTTGATAACTAGCGTGCGCTCGTTAAATGGCTAATATAGGAAAATAGCAAATGTCCATAAAAAGCTAATGGTTGACTGGTGAACCCTTTCAATTTATTTATTATTATTTTTTTTCTCTTCAATTATCGAGGCCGGTCGAAATGTCATTAACGTTTACGATTTTCAATGAAAATTGTGAAAATTTTTCTCAATTTTCAAGCTAGGGTTTTGCTTATTGAAAAAAAATGATTAAAAAAATTCAATAAAATTAAATAATTAATTATTAAATAATAAAAAAAAATGGATACGCAAAAGAGGCAAAATGGAATCGAAATTCTTCGAAAGCAGAAAATGGGCGATAAAAAAGCATTTAAATGGAAATGCAAAATCATGTATTTCTACCTTGCAGACGAACAAAATTCTCCTGGGTATCTCGCAAATTGCAAGGGCAAGAAAAAAAAAAGACGACCCTGCGAAGTGTGATTTTGCCTCGAAGAACACCCGGAATTATTTATTTACGAAGGGTTTTTATTAACGTCAGCGAAATTGGGGTACTTCGAACCCCAGCTTTTATTAAAATTTCCTTTTTGTACCAAAATCTTTTTCATTTATTAAAATAACCATTTCTGAATCAACCCTTGGCGAGGTATACCCGAAAAAATCTTTTGGGGAATATCGAGAGACCCTTATCCGATGTATTTTTTCCCCGAGGAATCCATTTTCGTTTCCAAAATTCGCAAAATCCAACGGGAAATGCGATTTTTTTTCAAAAAACCCACTTTTTGCCAACTTCCGCTGGGATTTCGTCAAATTTGACCTTTGCAGTCGATTCTACGCAAAAAATTACCTCCAGAAATGACTTGTCCAACCCCATTTTTGAAATTTTTAATTTTACCCCATTTTCGGGAAAGGGGTAGATGCCCAAAAAAATCGACTTTTGGAAAAATCGTTAACGTACTTTCGAGAGACCGTTATTCGATGTATTTTTTCCCGAGGAATCCGTTTTCGTTTTCAAAATTCGCGAAATCCAACGGGAAATGCGATTTTTTTTCAAAAAACCCACTTTTTACCAACTTCTTTTGGGATTTTGTCAAATTTGACCTTTGCAGTCGATCCTACGCGAAAAATTACCCCCAGAAATGACTCGTCCAAGCCCATTTTCGAAACTTTAAATTTTACCCCATTTTTTGGGGAAGGGGGAAGGTATGACTAAAAAATTTGACTTTTGAAAACTTTTTTTGGGAATTTTCGGAAGACCCTTATCCGATGTATTTTTTCTTTTTCTATTTTAATACTATGTATGGTAAACACTTCTAAACTCTTTGACCGATTTGGACCAAAGTTTGTATTTAATAATTACTCCCTAGGACCCTGCGGAAAATCTAGGCTGCTAGCCATGAAACCTGGATACGTCATAGCCTCCCTCTGATTTCACCTCCTTGACACAATCTGCTATAATTAAAGTTTGGCAAATTATTATATAACTCGGGACTGTGCAATAATTCATGAACGTTCTGGTTAATTAAACAAAAATATCGTAACCAAAGAAAAAATAAGGATATTTTTAAAATTTTATAAATTCAGACAAAATTGTGTATTTTTGTTAATTTTCGAATCGCATCTATTATCGATAGAGAAAAGTTCTAGGAAGCTTCGCAAAGCTCCAGAAATCTCCAACTGTAATTCCTAATTAAGCTCTTAAGTATTCCATTAAAACTTGCAGGGATCTTGCGTGAGACTTGCAATTATCTGCAGTAACGTGATGTCGAAGTTTCAGTAGGTACCTTCCCCAGTTTCTTTCCTGAAATGAAAATGTCATTGCGAAATAAATTTGGTCCGATACAAATTTTTGTAAAAAAAAAATAATAACGAATTTTTCCAATTTAACGCTTTCGATAATTTATTCCAAATTTTACGAAGAAAAAATGTTCTTTCTCCAATCATTTGTATTGGAATCGACAATTGAAGAAGCAAATTTAGAAATTACAAAAAATAACATAATAAATTTCAATATTTATATTTATTTTTTTTGATTCTCGTGTCGCGTAAAATTTCTTCTCGATAATTTTTCCTCTTTAATCGAAAAAAAAATTCTTTCCGTGACCATTTCTTTTTTAAAAATCGATTAAAAACAGACGAGACGAAAAATACCACAAACGCGATAAATTTCCTGTACCGGTCTATCGTGAAATCTATTGTACGGGGGGTTGTTTGATAATATGTAATACGAAGTTTGCGTTCGGTTGCTTCGCCCCTTTTTTCATGAAATTCTTGATTTGGGTGATTTGTTTCGAAATGATGTACGAGCAGGTGAAAGAAAGGGAAAGAAATAGCCGGGAAAAACAATAAATTTCACGACCCCACGCGTGATAACGCGTAATGCGCAAAGGAAGTCTGGCGTTTTACAATATATTTCTTTGGCAATTGTGGCATAAGAGCTGCCTTTGGTAAATTTAATTTTCAATTCAAAAGGAAACGTTAACGGGCAGGAGATAGTAATTTTCACTATGTTACCCTATTTAATATATAATTTAGTTATAATAATAATAATAATAATAATGATGATGATGATGATAATAATAATAATAATAATAATAATAATAATAATAATAATAATAATGATAATAATAATAATAGTAATAATAGTAATAATAATAATAATAATAATAATAATAATAGTAGTAGTAATAATAGTAATAATAATAATAATAATAATAATCTTTCTTAGGAAGGATCTCAAGGCACAGGAATTTATACCAATAATTACATTCATTAGCATTTGAAAGCGAAACAACCCGTACCAGAATTACCGAATTCATTGGTAGATGCTTCGGTAGCCGCAAAATACCGATTCAATCATTCCATCAATCGATGAGGATTACGATGGTAATGAATTAATGATGGTCGATGGCATCCTTGAAGATATAGACGTATCTGACAATGAGAAACGTTGCCTACAAATTATTGCAGTCGTCCAAAAAAGCTGTTACCAATTTCGAATTGTTTATGAACAATTGGAGTCTGTCGGAGAATTTTGAATTCGTCCGCTTTCGAAGTAAAAAATATAAAAAGGAAAATAATTTTTACCTCGGCATTGTAATTATTGTCGAAAATGAAATTTCGTATTTTTCAAACTAGAATCCGAATTTTAATCCAAATTTTGTGATTCTAACAAATTATATTACCATTTTTGGAAAAAAAAAATCTTCGTACCGGTAGAAATGAAAATAAATGTCCAGTTACAAACAACCGGAGCTTGTAAGTTTCCTTTATGCATTAGAAATGTGGAACCCGGTTACATAGTAGAATTTATTATCCACCCGTTTCCTTTTTCCATTCTTCTACCTGTTCTTATTTCATTACGAATCGAATGACCTAAATCAAGAATTCCAGAAAAGGGTCGAAATGTCCAAAGCAAACTTCAGGGTACCGAAAAATCCTGTGTGATATAATTTGCCATATGTAGAAAAATATTATTGTATTTTTTGTGACGTGGATTTCATTGCTTTCAATGAAATTCTACGAAAAGATCAATTTCGGGGGAAAAGTTCACCGAGTCCAAGAATTAAACCGAAAATTTGGAAAGCAAGTTTGCAATTTTAATAAAAATATTATTAAATTTCCCATTCCATTAATTTTTTTTTTCGAGTGAATAAAATTATTCGCAATCTTGCGAAATTGTACAAAATTATACGAAACCAAAAATCAATTTCGGCAAAAAAAAATCCCAATTACCGAAATTAAAATTTTATCGAGTCCAAAATTGAAAAAAAAATGTTCATTGCAAATTTGCAATATTAATAAAAATATTATAATATTCCCCACTCTATTAAATTTTTTTTTTTCGAATGAATAAAATTATTCGCAATCTTGCGAAATTGTACAAAATTATACGAAACCAAAAATCAATTTCGGCAAAAAAAAATCCCAATTACCGAAATTAAAATTTTATCGAGTCCAAAATTGAAAAAAAAATGTTGATTGCAAATTTGCAATATTAATAAAAATATTATAATATTCCCCACTCTATTAAATTTTTTTTTCGAATGAATAAAATTATTCGCAATCTTGCGAAATTGTACAAAATTATACGAAACCAAAAATCAATTTCGGCAAAAAAAAATCCCAATTACCGAAATTAAAATTTTATCGAGTCCAAAATTGAAAAAAAAATGTTGATTGCAAATTTGCAATATTAATAAAAATATTATAATATTCCCCACTCTATTAAATTTTTTTTTTCGAATGAATAAAATTATTCGCAATATTGCGAAATTGTACAAAATCATACGAAATCAAAAAATCAATTTCAGCAACAAAAAAAAATACCAAATACTCAAAAGCAAAATTTGAGGCGATGCAAAAATTCCAATGAAATTTCTTCCTTTCCCATAATTCCAACCCGTCGCGCTCAAATTACCCCAATTTGCAAGAAAAACAAAAAAAAAACGGAAAATCCCCAAAAAAAACCCTGAAAAATCTGCACGAACCACCTCGAAAAAAAAACAAACAAAAAAAAACAAATTCCGCAAAGCTCCTGTCGCGAGTATCCACGCGTATCCAGCGCTACCCTGGCGCGTCTCGCAGCATATCCCTCTTATCTGACTCCTCGATTGACGGAATTACAGGGGAAATTAGCCAAAAGGGGGATTTAAGCGGGAAAAGAGCAAAATCTGAAGTCGAAAAGGAAACGGAGAAGGAACAAGGGGGTGTATTTATTCGACGAAGGAGAGAAAAGCTCTGCCACCGGGATCGATGATGTGGGAGAGGAGACAGACCGAAGGGGATGCTGCCGCTGCGTGGTCCTGGACGTAAAGGGTGGGAAAACGGTAGGTACTCGCTCGCAGAGACGAGAGAACTCTATCGATCTTTGGCGTTGCGTTGCCGCTGGAACTGCTTTCCTCTCGAAACGGTGAATTGAAAAACCCAGAACCGGCTCTTTGCCACCGAGAGAGAGAGAGAGAGAGAGAGAGGTTGCTCGTGGGCAGGCGCGAAGCTCCTCTCGAGTCGCACGAGTCCGGAGAGGGAACGAAAAAAGAAAAAGAAAAAAAGAAAAAAACAATAATAATAATAATAATAATTTTGTAAATAAACAAAAGAGCCCATTTTTGGCCCTTTCGTCTCTTCCCCTCGAGGCGATGTCTCATCCCCACGCGGGTCCCGCTCGCGTCCTTATCGAGGCGAGCTTTTCCTCGCCACTGGTGGTGTGCTTTCGACGGCGGCGCCGGTAAACGCTTCGCTGGAAAAGCCTGGCCCGCAGCCGTGACAGTCTGGACGAAGAAACGCCAAAGACGGGACGCGTCTCGCCTGGATCCGGTGGCCCCCGAGGAGACGACGAATGTCATAAACGGGCCCCCGGGGAGCTTCCGGGCCAAGGCGAAGGAGCCGCGAGAGAGAGAGAGAGCAAAAGTGGTGCCAGCGAGAGCCAAGCGAATGATTGTCGCTCCTCGTTAGTTGCGATGTCGAGGAAGAAAAAGAGGCTGCAGCAGAATAGGAATCAACGAAACTTCGTCTCGAATGAAATCGTCGAAGAAGAGGCAGAGGAAGAGGCAGATGGGGCCCATCGCGACGAAAGAGGGCGGAATTTCGGGCACTCGTTGGCCCTTTCTTCCCGTGTTTTTTTTTTCTCTCGGTGTGCGAATACCGCCGATGGCCGTGACGTGGGCACGTGTCCGGGCGTGAAATCGTAGTTTTTTTGTTTTTTTGGGGGGATTTTTTTGGATTTTTTTCTTTGAAGAAGAAGAAGAAGAAGAAGAAATCGAGTCACTCGCGGGGGGGGCCTCGATCGACGATCAAAAATCCGCGACATGGAGACCGAGGACGACGTGGAAGAGGAGAGCGGCCCTTGCCCTTCCTCTCCTTCGAGGAGCAACCACGAGATCGCGAAGGAGCGATCGTCCTCCTCCGAGAGCACGCAAGTGCCGTCTTTCGACGGCACTTATTCGAGAATCAAAGCAACACAAAAGACTTCCAATGCCGACTCGAGAATCAAATGTACCGCGATTTCTACACGCCAGGATATTATTCAAGAGGAGGAATCTCCGTTCCAATCCGAACTCCAATCCGGCAATCCGTCGAGTCCTTCCATGGAATCCATCGGAGGGTAAGAGCAGCAGCACGGTTTGCTCGGGTTTCGGGGAATTCCATAGACGAGATTTGGGGGAAATTTTTTTTTTTTATCGAGGAATTTATTTTTATTTACTTATTTTTTTCCGGGGGAAGGGAAACGACGATTTGTGAATGTTTTTTGGGATTGTAATATGGAGGTTGGGATTCTCCACGAGATTTGGGGGAATTTTTTTTTTTTCGAGGAATTTTATTTATTTATTTATTTTTTTCCGGGGGATGGGAAACGACGATTTGTGAATGTTTTTTGGGATTGTAATATCGAGGTTTGGATTCTCCACGAGATTTGGGGGAAATTTTTTTTTTTTTTCGAGGAATTTTTTTTATTTATTTATTTTTTTCCGGGGGAAGGGAAATGATTTTGGTTTGGGGATTTTGCAAAATTGGAGTTAAAAATGAGAATGTCGAATTGGAAAGAAAAATTGAAATACAAAAATAATTCGAATAAAAATGCCGGCGAAGAATTCGTCGACGGTTTTGGAAATTGCGATTTGTGAATGTTTTGTTGGGATTGTAGTATCGAGGTTTGGATTTTATTGACGAGGTTGAAGGTAATTTTTGGAGAATTCTTTTTTTTTTTTTAGGGAAAATCTTGGAGTCATTGAAAAATCGAGTTTCGAATTAGAAAGAAATTCGAATCAAAAAAGTGGTGTTACAAATTTCTTGACAAATCTGGAGAAAATTTCTGGAAGAATTTTTTTCTTCCAGGGAAGGGTACACATTTTTCTGAAAATTGGATTTCCAGGGGGATGGGTTTCAAAAAAATATGGCTGTTTCCTTGAAAATAAACAATTCGTTTCGAATTAGCCAGAAAAAAATTAATAATAATAATGATCAATAAACGCTGGTAGAAATATTGTATCTTTAATAATGCATGAATAATAATAATAATAATAATAATAATAATTCCTGACGATGAGATTAGTTATGCATTATTAAATTTGTAGGGATAAAGGGTGAATTTTTTATCCCGATAATAAGTAATATTCGGCAGCGTTTCTTTTTTTTTTAACCTTAACTGGTTTGAAATACTGTTTTTTTAAATAATGTATGAGGCGATAAAAAATTCCCGAAACATTTCAAATATTCAACATATTGCGAGCGCTGAGTGGTATTTCGCGGTAACAATATAACAATATGGAAATATCTACCGCTTTTATTTATACCGATGAATAATATTAGTGCTCTCATAACGTATAATTTCAATATTCAAATATTCAAATATCAAAAATTTCCCCAAATGCTTTAGTTATTTTAAAAAAAATATATTAATAAATATTTTCGTGCTACAAAAATATTTCCACGGTCATGTTTCAATGTTATTTTTCGATATTTTATTTTTTAGTAACGTGCCAATTAATTGCCAACAATTATTATTATTATTTTTGATTATCAATTAAAAATAACAATAATTAATTAATTATTTTATGATTAATTAATTAATTAATGAGTTTTAATTGTCAATTAAAAATAACAATAATTCGTGAGACAGAGAAATACTCGAAAGAAACACAATTTTACAGTAATTTGACAGTAATTGGAAATTTAATATTAAATAGGGTTTATAAAGCATGAGGTAATTAATAAAATATAAGATAATTAATGAGAACAACATTGACGAGAAACGGGCAATAATTAATATGGATAAAATAAAGGGTTTGAATTTTTTAATTTTTTTTTCCGTTATTGTATTTTTATCAGTAGTATTTTCCCATAAGAGTACTGATAAAGTACAAAAAGGGGCTAATTAATTGAACAATTATTGCCCCAGTCGGTGAATAATCGAATTATTGTTTATAATTGCAGGGAGTAAAATAATTTACGAAATTCGATAATGGAATAATAAAAATACTCTCAAAGGAAAAATATTAAAATTATTTTAAAAATTGTATTAAAATGATATTGCATCTTCCCAATTTTCGAAATGTCAATTTTTGAAGCGTCAGTTTAAAAAATTGACAAGAAAATTAGGAAAATGCCAAATTCAAAAAATGGACACTTTTCAGAAATTTATATTTTTTACTAAGATTTACATTTTTTCCCATTAAAAAATTATACAAATATTTTCAAATTATATGAATTTTTGCCTCGCGTAGGTAAATTGCAAAAATAACGTATAAATAAAAAATAAATAAATAAATAAACTAAGTTAATTATTAGCTTTTTATGGACACCTATTATTTTTACAGTTAATTTTATCACACACTCGCATTTTTTTTTCTCTCCGTGTGTGCACTGAAACTGGCAAAAAGTTTGCGTAATTCGTTATTGCTTCCGTTTAATGTTGATACTTGTACTTAAACGTCGAGTAAGAGTACACAGTTACGGGTAATCCAGCGAGCAATAAAATAAATCAATGATACGTTTTACATTTATTTTAATGAACCTTGATTTTAATCGTCCCGAATGAACGGAACGGAACGGAACTGTTACTGACAATGACTTTAAATCATGAAATTTCACTGACAGCGACTCGACATGACGTGTACCGGAGATATCGATTTCCAGAACTTCGCATTAATTATATAAAATCTAACGGCAACTGTGGAAATAATTAATTTATGAATTTTTCGAAAATAAATAAATCGATTTAAAAAAATAGTTTATTTATTTCCCCGAAAAGAAAAAAATTTGTTATGCCATCGCAGCTTCGCGTTTATTTTGTATCGAATATTTTAATTAAAATAGAAAAAATAGGTAATGTCGCAAAAATTTATATTCCATTTTTTTTTAATAATCATAGACGCGATAAAAAAAAACAATTGTAACAAATTAAGATACTTAAAAATCATTTAAAAAATATTGAAAAATAATTTGCGATAATAGTGGAATTACGTTCGCTTTTGAAAATATGCAATTTCGCAAAATCATAGTTTTTGAAAATTCCAGTATCAAATTTCTCTTCGTTGATCATCGAATGGAACTTTATCGATTGCCCGCATTTACTATTCAGGTTAAATAACAAATAAGGCGTTTATTATTAATATCCCATAGGGGAGTCTTACTATTAATAGTTAATAGTAATATCTTCGCATGGGGGAGCTCAACAAAAATTCTGGAATATCCTTTTCCCCGGTTTATTATTAATTTGGGCACTTGGCAATGGTGCCATTTCCCTCGAATTCCAATTTACGTTCACTTGAAGAAAAAAAAAATCGGGAATTTTGAGAAAGTGCAATTCGAGTATCGTGGGAAAAAAAAATTGTTGCGCTGAAAAAAAATGCATCCACAATATTTTTTTTTGTTGAGTATTTTTTATTAAGTGCATAAAAAATATTGGAACTGCGCCCACTGCGTCAGCAGCCCTTGCAAAAATATTTTTTCTAATAGAAAAAATGCAAAAAAGGGAATATTCGAAATTTTCAAACCGCAATTAAATTTGCGTATAAGAAAATTTCAAAAATTCGAAATAAATCCATTTTCAGGAGCATTTTTATTTTTTTATTTTTTATTTTTTCTTATAAATGCATAATCAACCATTCGACGTGCATCCCTCGCAGAAATATATTCCTGAGAAAATACGGAAAAAGAAATACCCGAGCGTTTCTGCATAATTGGCGGTAATAAATTGGCACTCCATTAGAAATATTACTGAAAAGTGTAAATTCAAACACTGCGGTGGAATTGGTAGCGAAGAAATGATTATTCAGTACTCGCCTAAGTGGAAATATCAACATTTAAAGAGAAGCGGTAATAAAGTAAACATACACTCGTTTTACTATTTTTTTTTTATTTCTCAATTTTTCGACTTAATTAATTAGCGGCGAGGAATATTCTCGAAAAATGCAGTGTATGCTTACAATTGAAGTCACGAGCGAGAGAATATATTTATTTAAAATATTGAAAAATAAAAATGTTAACAGTACCTACTGTAGTCGCGTTTAATATTTCAGTGCCTCTGGAATTGATAATAATTCTGCATCTGTAGTGGACTGCCCCGGTATCGATAAAAGCTGCATTTTCATAAATAATTCTGTATTTTATTATTATCATTATTATTATTGTTATGGAGTAAGCTGGTAATATTTAACATAATTTAAATTTTCGAGTATTCCATAATAAAATATAATCGTGGGAAATATTTTATCCCGGATAAATCTTTTATTTCGAATTTTTCGAATCTGTTTTTTTCGAATTTTTCAATTTAGAAATTTTTTTCTTGGCAATTTTTAAAGCGACGGTTTAAAAAATTGATACCTTTGAGAAATTTATATTTTTTACTAAAAGATTTACATTTTTTCTCCTATTAAGGAAAATTTGAATTTTCAAAATGACAACGTAAAAAATTGGAGATTAATTATTTATCATTCAAATACATTTTTTGTTCAGTAACTATTTGATTCGTAATCGACGTAATTGATATTTTTCAGATTTTTAGAAGCCAACCCAAAAATTTTGGAAAACTGGTTAAGGGAAAAAGCAAGTCCGGAATTACGAGAAAGATTACTCAACACTTGTCGCGTCTCTTCGAATGAAGATAATCGCAAGGAAAACGTTGCATCCGCTGCCGGTTGCTTCGCCAATAAACGGAATAGCGTTACATCGGATTTATTTCGAAGCTGGTTAGCAGTTTCTACCAAACCTGTTGGAATCAGTATCAAAGATGGATCGACTAACAGGTAAACGAATTTACATTTTTTTTTTTCGATTTTTATTTTAAAAATGACAACTTTTGTAATGCCGATTTGAAAAATTGACGAAAATATATTGGAAAAATGTTGAGTTGAGAAATTGACATATTGGAAAATTCGAAGGTAACTTGAAAATTAACACTTTTCCACTTGCGTTGAGAAAATTGGAATTTTTGAAACGTCGATTTACAAAAATGTCAAAAAAAAAATAGAAACTATCGTGTTGGGAAATTAAATTTTTTTTTGGAAATTGACATATTAGAGAAATTGAAATTTTTGGGAAACGTTGGATAAGAAACTTACATTTTTCCAATTTACAAAATGTCAATTTTTGAAGCGTCAGTTTAAAAAATTGACAAGAAAATGAAGAAAATGCCAAATTAAAAAATCGACACTTTTCAGAAACTTATATTTTTTACTAAAAGATTAACATTTTTTCTCACAAAAAAAATGTCAAATTTCAAAATGACGACAAAAAAAATTTCCCCTAAAAATGGAAATCAAGTAAAAAAATGGATATTTTCAGAAATTGATATTTTTCACTAAAAGATTTACATTTTTCCCCATTAAGAAAAATGTCAATTTTCAAAATGACGTAAAAAATATCCACAAAAACAAAATTTCCCTAAAAAAATTTTCAGAAATTGACATTTTCTCTTAAAAATTTGACATTTTTCGCTGAAATTTCAAATATCGCCTAAAAAATCTCCTAAACTAACGAAAACTCCCGCACCGATGCTCGCAAGCATCAACAAATCGTCGCACATGGAGCGTCGGGAGGAGCTCAACAGGTTGGAGCAGGGAGAGCTTTTCATGGAATTGATACGAGACGTGGCCAATGAATTGGACATCAACGTCCTGTGCCACAAGATTTTGGTGAACGTGGGCCTGCTGACCCACGCCGATCGGGGCAGCCTCTTCCTGGCCAAGGGGCCGCCCGATAAGCGTTACCTCGTGGCGAAGCTCTTCGACGTGACGCAGGAGACCGAGCTGGACGATGCCGTGAAACGGGCCAAAAACGAGGAGATCCGTATCCCCTTTGGCGTGGGAATCGCCGGCTCCGTGGCCCAGACCAAGGAAATCATCAACATCAAAAACGCGTACGAGGACCCGCGGTTCAACAGCGCCATCGACATGCGAACCGGGTACAAAACGTCATTGATCTTATCGATGCCCATCTGCAATTACGACGGGGACGTTATCGGCGTGGCGCAAATCATTAACAAGACCAACGGAAGCAATGAGTTCACCGAAAGAGACGTGGAAGTTTTTCAAAGGTGTGTGTGTGTGTGTAAATTTAGTCGATTACCTACTTTTTTTTTTGGCTTGATTTCACCTTTCCTAGAAAAGCCTCCGCCAGGAAGGTCAGAGGAGATGCCACTTTTCGATATTTTTCCAATTTCCAAGCGACGCTGAAAGCTCGTCAAGGCTCTCGAGAGGCACAAAAACTCGACGTTTCCAATTTTCCAAAGATCCCGACGAGGAAGTATCGAGATTTTGGATATTCGCGAAAGGAAACTCGAGAAAATACCCGGAAATGGGGAGATTTTTGCGTTTTGTGGGATTCGACGAAATACGAAATTTCGGAGTTTTGAATTTTTTTTTCCTTGTCTTTGATTGGAAAAATGAGATTCACCGAAAATTAGTAGATATTAGTAATGGATTTTTGTCAAACCCCTTTCCATTATTTGTTATTTTTAGTTGATTAATTTTTTTTTTTATTAAAATGTTATCTTATTTTAGAATTTTTTGAGCCACTCCAGAGGTGAGGTTTTTATCCTCGTTATCGGTTCGATCCAATTTTATATCCGGTAAAGCCCTGGATGCACAAAAAAGTGCTGTCTTATTTTAAATGCCAGACCTTTCAGTGACAAAAGGCACCCGATCGAAACCACGGCGCTACGGGTGATAGTGCTAAAATAAAAGAGAAATTAGAAGAAAAAAAAAGTGTAGAGTGCGGATACGTGGATATGTGACCTGAAACTCGGATAATGTTACAGAGGGTTAATAAAACCAATGAGTGGGAAACAGTTTTTCTTTTTTTATTCAGAAATCGCTTTTAAAGCATAGGCGTCCGTATAATACGTACTTGAACGAGCATTCGGTTGGTAAAAAAAGACTGAACTTTAAATAAACTGCGAGCAGTTTTTTCGCACCTCGGGTGACAAATAAAATCCGAAGAGAAGCCCGGGGAAACAATTATAAACCTACCCCCCGGGGGAGGGGGGGGGGGGGGGGTTGATTTCGAAAATTCTCCATTAACGATTTTCTCGTGTCTGCCCACTTTTTCGTTTTTTGTTTTTTTTTCGCCGATTTCTAATATTTTGCGTTTCTATGAAAATTCTCCATTGACGATTTCTCGCGTCCGCCCACTTTTTCGAATTAATTTTTTTCTTTTTTTTTTTCCCGCCGATTTCTAATATTCTGCGTTTCTATGAAAAGGTACCTGACATTCTGCGGGATCGGAATTCAAAATGCTCAATTGTTCGAGCTTTCGGTGCAGGAGTACCGGAGGAACCAAATTCTACTGAATTTGGCTCGAAGTATCTTTGAAGAACAAAATAATTTAGAATGTCTCGTTACGAAAATTATGACCGAGGCAAAAGTTTTGCTCAAATGCGAACGTTGCGCCGTTTATCTTCTGGATCTTGAATGTGGCGAAGCGGTAAGTATTTTCATTTTTTTAATAATAATAATAATAATAATAATAATAATAGTAATAATAATAGTAATAATAGTAGTAGTAATAATAATAATAATAATAATAATACAGAATTTCCAAAATACTTTTTTTTTCAATATTTTTTAAATTTGTCTCGAATTTCACAAAAAGTTTTTTAATTAAAGGGCGCGTTTTTAAAATCCTCGGGGGTACACGTGCACTGAAAATTCAAATTCCTCGGTGCACGTGTACCTGATTGGGAGACAAATTTTCTATTTTATATATTTTTAAAAATTGTCTATTATTTTTGAGGTAACGATATTTTTGTTTTTGGGAACGCGATCAAAATAATTCGTGTCCCTTTCGGTCGAAAATAAATTTTTGCCCAATAAAAGCAATGTGTTAATTGGATCACGCCAAACTGGAGCTCATCCACCAACTCATTTCTGTTGAAAATAGGGTCATTTAGAAAAGATAGTGGAACGACCCGGCAGATCCGTCCAGGAAACTAGGAAACCACTTTCAAGGCGGGAGGTGAGTCACCCAATGGTGGTATCTCAAGTTTATCATGAAATTTCCTTAATGGGAAAAATTCTTGCGTCATTAGTTTTCGTACAAATAATTGTATATAAAATTATTTATTAATATTCTATTTATACTGTATTATCATTTATTGAATTCCAGAGCAATAACATCGACGTGAAGGATATTTTTCAACAGCGCGTAAGTGGATCGTTAACAAATTTTGTGACAATAAATTTCCCTATGAGTCGTCAATCTTTGTTATTAATAATTAAACAAAATGGAGGATAATCAATTTTCCGTTTTCGTTAATTGTCGCACCGATATTCGGGTGTCCCATAAGTTTCTTCCTTTCCGGCTCGAGGTCGTGCATAGCGTGGCGCGGAAAGAACTTATGGGACAGCCTAATACTTGCATTGCCCCATGGAAAATTTCAAATTATAATTAATTATCCGATCGATATTAAGAATTCAATATTTAACACTATTTCTACCGAAGGTGTTGAAAGACACCTTTCAAAAAATTTCATTTATTTGAAAAATTTCAATTTAAAAATCATAGAAATGTAACTTCATCATTTTTTGAAATCCACAAAATTTGGTATTAATCAAGAAAATCTATATTAATTCAAAATCTATATTCTTGCTTTTGGAATCTGAGTTTCGAATTATTTTCGAAATTTCAAAATTTCATTTAATTGAAAAATTTCAATTTAAAAATCTATATTTTTGCTTTTGGATTTTTGCAAATTTGCAATAACAATTTTCTTACAAGAGAACAACAACCGCTTCCTTTTCAGGACTGTGCAAACGAGAACAACAGATTCACCATGGTTTTCGAGATGGAAAGCGAAACGGAAGACGCAAAAATCTATAGGGTTAGCTCGAAAAACTTGTCTTGTCCCTTGGGAGTAATGGCGAGATACGTGGCCAGCACGGGACAAATACTTAATATCGGTGATGTTGCTTCGTGGCTCAAACGAGAAATAATTCATCCGGGAAACCCCATACGTAGCATTTTATCCATGCCCATAGTTAATGGACAAAGAACTGTGATAGGCGTTGCTCAATTGATAAACAAGGTTTGCCTTTTTTGTGCCTTTTGTGCCATTTTTACCCTTTTTGTGCCATTTAAGTGCCATTTATGTGCCATTTTGGTGCCTTTTTGTGCCATTTTTGTGCCTTTTTGCCATTTTTGTGCCTTTTTTTGCCATTTTTATGTTTTTTTGCCTTTTTTGTACCATTTTTTTGCCATTTTTGTGCCTTTATTTGCCATTTTCGTGCCGTTTTTTGTCTTTTTTGTGCCTCTTATCATTATAAATTATAAATTTTGTTCGGAACAGGACAATGGAAGTTCGTTCACCGATTCGGACGTGTCCATCTTCGAAGCTTTTGCCATTTTTTGCGGCTTGGGGATACACAACACGCAAATGTACGAATCGGCCTGCAAGTTGATGGCGAAACAGAAGGTTGCACTCGAATGTCTGAGTTATCACGCAACTGCAAGCAACGACGATGCGCTTCGTTTGACGTCCGACGCCATACCGTCTGCCGAAAAGTACAATTTGTTCAGTTTCACGTTCACGGATTTCGATCTGACCGATGAGGACACTTGTCGCGCCACCGTTCGTATGTTTAAACAATGCGACCTCATACAAAAATTTCATATACCCTATGACGTTCTCTGCCGGTGGATCCTGAGCGTCAAGAAGAATTATAGGTAATTTATCTTGAAAAAAAAAACTAAAAAACAATGAGAAAATAAAATACATTTTATTTTTTTGTTAAATTAATATTACGAACCTGGGGTTTTTACATTTTATTAACAAAAAAAATTAAAATCATTTTTTTTATTGAAAATAAAAAAAATAATTTTTTTCTAAATGACAAAAAAATAATTATTTTTTTAAATGAAAAAAATTATTTTTTTTTTCAGACCAGTAAAGTACCACAATTGGAGGCACGCGTTGAACGTCGCGCAAACGATGTTCGCGATGTTGAAAACTGGCAAACTGGAGAGGTTCATGACGGATCTGGAAATTTTGGGACTCCTCGTGGCCTGCTTGTGCCACGATTTGGACCATCGTGGGACGAACAACGCGTACCAAACGAAAACCGAATCCCCATTAGCCATTTTATATTCCACCAGCACCATGGAGCATCACCATTTTGATCAGTGCGTTATGATACTGAATTCCGATAGCAACAATATTTTTCAAAATTTGTCCATGGAAGATTACAGGAGGGTCATGAGGGTGGTCGAGAACGCGATTTTGTCGACCGATCTCGCCGTTTATTTCAAGAAGAAAACTCGGTTCATGGAACTCATAGACGAGGGGGAATTCGATTGGCAAAGCGAGGAGAAAAAAGAATGTAAGTGGGATTTGGATTTTTTTCCCAAAATAAAAAAAATCCGGAATTGTAGAGAATCCCAAAGAATCGAAAAAAACTTGGAGGCTGAAAAATTGCGGTTGTGCAATTTTTAATCCTCTAAGTTTCAATTTTGTGAAAAATTATTGATAATAATAATTAGTTGCTGAATTATTAAAAAACATAAATATTTTTTCTTTTACTATTCAGAGAAATTTCGGGAACTTGATAAATGCATTTCTTGGGGTATGAAAATAAAATTCCAAATCGGCAAAATAAATTTCTGAGAAATGCAATTGCGGAACAATTTCGTGAGAAATTTTGAAAAAAAATTGCAAAATCCAAATGAAATTAGAATTGAATCTAAAAAAATTGGAAAATCAAATGAAATTAAAATCTGAAAAAAAAATACATTTCTTTGGTTTTTAAAAAAATTCCAAGTAGCAAAATAAATTTCTGAGAAATGTAATTTCGTGAGAAATTCTGAAAAAAGTTGCAAAATCCAAAATGAATATTTTTTTATCATAAATGAACGGGAAACCTCCTTTTTTATTACAAATATTATCAAATCCATTGGCGCGGCATATATTTGCAGCAAATTCCTCAAAAATTTTCCAAAAAAAAAAAGAATCAACATTTTGTCGTCCGCGCGTCTGACCGGTTTTTTTATTCTTTCGTTTGGCGCCGGTAGAAATCTTTACGTACGACACCAACGTGGTGCCAGCGGCGCTCGCCCTATATCATTTCGCATGGCACCAACGTGGTGTCACCGGAGGGCACGGTGTTAACACATCCCCCAATCGTTCCACTAATTTAATTTTCCAGTACTTTGCGGGATGATGATGACCGCGTGCGACGTGAGCGCGATCGCGAAACCCTGGGAGGTGCAGCACCGGGTGGCGAAGATGGTCGCCGACGAGTTCTTCGACCAGGGTGACCTGGAGAGGCTGCAGCTGAACCAGCAGCCGGTGGCGATGATGGACCGCGAGAGACGCGACGAATTGCCGCAGATGCAGGTCGGCTTCATCGATTTCATCTGTTTGCCCTTGTACCAGGTCATGTCCGAGACCTTTCCCTGGATAATGCCCCTGTACGAGGGCACCCTGGAGAACCGGAAGCACTGGCAGGATCTGGCCGACAAGGTCGAGATGGGCCTCACCTGGATCGATCGCGACACGATCGAGGAACCGGTCGAGGAATTCGTGTCCTACGAGCGCAAGGACATCGAGATCACCGTCACCAGGTTGAACCGGAATTACGCGGCGGCCGATCAGGGCACGTCCTCGAGCACCGGGAAGCGCCTGGTGCCCCACAACCACCAGAACCCCACGACGACGATCGGCAAATTGGCCGGTTCCCTGCGCAAGGGGGTGCGATTGAAGCTCGGGCCCCACAATCGCTCGGGGGCCACCCCGAGCGACCACGCCGCCAAGACTGTCCTCGCCATTCCCGAGAGGAAAGCTCGCGGGAAGCTCTGCCTTCTCGTTTGAACCGCGAATCCGGAGGAAAGAAGGAAACCAAAAAAAATAAGAATTCGGAGATCGAAGGGAGGAGTGTTTGATATTTTGACAATCCAAAACCAAAAATGGTAACGATAAGAGAAAAACTGCTGAAGTATTTATGTATTTCGTTGTTCGATCGGGGCGTGAAAGGGACAAATTGAAATTTCGACGCTCGCTGGTTCGGGGCGAATAATGGCACAGTGTTTGGGAAACACCGTGGGTGGTTCAGTACTTCGTGGTACCAAAGTCCTCAGGGGGTACTTTGGGTTTAGCCAAATTTTCAATTTCGACGTTTAAGTTTTATTTGCGATTTTCAAATTCGAAATTTCGAAATTTTTATTTTCAATGTGGAATTTGAAATTCTAAGATTGAAATTTCGAATTTGAAATTTTCAGCATTTTGTAAAAAGTCAATATTAGGGAAACTGTCGATCTCGTCGAAAAACAAATTCTTTTGCGTCTTACCCCAGAAAAATGTGGTTATGGAAACAAAATTCCAAAGGGCGAAATAAATTTCTGAGAAAATGCAGAAGAAATTTTGAATTTGTAATTTTTCCGAACAAACGTATAATTCGTAATCGACGAACAAAGTTCGAATTTGAAATTCTAAGATTCAAATTTCGAATTTCAAATTTCAAATTTCGACATATGAGTTTTATTTGCGAATTTCAAATTCCAAAGTACTTACAAAACTAAGCGGTACTGATACTCGCGGTGAGAGACTCTACCCGAAATTCTGTATATTGTAAATTAATAGAAAAAAAAGAAGAAGAAGAAGGTGAAAAAAAGATTTTAATCGGTTATCACGCGGACGCATTTTCATTATACATAAAAAAAAAATAAGAGTCCAGCTGATGATTTCTGTATTTTTGGAAATTCTTGTATTTTCTTAAATGGCATTTTCGTTAAGTACCATTGCAATTGGCTCCGTCGATGAAAACAACCATTTAGAAATTCCCAGAAGAAAAAATTGCTGAACTTTCAGCTGCATATTGGTCATTCCACGCCAAATCAATCACTTTTGACCCTTCTATTTTTTGATTTGTCTGAAATTTTTTTTATATTATTCTACTTCCTAAAAGAAAATTTTGAGAATTTTTTCAAATTTTTTTTCTAAGCCGATTTCAAGATATCGATTTTTTTGATTTTTCCTTCAAATAACTTTTTGTAAATTTGTAACTTCGCGAAAAATAGACGGATTGGAATTTTTTTGTTTTCATTATATTGCATTTTTTGCGTACTTTTTAAGGAAAATTGTTAAAAAATCTTCACTTGCGTTTTTCGTAATGATTTTTCAGTTTTTACGTCTAATTATTTTTTTCTTTAATGATCGCCATACTTAATTTTTTTGGAAAATTTATATTTCAAAGTACTGCTTGTTTAACATCTTTTGTGAAAATTTCGTAGTGGGATGCGGATTTTTTATATTTTTTTCAGATTTTCGAAAAATTTATAAACTTTTTTTATCATCGTATGAACAGTTCTTATCTTGTTATTGACAGATATATCAATATATAATGCATACATCATACATTATGCGTGGAATGACCCATATACATTTTTTTTTGGAAGAAATAAAAATCAAAACAGCCTCCGGTAGTGTTTTAACGGTTGTGATTATGCTTAATTTCGGAATTTCCAAAAATTGTTAAAAATGTCATTGGGAAATGTACCGGTTTTCAAAGTTGCGGCTACCTTCAGACACACGAAGAATCAAAGTTGAAAGTTTCTGCATTTTTTGTAAATTTTCGTACATTTTTACAATAAGATTTGAATTATTTTTGGGGAAAGTAGAAATAAGGTACGATAAGATAGGGTAGGATTGAGACAGTAGAGATTAAGTCCACTTTTAGAATATCAAAGATAATTGTAGATATCCTTGAAAAAAAAAAAAAATTGTAGAAGTCAAAGAAAAAAAAACGAATTTCTTTTTGTGTTTCTTCCAAGCAAATTTTCAATTTCGTGTCTGAAATTTCGACATTTAAGTTTTATTTGCGATTTTTAAATTCGAAATTTCGAATTTTTTATTTTAAATTTCGAATTTGAAAATTTTTAGTTATTTTTTTTAAACGCCAATAATAATGAAATAATTAAAACGCGATTGAATAATTTAATCTGAATAATTAAAATAATTATTTAGATAATTAATTCACCAATTAAACGTTAATTTTTGAAATTTAGATTCGGTTGGAATAATTCCCGGATTTTTCGAAAGTCGCAAATATTTTTTCGGGTGTACAAATTTTCCCTCTTTTTTCCGTGAATTAACACTGGAATTTTTTTTTCTTGCAACGAGATATTAATTATATTTTTAAAAAATGCAAAAAGACAGCAGTAGTGAAAAACCGCAAAGTCCAAAACGTAGGTAGTAAAATCCAGTAGGCTTAGAAATTTATTTGTCGTTGATGTTGAAGTAGCGAAAGAAAGGTGTGAAAAAACAAAACAAAAAAAATCTAATAGAGTAGACCAAAAAAAGAAGAGCCGTTCTACGTAGTGGATTTTACGTTGGTTTTTATTAATAAAACACTTATAAATAATTACACAGACTCGAGAGGAGAAGAGAGAAAGAGAGAGCGAGAGAGAAGAGAGAGAGAAAAAAAAAGAAATATTTCTCAAGACAAAAACTGCGTTTCGTTTTCCACAATATTTTCAAAATTGTGTTCTTTTTTTAACAAAAGAAGGAAACAAAGAAAAGCTAAAGAAACGAGAATGAAAAATTTTGCCTTAATTCTTTTTCTCATACTCTCTCATAACGTTCATTCTCACATTTATCCCGTTTTTAATGTTAATCCTCATGATTCGAATTTAAGAATTTTCTTTTCTTTTTTTTTTTTCATTTTTAACGTTTTTGCGTAAATGCATTTTTGCTCCGTTTGAAATTTCTTTTCTTTTCTTTTTTTTTTTCGTTAATTCGATAGTCTTTAGCCGATCCATAGATTGAAAAGAGGGAGAGGTAACCGAAAATCATTTTACTTTACTTTAAGGGGGTAATTTTATATGAACCCTCCAAAAAAGCAGCTTTTTCATTTTCACGAATTTTTCTCCCACAAACTATTGCTTGTTACGATACAACATTTTTTTTCACTAAAAAGTATAGTTTAACAGAATTGAAAAAAAATAATTAACGTATAAAAATACATATTTATTTATTTATAATAACGATAAAGGCAAGAAAAATTATTTCTCAGGCCCTCGGGTAATTTTAAAGAAACAATTATTGAAAAAAAAATTATGAAATTATTCTAAATATTTATGAAAAAGTACTTCAGAGAGTGTAGAATAATTAAAGTACTTTGAGTACTTTTCAAATACTGAATTTTAAATATTGTATTAAAATTTTCAGAAATTTCGGAAATTTCTGCAGTTTTTCCGTGAGCAATTTCGGCATCAAAAAATTTATTTTTGCGCTTGCTATTATAAATAAACGAATATTTCTTACACGTTATTTTAAAACGATAATATTTACACTGGAATAAATTTTTTTTCTTTCTATACCTTTCATTGAAAAAGAAAAATTGTATTTTCAGACAGAAAATTCGTAAAAAATGCTACGTTCTTTTTGTTTTTCGCACAAAACTACCCCCTCAACTCGCAAAATTCTTCCTTCAGTTTTTCTTTCGCTGCTGCAAAAATTCGATAAAGAAAAATGCGTTTATTACTTTTGGAAGATACACTTGGAAGCAAAGTCATGAGTACTAAGTACCGTTTCTGTGCTTATTTTGTTTCTCACTTTGTTCATTCATTCATACAATTTCTTTCTTTTTCATTTTGACCCCTTTTAATTCAAAGGTTCAATGTTTCATGATTTTTGTTGGGATTCATAAATGCAATTGATGAAGATCTTTCTTTTTTTTTTAGGAAAAAAGAAGAATCTTTGAGAAAAAAAAATTGGATTAATGATGAATCACATAAAAAATTCTGTGGATCGGCTGACTTGCAGTCACGACGCGGGTCTATCTAATATTGAAATTTCCATAAGTCTTAAACCGCGTGTCGTCGGGTCGGCAAGCAATAAACCGCGAGGTCTATATACCCTGTCATTTTGTTCGCTGATAAATTTTGCTATTTTCCTGAGGCACTTTTCGTACTGTGTTTCTGTGCATGCGTAAATTAAATAACCCGTCAAACAAGCTAAGCATCCTTCGCAATACGTCGAACAGCTCGCTCGCTCAGCTTCTGCGAAGAACTCGTTGATTTGGTTCATCGTGTACTCGAAGAGTTCTTGGTCCAACTGCAAAAAAAGTAGAGGAATTACAAGTCGGTAGGTATACGGTTCATCTACAGAGACAATTTTTGCAATTTCTGCAATTTTTTGAAATTCAACTTTTTCATAATTTTCCAAGAAAACATGATTTTCAAGAAAAGGCTTGAAATTATTCGAATTCTAAGTATTTTTTAAATGCTTGAAGTATTTTATCAAAGTACTTCAAGAATGCAATTAGAAATTTTCCTTAAAAAAAATAAGATTCCAGGAAAAGAAATTTCTTTTTTTTTAAAAATTATTCCAAAATTATCAGTTGGGACAATTTATTTTTTTTTTGGAAAATGTCCTTTTCCAAAAAATTAATTTTCATATTTCCAATAATAGAAATTTCTTGTCAGAAACTTCTACTTTATTATAAAATTATATAATTTCTGATCCAAAACTACAAAACTGCAGAATTTTCAATTTTGTAATAAGAAAACTTCTCCATTTCCTCTTTGTCAAAATGGAATTTCTATTATTCACTAGAATTTCTTTTAATTATCAGTCATTCGAAACAAAGTATCAGTACTGCCTTGATTAAAAATCCCCTTAATTTATAAATCGCTAATTAATTACAAACAAAAATTACAAAACCCCTTTTTTTTGTTAAATCTCGTCAATATTAACTTTCCTTCTTTTGCTACAGAATCTAAATAAAATATAATTGGGATAATTGATAGCATTTCATTGATTCTCTCATTTTTTTTCAATATTCTGTATTTTTCTCGAATCTAAAATCCAAAAATCTAGATGCTCGTCTAACAAATTTTTCAACATACCAATTGCATCCAGAAACGGAATATCTGAAAGAAAGTTAATATACTTGTAAGGAAGATATTCCCTCCGATTTCAATTTTTAAGTTTCCTAACAATAAAAAATAACATAAAACAAACATTGAAACAATATAAAAATAATCTAATATAAAATAAACATAGAAAAAAAAATAAAATAAAAAATAATACAAATTTTTAAAATTCCACGAGATCCAAAAATGTTCTTAAATTAAATTACGTGTTTACTATCATTCAAACAAATTTCCTTTCGAGTCCCACATTCAATTTCCTTCCCTGTTACCTTCGATATCCGTGCTTCGTTTAAAAGTGACTTCGATTAATCAAAGTTTCATACGACTCGGACGATTTACCTTGTCTTCGAGTTCTTCTGGGAGCTTCGTTTGAAATTTAACAGCATTTCCTTCCGAGTAATCTCGTTGAATAAAAACTTTCTGACATCCATGCGGTGGTGGAGGCAAGGGTCCTCCTCCGGTATTTTGACCGCGTATGGGTGGCATATCCTGAAGTGGAATTGAATCCGGGTGAGTATGATTGCCCTATAAATATTTGTGTCGAGTAAGAATGTTATTAAAAATTACAGGGATCGAACGTATGTCGACATCGTACCGATCCCAAAATCCTATCGAGTTTCGCATCATAATCATTTTCCATCGATCGACTTCGAATTAAACACTAACATGTGTGGGTAATTATTATAAAAGTTGCAATGAAAATTGTAAGAATCAAGAAAAGTCCACTATTTTTGTGCAACATAATTTCATGTAAATTCGATCGAACTTTTATTGCTTCGGGGGCCACTGAATATTTCATATCTTAATTTTCTCGATAGTCCGATATCGATCGAACCAGTGATTCGATTGCTTCTTAAAATAATTTATTAGATTAGTCGTGCACGGATAAACCCGTGCTCGGTTAAACAAGATTTGCTGCATTATCGAGGAACATTCGTGATCAACGATGAAATTTGGATCGACGGAGAATTTCAAAATTTGAGAAAATTCAGTGACCAAACTTCAATTATAAGTTTTCGAACAAATCCAAGTTTTCTTATTAATGGAAAGAAAATTGAGTTAAAATAACTTGTTTAATAACACGTTCGGTTAGAAATGGCGCTTCGCCGCAACCGTACCCGAACTTCCATTGAATTCTGCTTTTAGAGCGAAACTTATGCTCGTTACCGATTTATTTCGAGAGAAAAATAAATAAAAGAGCTGCGAATCGCTCGGTACCTAATTTAATTAAAAATAACTTTACGCGAAAATCTCGTTTCGCACGAATGGACAAGCCGAAAGGGAAATCAATTAGATTTTTGAATTTGTTTGCAAAGCTGTAATAAATTCTCATACATATTTATAGAATCGGAAGCTTTCGAGAAGTTTGACGAAGGTAAAAGTTGGTACCCGATAGATTCAAGATGTTCTTGGAACTGCCGTTAAAAGTTTATTTATCGGAAAGAAGAGGCATAAACCGAAGGAGCGATATTTCAAGAATTCGAGCAACCAGTTTCTCAATTATTCCGAATCCATGTAAACTCCTTTCATCGTATTTACGATTCGAACATTATTCTTCCGAGTCTAAAATATTCAATAGCGGCTTTAGTTTACCCTGGAGGTATAATTGAGATGGCTCTTGCATCAATGACGTCGAAGAGTTCCGCTATTAATCCTTTGTACTTCGACTTTAAGAGATTATCGTCGATACAGAAGACTATGGATGACCTCTCCAGTGCAAAGAGTTAGCGATTATTGGATCGGAAATGTTTTTGCTTCCCGTTATTCAAAGTATCGAATCTTAAAACACTTTTTGGTGTCGATACAAAAAGTTGAACTTGTTAATCGTTAAAGAGATTTTAATTTCCCTCTTTCAATCTATTTCGCTCTGAAACATGATCTTCGGCATATATAAAAAACTCAAAAACTAAAAGTCGAAACTTTAAATTCTCTTAAAACTTTTTAAATTTTCATTATCAAAATTTAGAAAGACTGTGAATGTATTGAGAGTACATTTTCAAATCCGAGCGTGGTATAATTGTCATCGACATTCGTCTCTCGTGATACTTTTCCAATAATATACATCCTCGCGTCGAATAAATAAACATAACGTCTATTGCTTTCGCTTTCGCTTTCTTCCCGAATTAACGTTACATTATAATCAGACACGAAAAACAATTCTGCTCGAAAAAAAATATTTACTGGCCTTACACGAGTATCGGATTGAAATACAATAATCCGGTAAGTCGTTAACCGACGACTTGGTATTCATATTTCTTCGATCATCTTCAGTGCAAAACCATGTAAGAAATATATTCGATTGCGTTTTTGGAAAAAAAAAAGCCGAAACTGAAAATCTCAGGAATGAACTCGAACAAGTGTGCTAAGAAGTTCGTATCGATGTTATAAAAGAGTATAATTTACAACTTAGTGTCACTGATGAAAAAAAATAATTACTGTATTTTACTCAAAACTACCAAAAAATGAAAAATCTGATCCGGTTTTCGAATTTTCTTGTAAATAATTGTAATTTTAGGATAAGTAAACGTTAAAAGTTGTTATTTTTCTGCTGTTTTGGTTAAAATAAAAAATTGCAACTTTTCCAAGTGACTATTTTTATTATTAAAAAAATCATGTATCGCATTTCTAGGGGGATAATAACGTTTGGGGTAAAATTAACCCCACATGGTTTATTTATTCACCTGTTTCCCGGAGGGGTAAGAATTTCCTTGGGAAACGATTGTTAAAAATAGTCATGAGAGAGGAGGAAAGAGAGAAAGAGTGAGAGAGACAGAGAAAAGGGGGATTAATGAACTTTACTACCCTCGACTTCCCCCTCCCCCCATTTTCGGAAGAGGTTGATAGGCTTACTTGAGGCATTTGAAGACGTCCGAAGCCCGTGGTGGATCGAACCAAAGCACGTACGTAAGATGAATAATTACAAAGTCAGTCAGTCACTCGGTCCAAGTGCGAGAACGAATAAACGAAATGTATAAAGACGGACCGCACCCTAGCCTCTATTTTAAAATACTACAAGGTAAAGTGCCCTTAGTCCCTGCGGCTCCCTCTCAATCACCGTACAATTTCGGCCTATCGATAGGCAACGCCATGGTGCTTCACAATCGCGGAGATTTCCATTTAAACGGCAACGTATGAAACATGAAGAATGTTTAGTTTGACCACCAGCCACTTCGTCTGCTCTCCGTACGCTCCTCCGCTCTCCT
Organism: Gasteruption jaculator; assembly: GCA_949825005.1. NCBI lineage: Eukaryota > Metazoa > Arthropoda > Insecta > Hymenoptera > Gasteruptiidae > Gasteruption > Gasteruption jaculator. The sequence goes on from OX463761.1 coordinate 447,190, forward strand.
CTACCACCACTACCACTGTGCCGAGTCACACATGCACGAGACACCGCGGAGAGTAGAGTCAACGAGTGGACGCTACTGTGTTGCCGCCGCCATTGCCATCCGAAAATAGGAGTGTTCGGAAAGCAAACTGGCGGCAGAGAGAGAGAGAGAAAGAGAGAGTTGCGATCCCAGTGCCGATTGTCAGGCACAGAGGGCGCCACGGGAATTTCTAACGGAAAAAACGGAATTTGAAATTTTTCACTTACAATAATGATATGTATTATTTATAATAGTATATAATATTATATATGATGTATAATTGTACATAAATAATTTATGTATCAATAATTATACATAATAAATTATTTATTATGTATAATTAAAATAAATAAATAAATGATTATTATTCTCAATGTTGTTGTTATTAATAATTAAAATCACAAGGAATAAAACCAACTGCAATTCACTGACACGTTTATTAAAATATTGTTTACAACTTGGAAAAAAAGCTAATAAAATATTGTATCGGGTTGGCATCCAAGTAATTACGAATTTTTCAAAGCAAAGAAATGACAAAATTCGTTATTTCTTAGTTGCCAATCGAATATTTTTCTACTTTGATGTACATATATATCAGTTATATCAATTATATTGTATAACATAGCTATATTAATTATATCATTTAATAAATATATCAATGGGACGCTGAAATTAACGTGAACTCGAAGCCAGCTAATTCTATATCTCATTGGACCAATATTAATTTACAATTTAAATAATTACAAATTATCAAACTTCCAGAGGATAAAGCGACCAGTATAATTGAATCAGTTTCATCAATTAGTGATTGTTTTATTAGTAAATACTAATTATATTAGTCGTTTCATTACCGGAACCATTAATAAATTAGAATTATATTCAGTCGACTAACCTAGGGTAATTTAAATAACTAACTCTTCATCCTCTAATTGAAAACAGTTACGTGTCAAAACCGGATAAAAATTTGACTTTCTCTTAGTTTCAAAGTCCTGCATCCAGCAAATGTCTTAAATTAGTCCGAGAACAATCTCGGAGTGACTCGAGGCGAAGATCGAAGAATCTGCATTATTCTGCACTCGTTATAATTAATTTCCCAATTGGATTCAAAAATACTCTCGAATTATCTACCTTCCAATTTTTCAGTCGCTTCGCTTCACTTTAGCTTTTTCATTCATTCTTTTTCGTCCTCGTTGCACAAATCGCACAGCGAATCCATGATCTTCGTCGACAACAGGTTGCTGTTCGCGACCCTGAAAGAATTCCTACTGCCAACTCGTGGGAGGAACTTGGATGCATCCGGAGTGTTCAAGGATTTCAGGAACGTAGATTTCAAAGCTATGTATTCCCTCAAGGGTCTTTCGATCCTTCTCGTGTTCGGGGTATTCTGATTCTTCGCATTCAAGGGCTCGCGTGGTTGAGAGGATTGTGTTTCCTTCGGAGTCGTAGTCTCGGACATGTTCCTGTTCGACTTCTCATGCTTTATGTCCAACTCCTTTTCCAATGTTGTGAAACTGTCCTCAAACGACGACGTAGATGAAGTAGGAGTCGAAGGCATTTTCAGAGACCTCTTGGCAGCAGGAGCAGTTGTTGTACCCTTCCTTAATTTCGATTTCGACTGGGGAGTATTTTTAGTACCCGTCGAATTCGATTTCGGTGTCGATTTTGTCTCCTTTGCTTCGGGCTTCTCCGAAGAAGATTTTTGTATCAACCGTAAGGACCTTCTTCTCTGTTCCGATTGGACCGATCCACTTGAGGATGTATTTTCCTTGCGCAAATTCGAGTTCGCATTTTCCAAGTGCTTCGACGGAGATTCTGGGCTTGAACTATTTAAAGCATCCTCGGTACCACTATTCGACCCCATTTTGCTCAATCGCAGAGATTTCCTCCTCGGTTGCGAATCTCCAACCGATTTTCTAGATGCTTTGCTTTGTTTTTGTTTCCCTGAATCTTCATTTTCTTTGTTTTCGTCGATGTACGTCGAACCAGTGTCTGCGGAACGACCAGCGTTTGACTTTTCACTCCGAATCTCAAAGTTGATAGGATCCTCTTCCGGTTCTTTGGTCGAACTTATTTCCACTTCCACCTCTTGCGATACAATTTCAGGAGAACGTCCTAGCGCGACCCGAACTGTTCTCAGACTGTCCTGAAGTTTACGTAAAGTTTTCTCGGTGTGCGAAATGCACTCCTGCAAATTGGCTTCGAGCAGCAAAAGAGTGGCTTTATCAAAATTTTCAGTAAAGTCACTTAAAGGAACGTTTAAGTGACTGTCTTCTTTTAAATTTGCATTGTTTTCCTTGGTTTCCACAGTCTCGTCGGTTTGAATGGACACGTTTATTAGATTCGCACTTGGCTCTTTCTTGCATTCGACGTTTTCCAGTTTGTCGATCCCAGTGGTAACATCCGCGAAAACGTCACTGTCCAAAGATCTTGAGAACAATCCATCCATTTCCCTCGAAGAAGACGATTTATCCAAACTGTTATTTTCTAAAATTACTTCTGCGATCTGTACGGAGGTTTTTTGTAAAACGATCTCATTCGCTAAGAGAGTTTTACGAATATGCGATTGCGTAATGAAATTTGGTTTCACCAACAAACTTTTCTTCGAGGAATAATTTCTGTTTAAAGATTTCTTGGATTTATCAACATTTTTACCCTCTTCGGTCGTATTTAAGAATTTTTCGTTCGGTTCAGCTCCTACTTCCTTGTTCAAAAGCTGCACATTCTTCTGGGCAATAACTTCCTCGTTAATATTAATTTTTTTATACGACGGAATCGCTTGTATATTGTCGTACAACTGTCTCCGCACATTTCTCATCTCCGTAGGTCTGCTACTTTCTTCTGAAAAAAATCGAGAAATTAATTCTAACAATTTCCGAACGTCGAATCCAAGTAATCGCTACTAAAAATATTCTAAATCTATAATTCGGGGGTGCTGCTTTTGAATCGAACAGTTAGATCGCATAAAAGTATATTCCTAAATTCAGATGAAAACTAACTTTTGTTGCTCCCAATGGTTTTCGGACATTCCATGGTCCTCGTTAAGTCTTTGATTCTTACGGGTAACATTCGTGCTTTTTCTGTAACAGAAATCAAGGAGTTTCATGAAAGAAAAAATTATGATCAGTTTCGAACGATAAAATAAGTGATTCTCGATGATTACTTTGCGAATGTTCCGTCCCATCCGCGCTTCTCGAACGTCTGCTATGCGGAACTCGAATCCGTTGCGGCTGACATCTGGATGCCACTGAAAATGAATTAATGAAAAGTAAACAAAGTTTCTCATTTTTATTTGTTTCAGGAGTCAAAATTTTGTAGAAATTTCTGAACGACAAAACGTCATAATTTATGAAAAGTTTGTAAATAAAAGACAAACCATTTTCCAATTTTTTAATGTTCTCTTTTTTCGAAGTGGTGCTGGCCGATTTTATTCTTTTCGGTCCGATCCTACTGTCCTCCTGAAATTCCAAAATGTGGTAAATTATAATTTACCTTCGATTTTAATTACAGCAAATATTTAACGTCTTGGAAAAATGGTTCTAGTAGAAAAATACTCCCCAGTTTTGCAAAAAGTTAGAATTACCCACCTCGTAGCCAGGAGTAGACATGGACGAAGGGAAATCGTACGTGGTGTAACGGGACGCTGAAAAACAAATAGATAAAATATAACTTAAACAAATTTAATATAACTGAAGTAAAAAATAAAATTGAAAATTCAAAAATTTCAGTTTATTGATTGTTTATTCATGAAAATATTTCTTTTATGGGGTATTAAATTTATTGAAAACGCTTTGCAAATATTTCACATGTTGAGAAATTACAAAAGCTGATAAATTTCACTTACCCATTAAGATGTATCTGAATTTATGAACTGTTACTTGTTTCTTACTAATTTTTGCTCATAATTGGACAAAAATACCCGGAATGGCCCATTCAAGCAATTGTCATATTATTTCAAAACGCGAACCTAATCCAAACTGCACTCACTAAACCGCAAAATGAACTATATTATAATAATCAATAATTATACTCATCAATTTGTTTATAACAAAAACTACCCTTACCCAAAAATTTTCAAATCACGTTTATCAGCGCTTCTGTTTCCTCATTTAAACGTTAACGGTTTTCTAACCTACAATTTCTTACAAGTTTGTTTACGTCGACTACTGCTGCCACCTACTGTGAAAATTTGGAAGCAAATTTTCAATACAGATTTTGAAATTATTTTTATGTTTAATAAAACTATTATATAATTTTAGTTTATTACATTATATATTTTTTAAATTACATATATTTTCAAAATAAACAAACAATTTATACATTGCATTTCTTTCTCCATGAAAATCATCCCATTTATATATTACTTTTAGCAAACATCTCACATTGGAAATATCAAAGTATGGAAAAACATGTAAAAAAGCAATTTTTATTATGATATATATTATGCAATTAATTTTTTTGTTTATTTCACAAATTTGCAGTTGTTCAATCACGAGTGGGTTCAATCGTAAACGTTTTTACTGGGTTCGCAATTAGCTGCTACGTTCATAAAATTCGTTATTACAAAATACGTTATATTAAAGCTAATTTTATCGCTGGTACAATATTAGCAGTGATTTAAACAAGAACAGATTTCATTCTATTTACAAACACTCATTCGCTTCACATTCACGGCAAAAATTAACATTCACGCTTACAAGTAGTTCGATGCGATCAATAACAATATAATTCAATTCGTCAGGTTCTCAAATTTTATAAAAATAAACTATTGTTTTTAATCAGTTCGGTGTCTTTTTTCTTCTACGTCTAAAACTTAATTATACTAAAAGAAGGAATGATACTGAAAATATCGGCATTTCCGTACATTTCGAGAATTTGTGGACATTGGGAAAATTTTATGCAATTTCGCAAAAATTCTCGAAATTTTTTTTTATGAAAAGGTACCTTCAGGATCATGACGTTTGATTTTTGCTACGAATCACGTTAAAAGGGCCGCAAGAGCATCGAAAAATTTCGGTCGTTCCTCTGTCTTCAGTCTTACAACTGTAAAAAATTAGAAAAGAATTAGACACTTTTCGATTTTTCTTTTACTTTTTCTTATATATACAATAGACTCACTTGTTGTGTCAAAATAATCTGCTTCTAAGTGAGAATTTGTGTTTTTGGCCGCTTGCTCGAAGGCACGTCCAAACAAACTGCAATATTCAATTTTCGTAATTATCCCAATTTTTCCAATTACGTAACTACATTTTTTCAGGATACACTTTTTGAGTAACAATCTTCGTTCTACAAATTTCAAAATTACTAGCTTTTATGAATTAAAGACCCAATTGGTTAAAATAAAAATCCTAAATTTCTAAACCGAAAATCTTAAATTCTTTAGGTATTTGAAAAAAAAAACCAAGATTTCACCATACCTTCTAGGTTGATCCTCACATATGGGGGGAACTCCAACAACCAAGCAGACACCCTTTTCGAGATCGAAAGTAGCGGAAGCTAGCAACGGGAGTTTCGGTGCATGGCGATTCCTCGACGAATCGACAAACGCTTTGAGTACGAACTGTGCCAACATGAGCAACGGGTGCGGATGGGCAAATAACCGGCTGTCCAGTATCCCATCGGGTATGGTCACATACAGGAACGAGCCTGTATTTACAACTTGCTTCATTTCCAAAATTCCTTGGGCGGTTCTATAAATATTACTTAACATGAGCTTCGCTTTCTCGATGCCTCGCTCCAGGACATCTTTCTTGAACCTCGACAGGCAATCGAGTGCATCCAAGAAGCAATCCTGCGGCAGCCTGTCCCTCGTCTGAAATGAAGAAAATTCATCGAGTCGATTACTCCGGTGTGAGTCAAAAATATAATGAAATGTAGCAATTCGACTCACCGTCGACTCTAATAACGCCAACATGGAATAAACCAAGTCCGAGGAGCAATACTTAAACCGATATCCGTATTGTAACGTGAAACTAGCACCGAGTATACTGTCGACGTTGTACTTGCCGGCCAGCTTTTCGATCATTTGATGGAACTCCTGTCGCAGATTTAAATCCATCGCAGAAAATTTTTCTCTCGACTGAGCCAGTGGCAAGCCCATTTCCGCTAAGAGCTCTTTCAGACGTTTTTCGCCCCTCAACGACCAGAGCCTGAGCGACACCGCGGTCGGCATGGAATGTCGAAGACTCGCTTCGACCGTCCAGTGACGATAAAGCGCCAGCTGAAGACTGACGTTCGTCGATAAGGAAACATTCGATTTCTATTGTAATTACAAGAAAATTGTAATGTAAAAGAATTTTAATGTTTGGTTGAGTCGAACTCAACAAACAATTTTTTTGAAAAGGATACTCTTTGTCGTAAATAATTTTAACAGCGCTTTGTTGTTGCTTCTCCGCGTCGACTCCCGGCCTGTGACTTAGCCTCGAAACGTGACCTTGTAGAGTACCCGCCTCTAGCACCTTTACCCTAGATTCGACTTTGTTTAAAACCATTTGTTCGGTAGATCCAACGATGGCCCACCAAACCATGTCTAAATTATCTTTCGACATTTTCCAAGCTAATTCGAAAACTAAAACTGCACTCTGAAACAAATAAACAAAATGTATAGCTTATATATTTTTAACACGTATTTTCCAACTTCTAAATTTTCTTTCTTCTGAAATCTTACCGATTTGCCGTAATAACTATATTGGGTATAATTGAATAATACATTTTCTCTATTTTCAAGCCATTCTCTCTTTTGTCTTCTTTTCATAATATCTTCCTCGTTTAATCTTCGTCTTTTCGCTTGTTGAGATTCTCCTTCGCCGTAAATGTCTTCCTCGTCCTCGTCTTCCCGTTCCTCCTCGTCGCTCTGTTGGCCGATTAAGCAAACATTAATAATCCAGTAAGTAAACATCACTGAATTATAAAATTAAATCATTTTCTTACAGAATCGTCTCTGAACACATCGTTATATTCCGGGATCTCTTCGTCGGGATCTACTTTTCCGAGTATACGAACTTGGCTTTCCGAATAGATATTGCATAAGTCGTAAGGTCTGTGGCTGTCGAGGATAAAAAATATCGTGTCTTCCGGTGGTTGTAGTAACTCGACTATGTCTAATGTACCTCCACAGTTCACCATTATTACAGTTTTCACCTACAGGAAACGAGAAAAATTTGTGGAATTATTTTTATTTCGAGCGAAAAGGTTAGTAACCTAATATATTTATATAAAACGATACAACATGTGTACGCGTATAATTTTTCGGTTACTATAAAATATACAATTGTACGTAAATAAATCGTCGTTCGTATACCTCTTGGCAGTGTTCCTCGAAGGCGTGTATCATACTTTGAACGCCTTGCACGGGTATGAGGGTATATACCATGCTGTCATTTTTGAAAAGATGCTGCAGGATTTTGCAGGCGCATATCGCATCGACGTCGAAGTTAACTAATAGTAAACATCTCTGAAAACGATCAAAGGAATACCAAATATTTAATTACCATTCCTACCGATACCAATTAAGATTTTTGATGTTTTTGTCCTCGAACACCGGAATTGAATAAAATATTTTTTTAAAAAGTAGCAACAAAGTGACGAAAATATTGAATCAACGATAGTAAAAACAAGAAAAATGGTATGAATAAAAAAAAATTGTTGTGATTTGGGAGTTACGACTTACACTTTTTCGAATCACGTTATAAAAGTCATTTTTCAAATTCTCCACGAACATGATGCTTTTCTACGTCATGGAAAGAAATCCGAGCAACAAATTCCAATTGTGTTCCCTTTTCTCGCGACAATTGGAGCACCAAATCCTACGAGAAACGAGTGTCCTTTCAATAGTTTGCAGCTGCTGGCATGGTTGCTTCGCTCTCGGCTGCTTCCAGTATTTTTGTTAGAGCCTAGGAGCCAAAACTAAAGAGGCGATAGGTTAAAAGGGATCGTAGCGCGCATGCGCAACTAATAGACGGCAACTGTTGCGCGTTCAAATAGAAACGGTGTTTTTTCGAATTCACTATTTCGGTTATTCGGTTATTAATAAATGCAAGACGCGTAAATGCGTCCTCGCGAATTTATCTATATATGCAACTAGCGAACCCGCCAGAAATTTTCAAAGAAGGAAATCAATTTAAGGAGTTCCACTAATTTTGACGCTCTGTAAAATTTCTAAAATTCACTTTCTGGTAAAAAAAATGTACAGAAGCATTGTTAAAAACGCGTTTCTTGGGTTTCGTGTAAATCTATCGCAGTTTTCTTTTTAAATGCATTATTATACGGTCACGCACGGTGTGACAACCTAAATTTACTTTATTTCAGTATTTTTATAATCGACGTTAATATTTTTGCCTCGAGATTTATTTGAATTCGCGCCAACTCTCCGCGGCGCTTTCACGTGACTTTCGGCAAGGTCTTATTCGATGTATTTTTTCACGAGGAATCCAACGGGACCGTGGGAATCCCCGATTTCCTAAAGCAAAGTGCCCCTTTGCCCCGAAAACCCCATTTTATTTTCCAAAAAATCTTACGGTATGCGCATTTGCGTTTTGAAATTTTGAAAGGAACGCGTTCAACATTGACTTATTCCTACGTAGGAACTGCGCATGCGTATTAGTACGTACGAAATCCAATAACTATTTATTATTCTATATTTATTTTACCTACGGTTGCGTGTCATTTTATAATTAAATATTTAGAGTATAATTAAAATATATTTAGAAAAATATAATATGTGTTTCTAATCTTTGGAAGAGAAAAAAGAATATTAGTTCCCGTAGTAGTGGTTATCCAATTGCTGCGTATCCTTTGGAACAAGGTCTCTCAAGTTATACGCAAATGTTTATGCGTAGACGAACATAACCTCAAACACCATGAAATGTAAGTTTACAAAAATATTGCATTTAATAATAGAAAATGTTTACATATTCTGTATAATTATTAGTTTATAAATAATTAATATTTAAATATCACTGTTATGGCACATTTGCGTGATCTTTCAAATATTACTTTATTATATATCTTTTTTTTAATTTGTACATTTATAAATTTACAGGATAATCTTGCTTACTTCACCAGTGACCTAAAAAAAAACTTCTTTCGACAAAAATGGCGAATCCCTTAGCGAACGTTCCTGTATCACAAATCCTAAAAAACAAAAGCACCTTTGAGGATGAACCACGTAAGAAGAGTCGCGAGGATTGGCGGAAAGCCAAGGAACTCGAAGAGGCCAGAAAGGCCGGTACCGCTCCAGCTGCGGTCGACGAGGAAGGAAAGGATATCAATCCTCACATTCCGCAGTACATCAGCGCGACTCCTTGGTACTTTGGAGCGCAGGTAAGGATCGATCCTAACTTTTTTGCCGAAACGCATATTTGTAGAATATTTATTAATGTTTTTGTGGTTCAAGATATTTCAAAGAATTTTTTGTAATCGCCACAGGGTCCAACTCTCAAACATCAACGCCCTCAACCGGAGAAACAAAAACAGTACAACGAAATTAATGAGTGGTATAAGCGCGGAGTGGATACTTCCAATGTAGCGGCCAAGTATCGTAAAGGAGCGTGCGAAAACTGTGGCGCTATGACGCACAAAAAGAAGGATTGCTTCGAAAGACCGAGGAAAGTCGGCGCGAAGTTCACCAATTCCGACATCGCACCCGATGAATTCGAACAACCGGTACTTTCGGTCGATTACGACGGCAAAAGAGACAGGTACGAAATTAATTCAAAATATCGATTCCAAATTTATTTTGAAGAAGGGCAAAAATAAATAAATAGAGGTGTTTTTCTTACTTCCATTTCCTTTTTACTTACAGGTGGGCTGGTTACGATCCATCCGAACACAGAGCGATAGTCGAGGAATATCAGAAGATCGAAGAAGCCAAAAGGCAAATGCGCGCCGATAAACTGAACGCTGCTGAAAACGAGGAACAAGACTCGGACAAGGATGAGGACAAGTACGTCGACGAGGTTGACATGCCCGGAACCAAAGTCGATTCGAAACAACGTATCACGGTGAGGAATCTACGTATTCGAGAGGATACCGCAAAGTATCTGCGGAACTTGGATCCGAATTCGGCGTATTACGATCCCAAGACGCGTTCTATGCGAGATAATCCGTACGCTGGAACCGAACAAGAGTGAGTATGCGCAATTTTTTTTTTGTTGAGAAATTGCACTCTTCGTTTCACGGTTTGAAAAATGTTGTTATTTCGTCACAGGGTCGACTACAAGGGCGAGAACTTCGCTCGTTTCTCTGGGGACACGCAGAAACACGCCACAGCGCAATTATTCGCGTGGGAAGCTCACGAACGTGGTGTGGACGTGCATTTATTGGCAGAGCCGACGAAATTGGAATTGCTGAAGCTGGAATACGACAAGAAACGCGACCAGTTGAAGGATAAAGCTCGGGACAGTGTAATTGGGAAATACGGTGGCGAGGAACACCTGAACGCTCCACCGACTGCCCTTTTATTGGCCCAGACTGAAGAATATGTCGAATATTCGCGTTACGGAAAGGTGAGGTCCCGTTATTATTATTAATTCTTCGACTTTGTTACAAAAAAATTACCTTTTTTTATTTTAATGCTTTTTTAAGGAAAATAAAATGTATGAATTAATTTTGTTATTTATAAAAAGTATTTTATATCCGATTTTTATTTTTTTTTAGATTATCAAAGGACAAGATCGCCAAATAATTCGTTCCAAGTACGAGGAAGACGTTTATCCGAATAATCACACCTCCGTTTGGGGATCTTATTGGCACGCGGGCCAATGGGGGTACAAGTGTTGTCATTCGTTCATTAAAAATTCGTACTGCACCGGAGAGTCTGGAAAACGGGCACTGGAATCGGCGACAACGTCCACATCCGGAGTGGGTGCTTCATTTGCGAGAGAAGAAACGGCGGAAGAGGCGAATAATCAAGAAAAGGAGTCGACGCAAAGCTCGGAATCGTCCTCGTCGTCGGACGAAGAGTCCGGTAGCGATTCCTCGACGGACGAGGAGGACACGCGGACTAAGACGGAACGGAAGTCGAAACAAGAGAAGAGGCGGCAGAAGAAACGAATGCAGAAGGAGAAACGCAGGAAATCGAGAAAGGCGAAGAAAGTGGGAGAAAAGGACAAGTTGAAGGAAGCTTTGGAGAAAGAGAACGACAACATCAAGGAAGCCGAGAGGCTGTTGAATATGAACGAGAGGAAACGACCGTACAACAGCATGTACGAAGCCAAGGAACCCTCGGCAGAAGAGATCGAGGCGTATCAGATGAAGCGACCGAGGGACGACGATCCCATGGCCAATTTTTTAAATCAATAATAACTCATTGGATCCCTCCAGTGTGACGTCAGGAATATGGACATTTATTATTTCGTGCAGAGATCGAGGATTAATTTGTACATGATCGGAATTAAGTTTTAATATAGGACCTAGAGTTTAGAAAAAATTTTGGAGCTTCTGGAAATATTCGTGTCTTCTAAAGTAATAATTTTTGTTCGAATCATGCGGAAATAATTAATTAGGAATTTTGTTTCGTAGCGAAAAAGGGTGAAATAATATCGAAATCGATTTAAGGGAAGCAGGGAATTTCCGCAGACGGCGGATAAAGTTTGCCGAGCTTTTGCTGACGCGACAAACAATTTACCGTTTCCAAATACCGGAGAGGAGGTAAATGCGAAATTTAGGATGCCGTGGGAAGAGTAATTGCATTTACCTCCTCGACGGACGAAGGAGGTCATTTTTGTCCAGCCAACAAAGAATTTAACATTGTTGTGCGGATAACGTTCCCGGAAAGTAGCTTTCCTGTGACATTTTATAATAATAGAAATTTCGCTCCCATAAGTGAAACAAATCGTATGGAAAATTTATTATACAGGGTCTTCTGTTTTTTGAATAATGCATTTTGATGACGCTGAAAACACCGATTTGAGAAAAATGTTTTCATGGAATAGGATCAATATTTAAAAGAATGTGTAGAATTAGAAATTGAATATTAATTCAATATTAATTCAACATTTATTTAACATTAATTACAAAATAATGAAATTAGAAATAATTACAATTTTTAAAGTTTCATTTGAAATAATTACAGTAAAAAATTATTGTCTGTTTTTATTCAAAGTATTTGTTATTCTTCGAAATCAATATTTTCTGCGTATCCAAAACGCATTATTAAAATAGAATATTTTAAACTACGCACTCTTGCGTAGCTGCACTTTCAAATTGTAACAATTCTTGGCCATTTTCAAAATTAACTTCCTTTTATTTAATTTTTTTTTAGAATTCTCGTCCATTTCCAGTTTTAATTCATCCCTTATTATTTGGGGTAGCAAAAAAAAACCAAATATTTATTAAATAAACTGATATTAAACTAACGAAATTTTAAAAAATTGTTAGTTTCTATAATTTTGTTTTGAAACTCGCGCTATTTTGTTCGCGCTCATCCACGAGAGGAGTTTCCGAAAAAATTGGAAATGGCCGAGAGGCAAAGTTGTCAAAAGGATTAAAAGACTGACAAAATTGAATTCTCGGGGGGGAAGAGGATCAATTAAATCATTCTTTTACAATCTCCTTGTAAAAGAAGGAGAAGTTGTCGGGAGCGAAAGGTAACTTAATTTTCTGTGAATTTTTTATCAAAGTAACTACTACTGTCGGTCAGGTTTTCACTAAATTTCAAACTTTTAGGTTAGGGTCGCGAGAGTTTTCGGAGCGATTATTGTTTCTCATAATTTTGGCGGTTTAATCTGGTAACAAATTGTTTATTTATTTTTCTTGTATTTCAATTATTTATCATAAAAAATGTCTGCATATGGAATAGAGTGAAAAACTCAAATTATTGTTTTATAGGTTATGTTGAAAGTTTTTGTTTACATTGATCCCTCTAGTATTATTTGATTTCATGAAATTGTTGGGAAAAATAAAAATTAAATAGAAGTTTAATGGAAATTGAAGATAAAAAATGATTTTGAACAAATTTGGCTATTAATAATTATTTTCTTAAGGAATGCGGTCGCCTAAGGTGGGATTTTTGTTTCAATAATAATTAAAAATTGGAATAAAATTTGTACAAATATGAATTTTATTTTTTTCAAAAGTTGACCGTTATCGTTTGGTTTTACGAAAGAATCAGACTCGTCGACCTATTTTATAATTTGCATTTTTTTCTTATTTCAACCAGTTTTCAATTATCAAAGCGAAAACAATTGCATTGTGTTAATAATCGCAATAATTAAAAAAACCCGAGCCGAGTGGATCGAAATCTTGCGAAAGTTGCTCTCGATTGGAAACTTCGGGTTAAGTTAAAGTTTATTAAATTCGGTACAAGTGGCAGGTTCGTACACTTACATGATATTACCAAAATAAAAGCTGAGATACATACGCGTCGAATTATAAACAATTAGATATCTTTCAGATGCCAAGTGTTAAAGACGAATCCGAAGCAGAAGGTGAAGAAATGTCTCACGATAGCAACGACAGCAACCAAAGCTCGGCGTCCTGCGATAGCAGCAATGACCATAGCGACAGCGACGACTCGTCCGAAATGGACGAGGACGAGTGCGAAAGACGACGTACCGAGTGCATGGAGAACTTGGTCGATCTCGAGAGACAATTTACTCTTTTGAAGGAACAGTAAGTTCTTAAAGGGAACACGGATTTGGGTTTAAAGGGAGAACTTAGATTCCAATAATTTGTGTAAATACAAGAAAAATTGATTAAAACCAAAAAATATGAGTCGTCGATGATGGAATTAATTCTTTTATTTTTTTTTTAATTATAATAATCTATTAAAATTTTTTTTTTTAATAGATTGTATCGTGAAAGAATAATCCAAGTGGACACGAAACTGGGCGAAGTGCGAGTCGGCAAGTCGGAGGAGTACCTCATACCCCTGGAGAGGCTGAAAGAGAATATGAAGACTAAGACGGAGGTCGCAGCGATCTTGAAGCAATACCGGCTGCAAAATATACAAAATAAATTTTTCGCCGAAGAGCAAGCGGCCTTGCAGAATTTCGAGAGCGAGAAGGAATTAGTGTGGGACAGTATACATAGTGATTTGCAGGAAAAAATTCGTAGATTGGAGGAAGACAGGAACAATGTCGACATTCACGCGGATCTGTGGCTGAACTCGAGTGGCAGGAGACGAAGGAATCACACCGAGAGAAGAAGGGCAGTGACAGTCGCAGGACCTTACATCGTTTACATGCTCAACGATGCCGATATCCTCGAGGACTGGGCCTTGATTAAGAAAAGTTTGAGCAGCAGAAAGGCTGAAATCATTTAATCCTCGAGGAAAAATGTTCTTGTCCTTTGCTCCATTTTCATTTCATTTCATTTCATTTTCTTCGGATTTAAAAAAATTTAACTGATTTTGGTCGATCTTCGAGACTCGAATAGGAAATTTAAAGTAACTAGAATTTTTGGATTTTCAAGCAGATTTTTAAAAAGGAACCTGTACCGTTTTGACAATATTGCTCCGCTTAAGTATATTTTGACTGAATTAAAATTCAATTAATCTTCGAAATTTTTTAAAAACGTGTCCTTTGCCGAATTTTGGAAATGGAATGATTTTTACAAAATCAGCTCTGAGTTTCAGCTTTTGTTTATGAGATATCGAATTTGAAAGTCAAAAAATGGGAAATCCGATTTTTGAAATTTCGAATTACAGAAAAAAAATTGATTCTTCGTGCAATTCTTCCTCGAAAAAAAAAGAAAAAAAAATGTTAAGCTGTTATTCAAGTATGTAATATAAATGTAATATAAGCAGAAAATCGATCCTTTTGTATTTTTCAATAAATACTAGTTTTATCAGAATAAGGAAATGATAATTTAAAAAAAGCGTCCAGGGTTATTATAAAAATAAATTCGAAAAATAGAAAAAAATATATATTTAAAAAATACGAAGCAGATAATTTAAAAAAATACTTCAAAAAATTAGTTGAAAATAAATATTTACAAGTTAAACCGGAAACGTATTGGAAAAATATCTTGAAAAAATAAAATGGAACAAAATTTAAAAAATTAATTAAAAAAATTATGAAATAAATAAGTACCACTAGCATTAAATGTACTTTTTATTTAGGCTATGTACAACACATACGTACAATACCGTGACTTTACTTAGACCTAAGTTATATTCGCTCGTTTTATGATTCCACTTTTCTCGTCGATTAAGTATTTTTTTTTCTTTAATGAAAATTCCATTTCTTTTGTTTCCAACGTAAAGGATCTCGTTTTCCTCCTTTTTTTAAAATTTATTATAATTACAATTATCATTGTCGCTACGAATTTTCAATAGTTTCTCTCCAAAAGTCGGATTATAAATACTTTGTTCATTTGATTCCTCATTAATTTCTTTCTCGACATTTTCTCAATTTTCTTAATTACTAATACAATTAAAAGAACCTTTTTTTTTCATATTAGGAACATTTGGCGTGGAATTGTCACGAGCGAGATATACAATTCTTTTAATAAAGTAGCAGCAAAACTACACAAAACAATGCAGTTCTCTGCGAAATTTCTTTTTTTCTCATTTATTTATTTATTTATTTATTTACTTTTTTTATTTCCAAGTCAATATATTGATTAAGACAGTTATTGAAAAATCACACCAATATAGACAGTTCCTTTCTTCTGGACAGATTCCAAATATCACTGACTGAAAAACGCCAGGGTTGATTATAAATCAGAAAAATTGAAATTTGTAGATTTACTTTTTATAAAAGTATTTTCAACCTGATTTGGAGAAAATGGAAAATTGGAAGAGAAACTTGGAAATTTCCATTTTCCCTGAAATTAGCAGAAATTCAGTATCAAAATTTTTTCAAAATCCCAATCACGAAAATTCGTCGCAATGAAAATTATTTTTTTATGTTAAATCAAATTTCCAAAAAATTGTAATTAAAAATTACAAAAAGGCATAACTTTGGATTTAAAATACTGTTATTTTTTGTAGTCACGAATTCAAAAATAACATTATTTTTCTCCCAAAAAATAACAATTGTTATTTTCCATTTTTTTGCCTTTCCTTAATTTCCTCATTTTTTCAAAAAATTGTCTTTCCTCTGTTTACCAGCAACCAAAATTAATTTTATTTAATTCCAAAAATAAGAAAATTTCTTATTTTTCAGAAAACAACAAAACGTCACTAAATTTTGTCCGGTTATTGCCTAAAATTAAATGTACAAATTTCGTCACTTATTTTTTTTTCTTATCCATCCTGGCGTGTTTCAAAGTACAACGAAAATAAGATAATTGTAAATGTCCTGCCGTATTTTATTTTATAAAATTCTTACACCAACGAAAAAGCCGGAAACCCAAAAGTTCTGTTGTGAACGGAAATCCCTATTACTTTGTTTTCCTTTTTTTTTTTTATTAAAGTTTAATGTCTTACATTTTAAAGGACATTGAAAAATTTATACGTTAGAATATTTTTTTTTTGCGGATTACGCTTGTATACTTTAATTTTTATCTTTCAATTTTATTTACACCTCTTTTGATTTTCCTTTTCACCTTTTTTTTTCTTCTCTTTTCTCTAAAAATTCAAATACTCAAAAAAAAAGAGAAAAATTACTCAAGAAAAGAAAATCATCTTTTTTTTTTTCTTTCACGGGAATCGTTGTCGAAAAATGTATCAATGAGTCAAAAAAAAAATAAAAAGAAATTGCGATTCTTTTTTTTTTTAATTTGTTTGTTATACTTATGCATGTTTTTTGTACATAATAAGCGTCCTTTTGTAATTTACATATAGTCTCTTTTTTTTATTCTTCTTTAATCCAAATGTTTTTTTTTTGGCTTGGAAGGAAATTCTTGGACAAAATCCAATAAAATTCCAAAAAAGTCCATAATAAAAATGGGCTATTTTTTTAAAGAAAAAGGAAAAACAATTAATTTTTTTTTATTAATTGGGACCTTCTTCTCCCGTTTATCGGTTAATCATTAATTACTTCTAACGGATTACTTTTATTTCTCTCCCCCCCTCTTTCAAGTTTTTTTTTTTCTAAGTAAAATATCCGTTTAGAAAAATTCTCTTATATTTTTTTCGTGCCTTTTAAAAATCATGTTAAACAGTAAAATGTTTTATTTCGATATTTTTTTTCTTTATAGACATTTTTATGAACAACCGTGGAAGGTGTTGCTTGTAAAAGTTGTACCGAATTATTGTAAAAATTGAAAATTCCAATTATTGATCCAAGCAACAACAACAAAAATTGTATTTTTATTGTTAATAAATATTATTTTGGGCAAAAATGAGAATTTTCGCTGACGAAATTTTGGAAAATTATAATTTTTACCTTTTTTTTTATTTAATGTTTGAGCTTTTCCAGAAATTAATCGCAATTTTTACAGTAATTTCGGGTTTTTTTTTTGTGAAAGGAATTTCGACTGACAAGTGGATATGGAACCAGAGGAATAAAAATAATATATAAAAATAATTTTTTATTAATATTTTTGAAAAAAGGTCGTTTTATATCGTACAAGAAAATTTAGAAAAATAATTGACTTCGAATTTTTTCCGTGCAATTGATAAAAATTCAGAAATTCAGCAAAATGTTGGAAAATTGCTCAAAAATATTTCCAACGTATAATTTATTAATTATTTGAATTAATTTAAATATTTCGTACCTTTGAAATATCAAAAATAATTTCATTTCAGTTCATGGTTCCCCCAAAAATTAATTTACAGCGAAAGTGACGAATTTCTGGCGACAGAAAGTTTTAAACGATTTTTTTCTAAATATCCACTTGTCACCGAAAAATGCAAAAAAATATTTAAAAAAGCAGCAAACCCCAGAATGTTCAATTCCAAAGTTTATTGCAAAATGAAAATACGGATACTTTGAATAATCTTTTGGAAAATAAAGAAAAATAAATAAATAAATAAAAACAGATTTCAATGTCTCTTTTACGTATTTTTGATTATTCTTTTTTTTTTGTCGCTACCCTTAATTTTTCAGCTTAAGCGTCTAGAGTGATTCGTGATTATAAAACGAAGATTTTATAAAATTCTTTAAAACAGTACTGTTTAACGTAATAGTTGTCGGCACCTAAAATTATGTTTGATATTGAAGCATCGGTGCCGCAAGATTAGGATGGTGAGCGGTGTTCATTCGTAATGCGGAGATACTCTTGTTGTACCATTCGTCTTCTGCGGACATACCTGAAATTCGGAAAATAATTCGTTTACATTAATTGTATGAAATTTAATAATAATAATAATAATAATAACAATAATAATAATAATAAAATTTTAAAACGCAATTTTCATTTTTAAGAAATTTAACAACAAGGGACAAAAATTCTTTTGTTTTTAGGCAATGTCTCAATTATGCAACTATAATAATAATAATAATAATAATAATAATAATAATAATAATAATAATAATAATAATAATAATAATAATAATAATAATAATAATAATAATAATAATAATAATAATAATAATAATAATAATAATAATAATAATAATAATAATATTTATTATTATTATTATTATTATTATTATTATTATTATTATTATTATTATTGTTGTTGTTGTTGTTGTTGTTGTTGTTGTTGTTGTTGTTGTTGTTGTTACTGTTAGGAAAAAAGGAGGTACGATAAAAAGAAAAATAGTCACTTCTCATTTTCGTCCCATTATCACGTAGGAGAATAATGGGAAGGAGGTATTCAAAAAATGAGTTTAACTGATAATAGAAATTTATCTTATTAAAGAGTTAAATCGTTAAGAGGTGAGATATAAAATATATATATGTATATATTCGCTAAAGGGAACTCTCCGAGAAGGAGGCAAGCAATTCGCGAATAGTCTTGATTTGATTTAAAAACGATATTCCATCTCATGCAGGAAATGGTGTAAGACGTCGATAGAACGGAAATGGATGAACCATCTTCAAGAAGCAAGCGACGAAACGAACATCCCGAAGACGTTTCAAACGGACTTGTACCATTTCCGGTCTGCCTTTTTATAGAATTACTGCCGATATATATATATATTTTTTTTCTTCTTCTTCTCAATTTTTTTATATTTTTTTTCTGTATATATATATATATATTATATAAGGTCATTTTCTAAGAAAAATAGTTCTTTGGAATAAGAAGAAAATTGATTATGTGTTGTATTATTTTATAGTACGCAGAGTTTGCATTTATTGTATGGCAAATATATAATATGCGTATTATTTTTTCTTTATCAACGGAATTCGGGAAAAATAAACATTTTGCCGAGACGAAATAATTACCGCAATTATTGATTTTTGCTTCCAAACGTTTCAATATTAATGTAATTGCAATATTGATATTGTAATATCTGAGATTTCGAACTTACCCATTGCATCTTGCCTCATACCGGTGACTGCTGACATATTGGAGGCTGAATGGGACATTGAAAACGGTTGGGTCATACTCGGATAAGACGTTGTACCCATCTGAAATCGAGGAAATCGATTGTTTGATCGATTAAGAAATTCCAAAAATCGTACGATTGGAATAATAACAATAACAATGGTACGTACAATTCTTATGGTTACCATTACTATCGTTATTATTATTATTATAATTATTATTACTGACATTATTACCATCATCATCATTATTATTATTGTTATTATTACTAACATTATTACTATCATCATTATTATTATTGTTATTATTATTAATATTATTATCATTATTATTATTATTATCATTATCATTGTCATTGTCATTGTCATTGTCATTGTCATTGTCATTGTCATTGTCATTGTCATTGTCATTGTCATTATCATTATCATTATCATTATTATTATTGCTACTACTATTACTATTATTATTACTATTGCCATTGCTATTGTTATTGTTATTAAGCAGACAAAAATTGAGTGCCCTGGCAAAATCGAATTGCGATAAAAGAAATATTTAAATAACCGCAAATTTTTTTCTTTTTTTTTTCTTTTTCTCCATGATATTTATACATCCGACAACCAATTGCACACGGACACCCCGATGCACGTATGTATGTATGTATGTATGTATGTACATACATACGTGTGCCGAAGGTTGATAAATTATTGGTCTCCAATTAAAACGGTAGATATTCGATGATCCATCCGACAGAATTAATCAGTCCAAATGCAATTTAGCTACATCGACCGATACAGCTATGTGTGTGGCAAAATATATACATACGTATATGTATGTGTGGGTGTGGGTGTACGTATATACATATGTAGGCTCAGCTGCACTTCAATTTAATACCTTCGGTTAAAATCATTAACGAGAAACGCATCGAATTCATTTACCGTGTCTCACTTTCATAGATGCACGCGTGTACGTACGTACGTACGTACGTACACTTGCACATGCGAGGATGAGGATACTCGTACATACGTGTATATGGATGTTAACTATACCTACGCATATGTAGGCGTACGTGTGTCGCGAGCGTGGTCGTGCGTGACTCCGATTTAAGGATTTCAACGCCACACATGTAGGTAAATAATGCATTCCTGCTGTCGATTGCGCAAGAAATCAATTTCCGAATGTACATATTCGCAAAATCGTCTCCTACACTGACTCTTTGCGGTCGTGTGTCGTTTAAAAGGTTTACGTCTGTGTGTGTGTGTGTTTGTCTGAATCATGTATACATATACATACGTATATCTAATTAAGAAATACGAATGAATGTAATGTACAAGTTGTACAAGTTATTGTTGAATGTTGGATGTGAGTGTTAAAAAAGGGTTTCTGTAAACCGAGTCCATTTCATGGCTGAAAAGCTGAAATAAATATATATCTATCTATATACATACGTATATGTGTATAAAGCTAACACTCGTGCGGTCGAAAATCGTTGTTAACTGCAATTACAAATTTTTTTTTCTTTCTCGTTATAAAAAAATTATCAGGGTGTCCCATAAGTTTCTTCCTTTTCGGCTCGAGGTCATACGTAGCGTAACGCGGAAAAAACTTATGGGACACCATAATATTTCATGTTTGATTTATTATTATTATTATTATTATTATTATTATTATTATTATTATTATTATTATTATTATTACTATTATTATTATCATTATTATTATTATTATTATTATCGCTATTATTGTTATTATTGTTGTTGTTATTATTATTATAATGCAAATTTTGCTTCGTTCAAAATTGTTCTTAACAAAAGAAGAAAAAAAAAAGAGGATATTTACTTGAGGATAGCGGTTTATTCCATTTATACTGTTGTGTGGGTGGGGATACGGCTGATAACCTCTTCCAGCTCCAGGATAAATATTTCTCATCATGGCACCTTGGCAGGCTGGAATTGGGGCTAGAGCTTTCTGCAGTTGCTTCTCCTGTTTCCTGTATTTCGCTCTTCTGTTTTGAAACCACACCTGTAACACAAGACAGAAGGGGGCAAAAAGATTAATTTCATTGATCGCAGTAAGGTATAATGCTTTTCGAAAATCAACGAATTTTTCAGGAAGGTAAGAAAAAAGAAAAATTGTTCCTCCCGAAAATAGGGGTGGTTTCCCCGTGCGTGGAAAATGATTGGAAACCGCGGGGATGGAAAGAAAAGGGGCAGGAGGGGGTGGAAAGCGACAAGAAGAAGAAGGAAAAGGGGGAAAAAGGGGTAGGAGGGGGATTTATCGCCATTTTGTGTAATTACTGCGAATAAGTATCGTCTCATACTTTTTTGAGAACCGACAAATTCTCGGAAAAATAGAAGAAAAAAAAAAGGAAAATTGTTTCTCCCGAAAATAGGGGTGGTTTCCTCGGGTTACGGTTCCACCCACCCCCGCTTCGGTTTCCCGGGGTCGTATATCGTTTTCCTCGTGTGTGGAAAATGATTGGAAACCGCAGGGATGGAAAAAAAAAGGGGGTAGGAGGGGTGGAGGGGGTGGAAAAGCGGCAAGAAGAAGAAGAAGGAAAAGGAGGAGGAAAAAAGAGTGTTCGGGGGTTTATCTATCGCCATTTTGTATCGAGCAAATTTCCATTGTTTCGTGCGGGATTAGTAAACCCCCTTATTGGGGGTTGCTTGAGTTTCCAGTATACACACACACACACGCACCCCCACACACGTACATGTGTGGGGATGCATATACCAGACTCCTCTCTCTCTCTGTCTCTCTCTCCCTCTCTCTCTTTTCCATGAAGCTTTTGGGAAAGAGAAAAGCCTGCGGCTTCTCTTCCACTAAGGGTTGTGTTGATAAAGAGGTGGGAGGGTGAAAAAGCCCAACCACCGGCACCGTGACGTCACCGGTGCAGCACCATTGGCTCATTCCATGGGTGACGTCACAGAGGGTTCTCTCATTGGCCAACACATTTTATCGACATTTCTACCCCATATTCGCGTAGATGAACAAGAGCGGCCAAAGAGAAATAAAGGGGATGAAAAGCTGCTATATAGCTTCCAAATGGAAACATGGCGTTTTTGCCATGAAACCCTCCACGTATGTATGTATGTATGTATGTACCTACATGTGTCGTATATGTATATACATATATGTATATTATACCTATAGCGTGTATGGATATGCGTGGATCGTGCGTACGCGCAATGGAGAAAGAAGAACGTAATTAATAACAAAGTAATTGTTAATAACAAAATAAATAATGATTTGGCGTTCGTCGCCAGGGTGGAGTTGCTGCTCCCCTGTAGTTATGTCCATTGTTTTCGATGATTTTTAGTAATTATCGTCGGTCCTGGCATTTATTGTATAACAATAATAATGATGATAATAATAATAATGATAATAGTAATTGTCGAAATTATTGAAAGTATAATTGAGTTGCAAAACAAAATTCATTTAATGTTTATGATAAGCGAGAAATCACAAAAATGGGACAAAGGGATGAGAATCGTGGTGGTAGATTTTTGTCATTGTTAATTAGGATTTTTTAAAATTGTTGTTGTTCTCATTATTATTATTATTATCATGATCACTGTTGGAATTTTTATTATTATTATTATTATTATTATTATTATTATTATTATCATTATTATTATTTATATCATTATTATTATTATTATTAACAATATTGGAAAATCGAAGAATCGCGAGGTAGCATAAAAAAATAATTGTGAAATTTTCAAATAAATTTCCAACCTTTACTCTTTTTTTTGTGTTTAACCGTTAAAATTGATTTTCATTGCAAGAATAATTTTATCCCCCGAACATTTTTTTTTACAAATCACAAAAGCACAATTGCTTGTATACAAGCGAATTTCCAAAAAAAAAGAAAATAAATAAAAAAGAAAGGAAAAGAAACAACCGTAAAATAACAGTTTCGGTCCGAGTCCCGAAGTTTTTTTAACCTCAATTTTTTTTTTTTCGTCTCATTACCGATTACGATTATCAATTACCGATATGATTCCTTTATCGATTACGTCGAATGAAATTTGCGTTCCATGAAAATTTCTATCCTTGAAAAATACAAAATAAAAAAAAACAGAAGAAAATTGTTCGGGGCGGTAATAAACTAAAAAAATGAAATTTGTGTGTCGATAAATTGTTATTGTTTTCATTTAAAAATTATTATTAGGTATTATTATTATCGTTATCATTATTATTATTATATTATTATTATATTATTATTATATTATTATTATATTATTATTATTATTATTACTATTATTTAAAGTCGAAGTTGAAAGAATAATTTTAAACTTATTTTCACTTAATTTCTAGTATAAAAACTATAGTTACAAAAATTTCAGGTTCGGTATAGTAACAATAACTAGACGGATATTTTTCCTTAGTGTGGAGCTTCCAGAATAAGAAGATAGATAGAGAGAGAGTGAGAGAGAGATTTCTCTTATTTATTTATTTCTTTTCAAGAGAAGAAAAGAAAAGGGAAATGGAGAGGAGCTTTTTGAGACCAAACATATATATGTATAATATATATACATATATATATATCTCCACCTATACTTGTATTTCGTTCTCCCTTAAGATATGTACCTTGGAAGAAACTGGAAAGCTAAGAGTTCGTAATTCAATAACCGCATGCTTTCCACTCTTCCTTTTCTTTCCCATACCCTCGTCGCTGGAAAAGTAAAGATAAGATAGCTTTGGGGAAAGAAAAAAGCGAGGCAAAAAGAAGAAAACTGACTTCTAGACTCCACTCAAAACAGAAGAAGAGGAAGAAAAAAAAAGGGAAAAAAAAGAGGCGAAGTCACCTTTCCTAATAATAAATAAGTAAAAAATGATTCGAGTCATTCTCATTTTGTAAAAGTTCCTCGTTCTCCAATGCCTGAAACGAAGAAATCCATTTCTTTGCTATGCCGGTGTCCTATAGCGATGGATGCTTCGATCGGAAGTCGAATCGAAGTAAAAAGGTCGAATGAAAACTCGGTTAACTTAATAGCAAAGCTCCGGGATTTTCCTTTCTTTTTTCCATCGCCTAATGCAATTTCTTGTGCGGTGATTCAAGAATTATTCCGTTACTACTATAGTAGCTACATTTCAATTTTTCTTATCGTCATTATTGTTCCCCGATTCTCGTTTGTGTGTCAAACCTCGACTCTCGCAAGCTGTCGCGTGCTTTTTTTTAGGCATTTTTCCAAATTATTGGGACTCCGAGACCAAGAAATTGAAATTGACTTAATCTTTTATTTTTTTTCCCAATTTTTTTATTGTAATCGATGCAGTTCCTATTTTTACTTATTTTTTTGTTGACTCGAGGGAATGTCCCCCCCCCAAAAATAATTGAACATTTTTTAATTTATAAAACAATTTTGTAGATTAATAAATAATAATTTTTGTTTTCGTTAACTGACGTCACGAGTAAAATTAAATATTGCGGAATTTGTTTGCTTAATTTTTATGTATTAATAATTAATCATTTTAATAGACACGAAATTAAAAAAAATCGGAATTGCAAATTTGAAAATTTCAAAATTTCTATTTTTTGCATTAATAATTTTTTTTACTTAATTTTTATACATTAATAATTAATCATTTTAATAGACACAAAATTAGAAAAAAATCGGAATTGCAAATTTGAAAATTTCAAAATTGCTATAATTTTTATATTTTAATATCAAAATAGGAACAAGAATTTTTGATTTATTTTATAAATTATAAACACACACACACACACACGAGCATAGGTAGGTACCCCAAGATAAGGGTAAAAATATAAAAGAAAGCCAAAACATGTACACACACACATACACATGCAATAAATGGAATATATGACATATAATTTCAAAGTTTACCCTCACACATACACACACACACACATGAGAATAGATAGGTGCCCCAAGAGAAGGGTAAAAATATGAAAGAAAGCTAAAAACGTGTACACACACGCACACACATACGATAAATGGAAGACTGGGGTAGGAAAAGAATGACTTTCCCCGGAAAGTCAGTCTTTCTTGATATTGGTATATATGTATAATACATATATAGTATATATATGTACATAAAAAAAAGCATCGTAAGGCAGAGACGTTTCAGATCTATGCAGGGAAGAGAAAATTCAATTTAAAATGGCGGCTCAGATATAATGGCAGCCTCCGGTACAACGTCACCCACCCCAATGGCTCTCATCTCAACTTTGCCACACTCGCAAGCTCGAAAAGCTTCCCTTCGTCTCTTCTTCGTGTATACTTGACGCTATGCTTCCCCTGTATCGCCATCTTACAACCCTCAAATGCCATGGCTGCAGCCATGTATACACCCATAGACTTATTCCAGACTTAAAAGGGACTTACAATTGCATCCGGGAACTTACAAAAATTCTAATTTCGATTTGATTTTTAATCAAAAAAATCTGAAAAAATTCTGTAACATGTGTCTCCGCAACCAAGATGTCTCCAATTTTTTTCAGAATTTTTCTCGCGATGGCATGGGCAAAATTGGGCAAAAAACAGGATTTTCGAGTTTTGGCCATTACCGACCCCCGGATTGAGATACGGAGCTGAAATTTGGCAGAAATTAATCTTTTTCGAAAAGCTATCGAATGACCCATCGTACTTGCTCTTTGTGGCACTTTTAGGGGCACTTTTGGCCCCCTTATTCGACTCTACCCTTTTCCTACATTATTTTTACGTATTTTTGATATTTTTATATTTAAAAATGTGTTATGCTAGGGTTTTGCTGGGTTTTTGCCAGGGTTTTGCTGTTTTCCCATTTTGCTTTTTGTATATTATTTTTACGCATTTTTGACACTATTATTATACTCGAAAATTAGTTTTGCTAGAGTTTTGCCAGTTTTTTGCCAGGGTTTTGCTGTTTTCCCATTTTGCTTTTTCTATATTATTTTTACGCATTTTTTATATTTTTATACTCGAAAATGAGTTTTGCCAGTTTTTTGCCAGTTTTTGCCACATGACATTTTCTAATGACCGCGTCACGAGGATGATTATTTTGATTATCGACGGTCAGTTAAACTTTCTGGATGCTGGAATAATACATGGACGTGCATCCACACACTCTTCCACACCTGTACACGCATACGCGCGGTTGAGATTGTATGGGTATACGTATACACATACGTAGTTGGAGGGAATCTCTCTTTCTCTCTCTCTCTCTCTCTCTCTCTCTCTCTCTCTCGTCACTTTGTGAATGGCTTATAACTGTAGAGTAAAAGCAAACCACGTTTTACTTGGCATCGCAGTTTAACAGGGTTAAGTCACGGCGGTTCTCGGGCTTTTAACTCAAACAACACCGTTGCATTATATATCAAAAGAGTAGAACGCGCGCGTTACGGCTATATACATATACACGTATATCTCCTGTATATCTGTTTTAATATGTACCACGCGGAAATTCCTCTCGTCAACGAACGCGGAGAGCAAAAACTCGCCGGAGCGTTAAGGCAAAATGTAAGATTTTAATTATTCACCGAAAATTTTACAAAAAAGACCGCTAATTTCATCCCCTATCGCGCCCAAGAGGGAGAATCCAAACCATTTTTCCTCAATTTCCAAAGAAAATCCTCGAATTTGCCCAATACGGTCTTTTTTTTATGCGTTTTATTTTTTTGAAAATTCAAAAATAGTGCCAACATTTATTATTATTATTATTATTGTTGTTGTTGTTGTTGTTGTTGTTATTATTAATATTATTATTATTATTTTTTTTTCATAATATTTGAATGTATAAAAATTCCAATAAATGCGATTGGGTGGAAATGAGAATTAATTTTTAAAAAATTTTTTTTTTTTTCGAAAAGCTTCCGCCGCGCCGTTTTGTCCGGGAAGAAAGAGACAAGCGCAGGTACGGCATATGAGGAAGCACGGGAAAGAAAAAAAGGAGTCGCGGAGTCGTCCGATCAATTCTCGTGTCCCTCAAAGGGAATGGAAAAGGTTGTCTTGAATCGACATTTGCGCTCGTAATTCAATTTCGCCACCCTCTCTCTCGTCCATACGATTTTGATTCAATACCCGTGCACGGCAAATGGGGGGATGAGTCACGATGGAAAAGATGAGTATGAATATATAGAGATTCTATAGAAATAGGTATTTGTAACTCGGGATGATATGTTTTCATTTGAAATCTTACAGGTTGCTTCGTATGTGCATGTATATATGTATCTATATTTATGTGTGTGTGTGTGTATAAACATTATTTTATATATTGTTTATCACAAGTGTAATTGTTTACTTAATAATCGACACAGATTATTCATTCAATTTTCAATATTTACATTTTTTTTTACTCGAAATTCGTAACAATAATTACGCGTAATATTCAGATAATTATAATATTTCATTAATTTTTTTTATATTAATTAATGGCGAATTTCAATTATTATTTTGGGAGAATAATAAAAATATTTCGTGGAAATATTGCTGCTGGTACCGAGAATCGAACCCGAGACCCCCGAGTGGAACTCCAAGACCCTACCACTGAGCTATCCTAGCTCCGACGTTTCATTAATTATTACGCTTAATTAATGTACTTCAAAATTGACTTATTTCAAATTTGAGACACAATATTTTTTTTGTTTCTTTCGAAACGCGAATATAAAAATAATTATTCTACCTATTCCCATTAATAAATAATTGTGTATCGTAATTTTATATAATAATGAAAAAATATAAAAATGGGTATCGTTAATTATGCGCCAATCGTCGTTAATTACGCGCCAACCTATAACGGTAAAAAAAAGTGTAAAAATGTGGAAAAATATATATCGGTTCGTTTTGCAATTTTTATAAAAAATATAGGAACGTTTTCGATTTTAATTGAAGTGTTTATCAGGTTGGCGCATAGTTAACGACGATTATTATAACGGGTATCGTGCAGAATAACCGACATTAATTATGCATCGACCCGATAACGCTTGAATTTCAATAATAATAATTATTCCTATATTTTTATAAATATTTTAATAATTGTATAATAATAAAAAAAATATAAAAATAAATATAAAAAAATATATATTAACCAGAAAACTGCAAATCAAAAATTATTATCATGGTAATCCCATTAAATCATTTTCCAAACCTCATTTTTATTTTTGCGGGCCCTTGTATCGAAAAAAAAAATTTTTTTAAATATCGGGTCAAGCGAATTTGAGAAACTAATTGAAACGTACTTATGGAGTGCAGTTCCGGGAATGTTCCGTGTATATTTACGTGCAGTAAAGCGTTTAGTAAAGTTCATTACGCATAATGCACTTACATGGGACACCGGATTAACACGGTTCGGCACTTAGCGTACGAATTTTGTTTTTTTTGCTTTTTTTTTCGGGGCACATGGCGCAAAGAAATGGAACTTACGATTTCTCAACACGCAGCGAAATTACCCAATTGACGACGATATTAAAAAAAAAAGAAAATGCATCGCTTACGTACCTGAATTCTAGCCTCGTTTAATTTCGTGCTTCTCGCCAATTCCTCTCTGCAATATATGTCCGGGTAATGGGATTTCGCGAACGCCGACTCTAATTCCGCCAGTTGTTCCTGAGGAACGAAAAAACTTTGTTTGGAACTTTTTGGCAAAAGACAGGACGGGATGGTTTCTTTTATTTTTTTTTTAAAGATTTTTCATAAAATGGCCCCACTCGAGCTTCAATGGGAAATTTCAAAAGTTAGTAATTTTTCGAAATGAACATTCGAATGTATCTCAAATTCCAGCAAAATTGAATTTTTATATATTAATTATTTAATTATACAAGTGTATTATTTAATTACATAAAATTTCACAAATTTCAGCGAATTTTTGGTTTCCATTGAAACCGTTATGAATTATACGAAAATTATTCGAACTTTTTTTGTCGGAAACTATATTTCATTACTTTTTAATAATTTTTCACTATTTTGATAAAAAAAAGCTTTTGTGAAAAATTAATTTTTTTTAATGTTCGAAATTTTATTTAAATAATAATTGGGAAGTTTAAAAAAATTTCTAGATGCAATTTTCATTTTACAAAAAATTTAACAAGGGACAAGGTAATGCCTTAATTATGCAACTATAATAATAATAATAATAATAATAATAATAATAATAATAATAAAATAATAATAATAATAATAATACGAACCTGTGTAAACGTCGTTCTATGTCGCCGTCGGGCTGGCGTTGGACAACTGGCGGTAGTGGGTGTGTGCCCAATATGTGGACTCGATGCACAAGGTTCGGGTTTTAACTTTTTAAAAGCTCCCTCGGCACCTAAAAGAAGAAAAATGATGGAAAGCGTTTATTTTACGAAACTTCGACTCGCCACTACGCGGAAAAGCTTCGTCAATTATAATTGCACCCGAAAAAGGGCGTTTCACAACTTATTACCCGGTACCCGCGAGCAATGAATTATTTCTTTCACGAATATGAGCATTTTTTTTCTGGGTTCTACAAATTTTCCCGTGGATGACAACTATTTTTTTTGTAAATATTTTTATTATATTTTTTTCGGGAATATTATATTTTTATATTTTTGTATATTTTTTTTCTATTTCCATATATTCGCAAAATAAATAAAGTGGATGCCGAGGTTGATCAATGCTAATTTCGGATGAAATAGCAGATCGTGTCCCATAAAAAATTAGCCCAAGTAGGGCGAAGCGACGGAATCGCAGAATCGATTGCGATCCATAACTAATTATAATCGAATGAATTACGGGTCGGGTTCATTGAATCAACGAATTCGATTATGATGATAATCGGTTTAATAACTTCGCGGCAGTGCGAGATCTTTGACGACAAAGTTATAATAAGATCCACGAATTATCGTGTCCCGAAGATTTCGAAATTTTCCACATTTCATTTTATCGGGGTGTCCCATAAGTTTCTTCCTTTCCGGCTCGAGGTAATACATAGCGTGGCGCGGAAGAAACTTATGGGACACTTTAATAGAATTAGGAGAAGAAAAGACAAAGTGCGATCCATCATTAAAAAAAAAGAGTCACATTTGATAAATTTTCAAAATTGATATAATAGAAGAATTAAAATAAAAGAAATAGAAATTTTTCAATCCGAAAAATTCGGAAACACGAAATTCCAAAATCCGTGTCGCTTATTATTCACATTTCGCATATTTTTGGAAAAATGATAAACCAAAGAAAAATTGTATTCCAAAATCTCTGGCAAACTTCGACTTCTTTAACGAAAAATAATTATATAATTATACAATTTTCAAATTATATAATTTTCTGTATTGCAAAAATTATCTTCCCTGCGTTCTATAATTTATTACATATGGTGACAATTTATATTATACATTTCGTAGAGGTAGGGTAGCGTAGCGATAGAATCGTTGGCTTCCACTCGAGGGTCCCGGGTTCGATTCGCGGCACCCGCAATGAGCAAAAAAAAATTATTTATATCTCAGACGTTTCATATAAGATTCGGAAAACCCTAACCTCTAAAACTGATACACGACATCTGCGAGACACGATACATACTATCCTACCGCTACAAACGTACAAAACGTACATATACATAAACTAATTTCTCTCTCGAGACAGTAGTGAACGTATCCCGCTACGGACGCATATAAGCGACACGGCTCCTGTAAGACTGCAACCCGTTAGGCAGAAAACCCACTTTTCCGCCGGTTCTTCGGTAGAACAGCAAGCGGGAGTTTTGTAAAATATTTGCGATACAAGAAACAGGAGACACGAAGTATTAGCCGCCGTTCCGTGAGAATCTGCGGATATACGAGTTCTGGAACTAATTGTAAGTCTAAAACATGCCGCTATCCATCCTATACCTTTATGAACGAACGGATGGGGTAAACGTAGCGAGCGAAGTCCCTCGCACTATGTTAACTCGGTTAGAGCGTTAATGACCTAATCATGTTACATGCTGATTCAATGTTCAAGGATGAATGCTGTCCACTTTACATATCTTGCCCTGTTACCCCGTAAACGTGTAGGAACTCGGTCAAGTTCACGCCAAGGGAAAGAGTCAAGATGAGTAATTGGAGTATTATCGGGTCGATGCATAATTAATGACGATTATTTTGCACGATTCACGCCAGAATAATCGTCGTTAATTATGCGCCAATCTGATAATACTTCAATTAAAATCAAAATTATTCCTATATTTTTTAGAAAAATTACGAGTTGGAATATTTTTTTGGTTGTGACACCTTTTTAACCCAAGGACCTCGAATTTGACTCACAGAGTCCCGGAAAAAAATTAGAAAATGCTAAAAGTCGGTTGCGAGGGAATAAAAAAAGAACACCGGGGTTACCTTTACCTATTATGAAAAAAAAAGAAAATTAATTGGAACAAATTGTACCGATTGGCAAGAAAAAGGAAACGGTGCAGGGGGAAGCAGAAAAATGGAACAGTCAATTTTTTCCGTAGCGTTGCAATTTTGCGCAACGTAACGCAAAGTGTTACAAAGTTATGTTGCGAAGTTTAAATTACTTTAACGTAGGGTAATTTGCTTTTTACGTTGTGGAAGTTGCCGTGACACGAGACACATTTTTCTCTATACCGTGGAAGTTACCGTAACGTAGACGGAAAAGGGTATACTTTCATCTTTTCTACGCTTGACAATGGAAAATTTTTTTTTCTTTTTTTTTTGATGAAAGGAATTTTTCCAATCGATCGATCAATCGATATTTCTTGATACCAATTATACCGATGTCAAGGAATATTTTATTCCTTTCTAGTTTCAACTCGAAAATTGTGTCAATTAATTTTCTTTTTGTTTCCGTTATATTAATTTGGTGTAACAATTTTTTATTTATTTTTTTGTTGTCTTTTTTTAAGTATTACCAGGTTGGCGCATAATTAACGACGATTATTCTGGCGTGAAACATGCAAAATAATCGACATTAATTATGCATCAACCCGATAATACTTGAATTTCAAATAATAATTCATCCTATATTTTTTAAAATATTTTAATAATTATTCCCAATTTTTAAAAAATTCAAAAACGAATCAATATATATTTTTGTAAATTTCTACATTTTTTTTGTCACCATCATGGGACTCAAACCTTGGAATCTTTCGCGTTCGTAAATTTCATTGGACGAAAGCAGTCATTAGGAAGATTTACGTCAATTAAATTTCAGACGGACGATTTTGGAATTCCAAATTGGATGCTTAGAACGAGTTAGCCTCGGTAAGAGCGGCCATCTGGTTAGAATCCGAGCCGTGGTGGCCCGAATGGGTACGCAGGGGGTGTTGGTTTTAATAAGATGCCTTTCTCCAGCTTCAGCTGTTCAATTAAGTACCATCAGTAGCCAGAAAAACGAGATACACCTATTATGGATCATAGAGAGGAATCAAATTATATATAGAAAATATAACAATCCGTGCCACCTCACTGACATTTATTCACTTATCGCTGGGAGTGCATATGTATGTTAATTCCGGCACATTTGTTGGCAATTTCACAAATTTTCCGAGTTATTTATCTGCATTCGTTAAATCGCGATTGTAATAATAAAAAAAATAGATAAATTTATGGGATAAATATTATTTTTTGTCACCATCGATACCAAATTTAATAATAATTTTATGAATTTGTTTTTTATTTCGGGAAAAAAAAAATTATTGGAATTTTCATTTGATTTTCTGGAATTATTCCAATTCTCCATTTTGACGTTTTTTTTTCTCTAACTTTTGTTATTGTTGTAGAAAAAAAAAATTACGTGGTTCAATCAGATTTTTAATTATTAATTATTATACATTTATAATTATTTATATTTTCAAATAATGATATTTTAGTTCTCATATTTACGTACTTTTTTTGTTATTTCAATTAAAAATTTTCAAAATTATCAATCGTTTACACTTTCTTCAAAAAAAATATTATCAGGCTGATGCATAATTAATGACGATTATTTTGCATGATACCCGCTATAATAATCGTCGTTAATTATGCGCCTGCCTGATAATACTTCAATTAAAATCAACAGTATTCCTATATTTTTTATAAAAATTACAATATGAAATTACAATACATATTTTTCAACATTTCTACACTTTTTTTCAAAATTTCCAATTCTGGTATTGAAATTTTTCTAGTTTTGTCTCTGAACTTTAAAAACACAATAAACAAAATTAATACGAGTTTCAACAAAACTTCTTTCAACAAATAAATTTATTTCACCCTTTTTTCCTCAAAAAAAAAATAACATCAGAATTTTCTTTTTTAATTGACTCCTCGAAATTTTTCCTTCTTTTTTTTCTCGAATTTTTCTCATTAACAAAATGTCGAAAAAATCACAGCTTGATTTTTTTACATTTTTTTACATTTTGACCTGCCCAATTCCTGTACCTAAAAATTCCCATTTGAAAAAAATTAATTTACCCAAATTTTCCTCAAATTTTTTTTTAAAAACAAAACAATTTCTTTGATGAAACATTTTCAACAATTGCCTCGCATCCCTCTCGAGTTGCACGCTTCCCCTTTGTTTTCTCTCTCTCTTTTTCAAAAAGGTGAAAATACGTGAATGAAGGAACAAGAAAGGAGTGGTCCTTGCACCCTTGGCGTGGATATTCTATTATAGAATGACATTTTGCGACAAAGTGTTAAGATTAAACATGTTCGGAGCTTGAAACCCCTCTCCATTAACGCACCCTACTATAACATAGTGGCGTTAAGCCCCCTTAAACCCCATGAACGTATAATAATAGGTCTCCGTACAACAGGTACAACCATATGTCAACTCTGTTTTATCCGCTATTGTCAACACTTCACTTCGTGTAATACACGTACTCCTTATGTGTATTTTTACGATTTAATAACCGTAAAATTTATCTATTCCGAAACGGTACTTAAGTGACGTTACGGACGATCGTCTTTTTTTGGGCGTTTTTC
The DNA here is from genome assembly GCA_949825005.1 of Gasteruption jaculator. Lineage (NCBI taxonomy): Eukaryota > Metazoa > Arthropoda > Insecta > Hymenoptera > Gasteruptiidae > Gasteruption > Gasteruption jaculator. The sequence continues at coordinate 481,398 of OX463761.1, forward strand.
TTCCTTTTTTGCGTAACTACTTTTTCAATTTTATTTTTTTATTTTATTTTATAAAACCGCAGAAAGAAATTTCAAATCGAAATTTTGTGCCTTTGTTTCATTGAAAATTCAAAATTTGTTGGGATTTTTTGTTATCAACTATTTTCCAAAGAGGAAATAATTGTAATTATTGTAATTATTGTAAACAAACGTAATAATTAATAATTTTAATTAAACGCAATCACTAATAATTTGAATAACAATAATTCTCTACTGTAATTTTGATTTTGATTTATTGAGACAAATTTGAAGAAAAAAAAGGGAAAATAGGGATAAAAATTTTCGAGGAGTCAAATAAAAAGGAATATTAATTTATTAGCGAAGACAAATTTCTGGAACTAATAAAAAAATATTACACAAAAATAAATATTTTTTTAATAAGCTAATAGAAAAATTATTAAACCAAATAATATTTTTTTATCAGCTTCTAAAAAAATTATTAAACAAAATAATATTTTCTTATTCGCTCTTTCATTTTTTTTGTTGGATTCCAGCTGAATATTTGCAAAATTTTCAAAACGTACAATATTTTGATACAATATTGTAACAACAAATCAAAGTTTGCTCGAATATCGCACCGATACGGATTTTTATTACGAGTTCAATCCCGAACAGGAAATCGCTGGAAATCAAGCGCGATCGTCCCATTTTATAAATGTGATTTCAAAAGTGTTCGAGTCACTCGAGATCCATTTTTCGATTTCTTCGAGGAAAAACAAAAATCGCCATAAACCGGCTGGCTACGAGTCAATTCAATTTCAGAAAATCGCTATTTTCCACAGCAACAAATTCAATAAACAAAAACTAAATGAATTTTTGAAAATCGAGCGAGTCCATTTTTACATTAATTGTCAATTTATTAAAAAAAAAATATAAATTCCACCCAAATTCAACTTTAACTAATTCTTCCAAAATCAACGACTCCAATGTTGGTCGAGAAAATCGGCGGGACCCAAAGGGATCCGACGGGGTTCGAATTTCAGTGCGAAAAATTTTTTTTCCACCGGCAAAAGTACCACAAAATATCGAAAGTTCGATCGGTGCCCACTTCGCGATCGAATTTACCAAAAAAAAAAAACAAAAACCAAAAAAATCGGTACCCAACTCCCGGACCTCGCGAGGGTCCCGCTTCCGGAGGATCGCAAATTTGAGAGGTCGCGGGTCCAATTAGTGGGCGCCCAGCGGTTGCCCATAAATTAATGCGAGAGGGACCACCCGTGACCCTGTTTCCTGTGGTCAGCAAGGGAGGCGGCACCCCCAGCGTTACGTTTCCTTACGTGGCCGGAACGGAGCAAAAATCCAAAGGGTTGAAAAAATTCGAGTGAAAAAAATTCGAAAAAAAATCCTCCAAAAACCGTCCCTGGAAAAAAAAAATAAAAAAAAATGCGAATCTTACCAACGGTGGTGGTCGCGCCAACGCTGTTCCTTCCGGGGGTAGCGGCCGGTGTCGGTGGACTGGCCTCCAGCCCCTGATGAACACCGTAAAGCCCGAAATCCTGCTCGTTCGAGCTCGTGCTGCTGCACTTCCTCTTCTCCTGGTTGTGGTTCAAGTGGAAGCTGTCGTTCTCCACGAGGCCCACTCCGAGCAGGCCCAGGTTCGGCCTGAGCTCGTCCATCAGCTTGTTCTGGCCGCAATTGGCCGCCGCGGCCGCGGAGAAGTTCAATTGCCTGCTGAATATCGCCGGGAAGATGTTGAACTGCTGGTGGTCGAGGCTGAGGGCCGTCGTCGACAAGGACGAGCCACCGCCGACCGAGGAACCGCCACCGACGGATCCGACTCCGCTACCGGGTCCACCGGTGCTTCCGGATAAATCGTTAGCCAGGATGATGCCGTTTGTGACCCGATGGAGGTCCTTTGTCGCGATTCGTGGGTCTCTCGGGGTCGTCGGGTGGCGCGATTTAGCCGAAACTTAGAAAACCATCCCGTCGGAGGCCGCGAGTCGCAGTCGTCGTCGGACCGGGTATCAAATAATGCCTGCTGACGGATTCTCGGAGAAATCCTCGACGACGGACCGACTCGTCGCGAACATTTGCCTGCGAATTTACTTTGGTTCGGTTGCTTTCTTTTCTTTTTTTTTTTAACCCTTTGTCGCGCAGCCGGGGTCCCTTTCGACGTCCCTCGAATTTTCGCGCTAACGCGGCTCCAATTACGTCACGAGGCGGATGGATGGATGCGAGTTTCTGCGTTTCAGGAAATTTTTGTCAATTCTTTGTTTTCATTGTCGCAAAACTCGTGTATAAAATTGTAAAAAAAATATATTTTCACTCGGAAAAATTTTCTTTCGTTAAACAAAGCGGTTGTAAAAAAAAAATTATAATCTCCTTTTTGTTCTTTAGGAGTGAATTATTTTTGGCGAAATTTCAGTGTCGATACATTCGCAGGTTCCAGGTCATTTTTGTACTTTCTCGCCCTAAATTTATCGTGGGATTTTTGTTTTTGTTGTCGTTGTTTCCAGTAAATTGAATTCGTTTGGAAGGTAATCGATAATCGGACCTTCACCAGGATTTTTCAAGCGTCTTTGAAAATTGGATTTTTAGGAAATTGAGAATTTTTCCAATATTTTGTATTTTGCATTTTTTAAAATATTTTTCAATATCTCATTTTATTAATTTAACTTATTTATTTATTGGAAAAGCAACTATCAAAGTAGTATTTTTATAAAAAATAGTTACACCTTATTATTATTATTATTATTATTATTATTATTAATAGTACCATAAACTTTCAATTTCTATATTTTATTTTTAAAAAAAATTTTTTAACCATATTATAAAATTGAATTATACTCAAGTTTTCAATTTTTCTATTTATTTATTTATTTATTTTCCATAAAATTGACATTTTCCATCAGAATCTATTTCTTTTTTAAGTATAAACATGTACTTTTTTCAGTAAACAATTTTTTTCTTTTATACTTTTCCTGGTGAAGCGAAATTCGTGAATTTGATTTTCGTATCAAAGCCCAAAAAAAAATCTGCACCAATCGTATCATCTCTTATTTTTCGAATTCATAATTTCCTATTTTTTTTTATAATTTATTTTCAATTCGAAAATAGGAAACAAAAAAACTCTCAACCGCGAATGTACCAACATTCTCGAAAAAAAAAAAAAAATCACACGAATTCACATTCGCCAGCCTTCGATCGCGAATCCGCTCACCGGGGCCTGGAAAATTCAGGAATCCCAAAATTCAAAACCCAAAAAAAATCCAAAAATTCCAAAATTCCTCAAGCGAATTCGCAATCGGCGACCGTAAAAAAAGGGGGGAGAGACACCTACAATCAATCAGAAATTCTCGAAAAATCGGATCACGGGCCCTAACGAATCCGCGCAGCAAAGGATTATGTTTTTTTTTTTTTTTGAACCACTGTCACTGTGCCACTGGGTTTCGAGTCGTCGGGGTGACGCTGACGATGACGATCCGCGGTTTCGGGGATTTCATGACTTTGCTTTTTTCCTTTTCTCTTTTTTTTTGGTTTTTCTTTGTCAGCCGGAAACTCGCACAAGGAAAATCGCACCAACACAGCGAAGGCTCGTCACTTTGTTTCTCGGCACAATTTCACGTCACACAGCGTTAACCGGCTCTCGGTGCGGGCCCGAGAACGGGGAGGGAAGGGCCAAACCAGGGGAAAAGCAAAAACAAAAATTAAAAATAAAAATAAAAATAAAAGAAGAAAAGGGAGGAAAGATCGAAGGGTCGAAGGGTCGAAATCGAAACGGGGGCGAAAAAAGGCGAAAAATAAAAAATCGCCCGCGGAGGTCGAACGGAGGCAAGCAATTGCGAAGTTGCGCGACGGTTCGTCCTGAATTCGAAATTGCAATCTTATTATCGCGGCCGGATGCAATTAGAGGGGGATGGGATGGGAAGGACGGCCTTGAAAATTCAAATATCGAAATAATTGGGAAGAATGGCGGGCCAACGGTGCCGTTTATGGCGTATTTACGCGGAGAGCGAAAGCGAGCCAGAAGCGAGAAAATCGTGTATGGGGTTTATAGATATAACTGTTCCCCGTGAGTTCTTGTGGGATTCTGTCCGCGAAATGCATTTATCCCGGTGACTCTCTTCGGGGGTTGGCGAGAGATGCGATATTTCGAGGGGAAAAGAGACGCGAGATCTCGCAGCAACCCCCTTTTCGAGCGACTGCCCCGGCTAACGACCAACCGGAGTTCGCAGTTTCGAGGATGCGTTGCCCCGGCGACGACCAATCAGGGAGGTTTTCGACAACCCTCGCAACCCCTGTTACCAAGATGGCGGCCGTCCAATGAAAATTCCTCCGGAAAATAGCCTCTGAGCGATTTTCTTTCCGTGAGTTTCCACCACCTACCCCCACACGCACACACACAGACACACGCACACAAGCTCACGCACGCGAAGCCCGTTGGCGTGTACCATCATCATTCGTTCCCGTCATCACCTTTTTCCATGTCCTTTTTCCCTCTTCCAAAACCAACCCCCTCGCCCTTTTTTCTCTTCCCTTTCGTCCTTCCTTTACGGTGTGACGTTCCCTCTTTTTATTACCACGCGGCAGATAGCTTTTTTAATTCTTTTTCCTCTTTCAGGATCTGATTGTAACGTACACCCCATCCACCTGACGACTCTAGTGTGCATGTACCCCGTCGTCATGTCTGTCGTCTATGCGCGTGTACGTCGGGAGCGTGTGTAGGTGTGCGCGTATCTGTTATCTTCCCCTTTTTCTATATATAATAATAATAATAATAATAATTATAATAATAATATAAATAACAATAGCAATAGTAATTGTAATATTAAGGTGTCCCATAAGTTTTTTCCGCGCCACGCTATATATGACCTCGAACCGGAAAGGAAGAAACTTATGGGACAGCCTAATAGCAATAATAATAATCATAATAATAGTACAATAGTAATAGGAGTGGTAGTAGTGTAGTAATAATAGTAATAATAATAATAATAATAATAATAATAATATAAATAACAATAGCAATAGTAATTGTAATATTAAGGGGTCCCATAAGTTTTTTCCGCGCCACGCTATGTATGACCCCGAACCGGAAAGGAAGAAACTTATGGGACAGCCTAATAGCAATAATAATAATAATAATCATAATAATAGTACAATAGTAATAGTAGTGGTAGTAGTGTAGTAATAATAGTAATAATAATAATAATAATCAAAATAATCATAATAATAGTAGTAATAGTAGTGGTATTAGTTGTAGTAGTAATAATAATAATAATATAAAATTCTTTGTTGCCGAAGTCGACGGTGAATGCGAAAAATTGGACTTGTTGCATTAAAGATATTCGCGAATAATGCGAAAATTGCAGGGGATAGACTGTGCTCGTCGTTTACCCTTTAACGAAGTCCTCTAAGCGAGGCATTACTCGTCCCGGATCTTTGCACTTGCGAATTCATGAAGTCCAACATTGTCACACACACACACACAGATATACACACCATTGCCCAAAACTTCGGGTAAATAATACATATTTGAGAAACGCCCGTAATAGCAAGACATCGGATAAAATGGAAATTTGCAAAAATTATGCAATCGACAATGCGACTATCGTACTTGGCTGGCTGATAATACGTACACTCGCGCTAATTGCCGATAACAAGAGGGTTCGATGTCCCTCTGACGCGTGCGAATCATCCCCAAGGGTTAATTCGCGAAATTTCGAGCCTCGAAAATACCGGGTCCGGGGTTTCGGAAATTCCAAATTTCCCAAATTTTTCGAAAATTCCAAATTTCCCAAATTTTTCGGAAATTCCAAATTTCCCAAATTTTTCGGAAATTCCAAATTTTCCAAATTTTGGTGGTTCTTTCAAATTTTCCAAATTTGGAAATTGGAAGAACCACCCCCGGTAGCTACCATGGGATTTTGGCGGTGGAGGAAAAAGTGCAGCGTTGCGTTTCGCTTAAATGCAACCCCTGTGTCATATAGAAATGAAACAAATAATAATATTTCACGGGGAGAGAGAAGTCAATTGTCAGTTCTTTCGACAACAAAACGCCCGCAACACGTGCCCTCAATTTCGCAAGGGTGTAATTTACTCGACAATGCGCTTTTTCAAAGCTACGAAAGGAGGCCAATTCAAAACCAAAATATTCCCGACAAACTTTTTTATCTCGCTGTCCTCCCTCCGGTCGGAAGAGAACTATTATTTTTTTTTTTAAGGGACGCGCTTATTTTTTTTTGCTTCCTTATTGTATCAAATAATCAGTGACTAATTTTATATATATTCTATAACTTCATTGTTAGTAAAAAAAATTTGTAAAATCCTATCGTTCCTCGATTCTCGATTTTTTTTATTATAATAAAAAAAAATACGCAAATTTTTGGATACAAGCGAGAATGCCCAAAGAAATAAAGAGAAAAAACTATTAATTTTTTTTAAGGGTCGCGTCAATTTTTTTTTTGCTTCCGCGTTGCATTAAACGACGACCAGGTGAGAGGGGTTGCATCCCCCTGTCACCCGCAAGAAAATTGGCACGTCATTAATTATCAGCCGCATTTTCCTTCCGGTTGCGAGCCCTTCCTCGAGTTCCAACTATTCCGATGCTAAGTAGCAGTAGCTCGAAACAAAAACCACCCTCTCTCTCTCTCTCTCTCTCTCTCTCTCTCCGCAACTGAAACGGTCCAGAGGCAGGGCGAGCGGGTACTATTTGCATGTTTTATTGAAACGAGATGAAGCGGATAGATAACATTGAAATGCACATGAATTTTGACGGTATAACATCAAACCGCTATCAAGAACTAGGCTGGTATCGAGGAGGTTCGTGCTACATATACTCGATCCGTGTCCCACTTGCAGAGGGTTTGATCGTATATACGGATTAGATTAGATTTGATGGAACAGAGACTGCGAACTCCGGCAACTCGTACGGGACACACATGTGTGCAACACGAGAGTCGTGCCTGCAAATATACGTATGTATGTATACGTACCTCCTACAAGGGGGTAGTAGTAAAGTCCCTTTGTACAAGGGTGGCGGCTACTTTTTAACTCCCCAGTGACAATTAGCCTCCTCGTCTCTCTTATCGACGATCGGCATTTCAAAATCGGCCCTTTAACCGAGAAACATCAGCGTACCGATATAATATATTTATACCAGCCAGCCCCGACGTCAAGTATGTATACATATCTCGATCGGACAAACAAATATTTCTTCTTTCCACCTCGAGGGGGGGGATTGGGAAAAAAGCGCATATGCACTTGTCTCGGTGATGATGATAATAATAATAATAATAATAATAATAATAATAATAATAATAATATAAAAAACAATAGTAATAGTAATTGTAATATTAAGGTGTCCCATAAGTTCTTTCCGCGCCACGCTATGTATGGCCTCGAGCCGGAAAGGAAGAAACTTATGGGACAGCATAATAGTAATAATAATAATAATGACAATAATAATAATAATAATAATAGTACAATAGTAATAGTAATAATAGTAATAATGGTAATAATAATAATAATAATAATAATAATAATAATAAATTATAAATAATAAATAAAATCAATTTTGATCTCAATAACCATGAGATTTTTTTATTCCGGCAACGCGCAAATCTAAAAAACACTTAGAAAAAGAAATGAAACATGGTAACAAGGGTAATAATTGGAGCTTTTGCCCATATGGGAAATCTCTCCGCTAATTTCCTCAACTTGGGAAGCCACCGTGCACGTGGGTAACTTTCCGTCTACCTATATCGAATGTAATAATATAGTATAGGTATATATGTACATGTATATGTATGCCACCAAATCATAAATACATGGATCGTACATTTTCTGGCAGGTACATGATTTTCGAAAAAAAGGGAATTTTTAAAGAAAAAGGAAAAAAAGTATCAGTTGGTCCAGTCCATTTTCAAAATTTACAATTATTTCGGAAATTTCGTAAAACCGCGAAAAATGTCTTTAAAAAATATTGAAACTCACTCTGGCAATTATTTTCAATGTAAAGAAAATTAATGTCACTTTATTTAAAAACAATAATAATTTTTGGAATTAGTAGTAGTCATTATTAAAAATGCAAAAATTATTTTCAACAAGATTTCGAGCAAAATTATCGCATTTTCTATTTTTTTTTAAATTTTTTTTTGACTTAATAACGCAGTAAAATTTACTAGAATTTTTCAGGAAAACTTTTTATCTCCTCGAATTCGAAATTTGATTTTTTTTTATGACACAAATTGGTGGTCGCGTCATTGGAATTGACTCGAGCCATACTTCGAGGTCCGCCACAGACCATTGCCATACACCCTCCGCGAGATTCCTGGAGTTTGCAAAAACGAAACTATGCTTTGCCGGCTCACAGCAATTGATCGAGCAAGAAAATATATATCTGACATTTCTTCTTGCCGATCCGAAAAGAGAGATATCCCTGAAGGTTTGTGTCAGATCAAAGGTATAGCAAATGTTACTTTGTCATGTCGAGAGAGGGTCTTACGGGGTGGTTTATGGAGGGTAACATATCGCAGGGGCGTGGTCGAAAATCTGTCGTATAGTAACCACGAATAAACTATCGAAAGTTGGGACGAAGATACGTGGGCGCAATTATTATCAATTGTTGTGATTAAGGGCACAGGGGCCGACGAATTTCCGGACCCCGATCTTTTTTTTTTCTTTTTTTTAGGAATAACAAAGAAACGTTGAAAAAAAAGAACAATGGCTGAAAAATAATTCGTAAAAATAAAAAATCAGCTGAATTTATTATAAATAATTTTACAGTTGCCCTGAAAAAAATCGAAATTCACCATTCGAGCCGATTTTTTTTTAAGTGGCCCGGGTGCCACTTGGCATCAATTGTCGTAAAAAATATTTTGGGAAAACTAAAAAAAAATGGACCTGGGCCACTTTCGAAAAAAAAAGCTCATTTATCCCATTTATTTTGCAGTTAAATTAAAAAAACCATAGAAATCTGCAATATTTGACCCCAAAATTCCCTTTGTTTGCGTTTCAAAAATGTACCATACGTGTAATAAAAATTCCCATACCGGGTAATTCGCGTTTCCTCGGGTATCTCAGCTGGTACGGTCAAAATTTGGCGTTTCATCCCCCTCAACCCCTTTTTGCTCGCCGAATGAATGTCGAAATGTCGGCGATAAGTCGATTGGCACGTGTTTATTTGGGTAATAGGAAACACGTGTCTTCGATGAATCCCACTTGGCAATATTACGTTTGTTTTGAATGGGCCAATTTTCCAACTAATGCAGGTAACGCCTATTCGTTCAAACTGCAAATGGAGATATGCGTCAATGGGCGCGTCTGATTAAATTTTATGGTCTGCCGTGGAAAGAAGAGAAGAAGAGGGAAAAAAAAATTTTTTTAATCCCAGCCACGCATTTTCTTATTTTTAATTTTTCCGCATTATTATTATTATTATTATTATTATTATTATTATTATTATTATTATTATTATTATTATTATTATTATTATTATTATATTGTTGTTGTTGTTGTTGTTGTTGTTGTTGTTGTTGTTGTTGTTGTTGTTGTTGTTATTATTATTCAGCCAAAACGAGTCGCGCGAAATTGCCGAAAAAAAATTCCAGTTTTTGGATTTTCCAGCCACGATATTTTTTTGATACGCATTTTTTTTTTTTTTTCGTCATATTTTACGTACCGGCTTTTCTCAGCTCGCGTGCGTTCCCAGGCTTGCCCAAACTTGTTACTCAGTTACAAAGTTCACCCAAACCCTTTTGGAAAGGACCCGTTGATGCTGTTGCACCTTATTATTTTATTCTCGTACATACACATGCGTGTGTATTTCCAGGTGAAACCAGGATGCTAGGGTTTTGCTAGGGTTTCGCTGGGGTTTTGCTAGGGTTTTGCTAGGGTTCTCGTACATACACATGCGTGTGTATTTCCAGGTGAAACCAGGATGCTTAAAAAATTTGGCGTCGAAGCGACTTCCAATCGTGGAAGTCGCTTTTTTTCCTCGATTAATCTCGACGTGTGGCGAATTGCGCGTCTCGATGCACTCGGAGTAAAAAAAAAAATGTCGAATACGAGAATTGCTGTTATTTTTTTTTTTAATCGAAAATACAAAATTGTTCGTGGAAATTGCTTTGAAAATGTGAAATTGGAAAAAGGGTTTTTCGAAAAATAAAACTTTTTTGGTTTACCTTTTTTTTATTTATTGTTTCCTGCCGATTATTAATTTTTTTTTTTCGAAGGGAAGCAGATTTCAACTCTGAAAAATCACACTCGGTAGTAAACAATTTCATGCGAAATATGGAGCGATTTTTCGACATTTTTGAAATGCTTTCCAAATTAAAATTATTCGCACGGGTGTCAAATTTTTTTTTTGTCATACAAATAATACAAATTGTAGAATAAAAAATGGGAATTTCTATAAATTTTTTTTCTCTCTTTTTATGTTAATTTCTCATTTTCTGTGATTCTCGATCCTTCAAGAACAAATGAAGTTGCAAAAGATGAGAAATCGCAATTGTTTGGAAATTCAAAATATCAAATTTGGGAACCATCGAACAAATGAAAATGATTTAAAAAAATGGGAAATTGCAATTGTTTGGGAATTCTAATTCCAAGTTTGGGAACCATTGAACAAACGAAAATAAAAAATGGGAAATTGCAACTGTTTGGAAATTCAAAATATAAAATTTGGGAACCATTGAACAAACCAAGACGCTAAAATATGAGATATCTCTTCTTTTTCTCAATTTCTTCTTTTTTTACACTCCAACATCCAAACAAACAAAAAAATAAACTGAACAAGCAACAAAGAAAACTCGTTCTCCATCAGTGCAACGATAATTCCTCCAAAGGATCGGAATTTCTTCTTTTCCTAAAATGTCTCGTTCCGCTCTAGAAAAATCCAAAGAATGAAGAAAAAAAAAGAAAAAAGAAATTTAACAACAACCCCAAGTCCTCCCATGAAACAATAATTCCCCTTTCAAGGAAATTCCATCGTTCCTCCCTTTTCGATTTAATCCCTTATTCCCCGCGATCCTCGGTCCTCGAAGGCACGAAATTGCCCCTTTCCAATGGCCCCCTTTTCCCAACAAACACTTATAAAAATGTCCTCGGAGGAGAAGAAAGCTAAGAAAAAAAAAAAGTGTATCGTTCGCGACGGTCCAATTTTGCCGCGAAGATTATTCTTCGTCAAAAGAGTCGCTCATCGGCGGCTGCAATTTTCTCGCTAAGTTTTCATCAGTATATTCATCCGGCTCGAAATAATACAACGAAGGATCCAGAAGATGGATTACGCGTTTTCTCGATCGGCAAGATTCTCTCTTTCTCTCTCCCGTCAGAAGCGGCATCCATCAGCTTGACGCTCGCGTATCCTTTTCCTCCTCTTCCCGACCATCATCATTTTCGTGCTCCTCTTTTTCCCTTTTCCCATTTTTCCTTCTTTTCCTTTTTCCACTCTCTCTCTCTCTCCCTCTTTTTCCTCTTTTTGCTCCTTTTCGTCTCCTTTTTCTTTTTTCTTTTTTCTTTTTTTTTTAACTTTCCAGCTAGCGTGTTTTGCCA